>OVBL01000313.1:3000000-3332500 GCA_900406555.1 Pseudoturritis turrita | reverse complement strand
AACTAAAGGGTCGATATTTGTCGTGGGTTTGTTTAGCTATCTGGTTCTTGTCGGAGATTCTGACGGCATCGTCATTGTTTGAAAGGATTCGTCACAGTTCTCGAAAAGATTCTCACATTCTCCGTCTTGCTTCTGCCTCTGTGTGTTCTCTGTCACTGAGCTCAGTGATCTGTGCGCACAGAGGAGGAGAAGGGTTGGAGTTTGATGAGTGTTTTCTAACGCAAAAATCTGGGGTTCTTCAAAAATCACATCTTTGTTAACTTAGCGTCTTTTCAAAAACAAAATCAAAGAGGTTTAGGCTGGAAATTTCATCTCATAAGAAGAAAGATGGAAATTTTCAAAAGTTCTTAAAAAAAATGGAAGAAGATGTTTCAGGGGAGCAATGCTATTATAAACGTATCGATCTGCAATGCGATAACTTCTCTAGTCAAGATCAAATACAAGGCTTTACAGACGAGAGTCACAAGACTCGAGCATTGTTTGCTGGTGACTGGCTTTTAGTAGATTGGAAGGTTTGGTTCCCATATATTCGAGTTAGTGATTTGTAAATTTGAGACCTGAGCTTCATTTGTCTTCAATGACGTTAAACTCTTCACAACCTTCATGTATTGGTTTCAGGCATAAAGGGGACACAGCTTGTCAAATTTTGCTGACCACCGTCCATTCTTGAGCCAGGTTTCGCGGTGTTTGTTGTTGCTTTCCAAGGTCTGCGCTAAAACCTGTGTCCAGCCAAAATAGTTTTCACACTTTTCATTCCTTGGAATCAACACAAGAAAGCGTAAAGATTTAGGTAAAACTGATGATTAACTTCATACTTGAATGAGTCTAGGAATAGTCCGAGGGAGAGTCCGGTCTTCCAATAGTTAAACATGGCGATTGTGCTCCTCATCTTGTTGATTAATGGAATAGATGCTCTGTACATTAAAGCTCCGATGCATTCAACTACAATAACAGCCAATGCAGCAGACAGAACATCCCAGTCTCCTGTTTGTCCGATAAATGTAGAGAATGCAGTTGCAGAGTAAAATCCAACCAAAAGAAAGAATAGTTTCGTGGGGAGATCTTTCTTTATCTCCTGAATTTTCACCAGAAGCTTAGTTCTGAGATCTTGTATGGCTTTGATTAATCTTGGACGCCTGGAGCTTTTATTACTTGAAGAACCCGATGGTGGATCAAATCTTCCTCCACCAACCGAGCTCCTGATCATTGTCCATGACATTCTTCTGAAAAATGCAAAAGTCACACTTAAATTTGAATATTGGAAAGAGAAGTTCATCAATAGATCTTCTTTCAAACACAGTATAATCACACAAGCATCGACAAGCCTAAGCGGGCAAAAGGGAATTAGATACAAATAATTGGCTTGGACGCCTATGGACTTCACTATAGTGGTTGCTTCATAGAACATTTACAGAGAATTGCACAAGATATTCAGGTTTTACCAAAATCCTCATCTCTTGGTGTTTCAAGAAGATCATTATATAAACAGCCACAGTAACTATAATTTGATCATATCGGGAATTCTATAACTTGAAAGCCACAAAGCAATGATGCTTCCAAAGTTAAAAAAACTCGCCTTTGATGTCTGACCAACAAAGGCTGTGCAGGATGAAGGAAATGACAGAGAGAACAAAACTCCAAGCAAATGGCAAGAGACAAAGCACCTTTGTCTCTGAAACTTCTCTTTGGTAAATACAAGTTACTTCCACAGTTAGGTAATGTCACCGTGATGGCTAATCCCATGAAAGAAATCTTGGTCTTCTGACCCAGATGCAGCTACTTCCTAGACCACAAAATTTTCAGCATATCAATTTCACAATCAAATCAAACATCAAATAGCAACTTTTCTTGACAGAAGAACCAATGTGTCCGGTTCCAACTAAACAAAGAGCTAGCTTTACAAATAATTGGAGTTCCTTAGAAGGTCAAAATCATAGACGGACAAAAGGTATAAGAAACCCGAAACTGGATTCAAGAACCACACAAGCTCAACATATTGAAAGGTGCAATCAAATACTTCTACAATTCAGCTAGGCATTTCCACAAATACCTTGTAGACAACTCAAGAAAACCCTAACTTTGCCCAAATTCTCAAGTTCCTCCACGCCCATTACTCTAAAATCAATCCCAAAATCAATCCTTTCGACTGTCTACTGATAAAAGAATTGAAATTTAAAACCGATTACGATTGATAACAGTAGCAACAAAGCGAGGAAAATGGTACCAGCTGGCCATATTTATGGCTGAAGGAGAAAAGTATAAAAGGAAAAGAAAGAAGACGAAGAAGAAGAGGTGCCTCAAAGCTTAACCCGAAACGGCGTCGTTTATCTGAGTCTCAGATATTTGGGATACAAAAATGTCAGTAAGAGGAAAAAACCAAAAACCCACAAATATTTATGCTCTGTGTTTGTGGTACTGAGCAAGCGCTTTGAAAATTTTACTTTCATCTTTGATTTAAAGAAGAAGAAGATGCTTGCTTTTCTGCGTAGAAAATCGACGAGATTGTCAACGAGGAATCTAAAACAAACCTGGAAATTCGTCAACGTCGGGGACGCAAGTATCAGCAGAAGAAGAAGGATTGAGAGAGGATTAAGCGGTGGAGCGGAGACGATAGCTAAAGAGAGAGTCGACACCGTCGTGATCGGTGCCGGAGTCGTGGGTTTAGCGGTGGCGCGTGAGCTCAGTCGACGAGGAAGAGAAGTGCTGATCGTCGACGCCGCCTCAACGTTCGGCACCGTGACGAGCTCTCGCAACAGCGAGGTTGTCCACGCCGGAATCTATTATCCACCAAACTCTCTAAAGGTACAATCTTTCTCTTGTGGGTCGAGTCAAAATCGACGAAATAGTGCTAAAATTGATACGAGTTTGTTGTTATCTTTGGATTTTGATCAGGCTAAGTTTTGTGTAAGAGGGAGGGAATTGATGTATAGGTATTGCTCAGAACATGAAATCCCTCACAGGAAGATTGGTAAGCTCATCGTTGCCACGGGATCCTCTGAGATACCAAAGCTTGATCTATTGATGCATCTTGGAACTCAGAATGGAGTCTCGGGTCTAAGGATGTTGGAAGGCTTTGAAGCAATGAGAATGGAGCCGCAGCTTCGATGTGTTAAAGCATTGCTATGTCCTGAATCTGGCATTCTCGATACACATTCCTTCATGCTATCTTTAGTGGTATTGTATAAACTTGTGTCTTCTCTATTAGGATCTTGGGGTTTTTCGTTGTTCTTTCTCTAGGAAAGGAGTTTTGATTTCATGGTTTACAGGGATATAACTACAGGGAGAAGCAGAGAACAGCCAAGCAATCTTCTCATACAACACGGTGGTCTTAAGCGGTTTTGTTGAAGGAAAGAAGTTGCATTTGGTTGTTGCTGAAACCGGATCCATTGAATCTCGGTTTGAGCTAATCCCTAATCTCGTTGTTAACTCTGCGGGATTAGGTGCTCAAGCTCTAGCAAAGAGATTCCATGGCTTAGATCATCGATATATTCCTTCGTCTCACTATGCTCGTGGATGCTACTTTACGCTAACTGGTACAAAGTCTCCGCCTTTCAACAAACTCGTGTATCCTATACCCGAGGAAGGAGGTCTCGGTGTCCATGTCACTTTAGATCTGAACGGACTTGTCAAGTTTGGTCCCGATGTAGAATGGATGGAATGCACAGACGATAAATCAAGCTTCCTCAACAAGTAATACTCTTGCATCTGTTCTTGATATTCTCCTTTATCTCTTGTCCATTTGAAGTTACTCAAGATCTTCAGGTTGTTTGAATCCAGGTTTGATTATCGTGTAAACCCACAAAGGGCGGATAAATTCTTCCCCGAGATCAGAAAGTACTATCCAGATCTCAAAGATGGATCATTGGAACCCGGTTATTCAGGCATCCGTCCCAAGCTTTCCGGACCAAAACAGCCTCCCGCAGATTTTGTCATACAGGTCATCTTTTGTTTTCGATAGCATCAGACATGAAACACAAACATTGTTTCCTATGAAATCTTCAGTTTTGTTATGAAAGCATTTGTTTTCTCAAGTCTCTTATGTGTTCTTGATGCAGGGAGAGGAGACTCATGGGGTTCCTGGTCTTGTGAATCTCTTTGGCATCGAATCGCCTGGTTTAACTTCAAGCTTAGCTATTGCTGAACATATAGCAAACAAGTTCTCGAGGTGAATTTGAGATCCAAGTCTACAATTGAGAACAAAGCTACCACAAAAGAAGGCTTGGGAAATTTAAACAGTTTTCCTTTCTGAGTGATCCATTTTACATATAACTTTTGACACTCTCTGAAGTATTGTTGTGTTCCAATGTTATAGACTCGAAGGTTTTTTCTTCTGCACAACCTGTAAATTTGATACTCATGAAAACGATTGCTGCTGCTACTAAAATAACTCGGAGAATGTTTAAAGAAAGTTAACAGAATTGCTCCAAGTCAAGATGGTCTACGGAATGTACAAAGAAACAAAGCTGTTTTCCTCTCTTTTTTTATAAGCGAACCGACACCAAAGTGAAAAAGAAAAGAGTTTTGAGATCAGAAAGGAGCTGAGCTTGTTCGCCGAAGCTGCCGCTTGGGATCAGGCGGTGGTGCACTTGGGAGGATCTTCTCCACCTCCTGCAAAGTATATAAACAACACCAAAAAAAAGTAAGATTTTGCCATAAAGTTCATGGCGATTGTAAAACAGCAAATCCAGTGAAGATTATGTCTCTTTTATGTTCTTTCTAATGAGCCAAACAACCCTTACAACAACAATGAAACAACAAACACTTAGCCTTTTAGAGGTTGGGTCTAACTAAACCTATTCATCCTCTCTCTGGTTCACTGGTTTCATTTTCTGTCATCTATTGTCTACTATGCTTGTCACCAATTCTATACTTTACTACATCTTCTATCATCTATCTTTCCCTCTAATACAAATCCAAAACTTAATACATGACAATTCACACTACTAATAACCAGTCCTTCGAAATTTCAATAGCCACAATCAATGCATGTATAAGCAAAAGGGCCAAGGGTGCAAAACATTACCTTTTGCCTCCTGAGTCCTTCGTTTTCTTCTTCTAACCGCGAAACTTTGATCTCTAGCTCATGAGTGTAAGCCTGCTCATCAACATCCAATGTTGGAACCCATAGAGAAAAAAGGAGCATGACTTGACAAGACTAATAAATTCAACACATTTGCAATCACAGAAGTTGTTTCTCACCTGTTTCCTAGCTCGTGAACGAGCTGCAGACTCTCTATTCTTTATCATTCTCTTCTGCCTCCTCTCTACAGTCTTCTCTACAACTTCTCCTGAAGCTACCCTCTTCCTTCCTGGAGTCTGTGTATCTGACAAACCACCCATCAAAGATGACTGAGACACCATTGCTTGCATCTCTGAAACGGGATACGGCATGAATGCTTGAGGCTGTGGCATTGATGGAAGCTGATGATACTGAACCCATGGGCCGACCTGAGTTATGTTTTGCCCTAAACCAGCACCTGAACCAGCACTACCACCACCAACCCCACCACCAGGACCATCATGGTTCGAACTAGGAATTGTCTCAGTCACCACTCCTGCTTTCAACAACAAGTCCTCAAGCGTCATTTCGCCGAGTGTAGGCTGCTTATCTCTCCTCTCATGAGCACTACCTCCATTCTTGTTCTGCTGAATGTCTTTCCAGACCTCATCAACAGTCTTTTTGCTGAGATCCCGTGGCAAAGTCAAACTCCCCTGGCGAGAAAGACCTTCCTGAGCTGCTCCTGCAGCACCATTGACAGCCATGGACGATGGCTGATTAGCTTCAACAGAACAGACACTCTTGAGTAGCTCGTCAAGGTTCATGCTTCCTAGTGCTTTACCAGAACTCCCCAAGTGGTTTTGGACCTCATCGAGTGTTAAGCTATAAAGAGAGCCTTGCCTATTCAAGGACTGAGATTTAGGTTCTTCAACAATACCCCTCTGAGAATCCATAAGCTTTTGTAGGGGAAACAAAACAAAACACAGATAGATAAAAACAATTCCGAGCCTACAAATCAGAAACCCTAATCTCAAACAACAAACCCAGAAATCCTCAATTTGAGAATTGGCTACACCACGAAGAATTCATCAAATCGAGCCTAAATCGGAGGCGAAAGTAACCCTTTTTGTTCTTTCTAAGGTCGACTCGCCAAACATGCAGCAGAGAAACAAGAAAACCCAGATACCAAATCGGAAGAAAATGGCCGAGAAGAAGAAGAAGAAGAAATCACCGCGTTGTAGCAATCTGAAAGAGTATTGGGAATTGCATGCAGCATCGAGGGCTATCAAATGCAGTTACTAATTCATGGAAATCGAAAACAGAAAGGTTTTTTCAAGCGGCGAGACAGAAACGCTTGAAAGGAAGAAGATTTTAGCGAAGAAAGCAACAATTTTGCGAAAAAGGGTAAAACGAAATTGGAGCTTGAAAAGGACCCAGATCTAAAACAAGGAGAGCTCTGGGTTTTTTGCTTTTCTAGAAGTGGTGGGTGTGAGAGAGAAAGAGAACGAAACTACGATAAGTGCAAAAGAGAGAGATTTTACAAAGCAAACCTAAACTCTGTGTTTGTCTCTCTCTCTCTCTCTCTTATTTCTTGTCTTTTGTTTCGCGCAGGAGAGAAAAAGTAGAAGAAGAAGAGAGAGAAAACCTTTTGATTCAGAAAGTGACACTCGATGATACTGTGGAATGGAATTTTCAATGCGTTTCTTTTTTTTAGTAACCAAAGAGAGGTTTTATTTAATAACTGTGATTAGTGATTACTTTAATGGAAGGGGATAATCGTGTTTATTCACACGACATGTGCTCGTAAACACTTCAATCAGTTATGACTAAAAATATCAAAAATATTGGGAGTAGATTGGTTATCAAATTTTATTTTACGAGGTGAATGAAAATCTAATAAAAGAAGTCATATACATGTTTAAGTTATCTCTAATTCATTGAATTCAACTCTCTGCACAATAATCCTAATCACTATGATTTTATATTCAAATGGTAACAGTGATTACTCTGCAATCGTATTAAAACGGTTTTTAATCAAAAAAATTTACAAGTTTTGCTACAAGTAACCGGAGCAGTGCGACCGTGTTGATTATTTCTTTCTTTCATTGATAAGTTTTCTGTTCGGAAGTTGCAAGTTTTTTTCTGGGTTTAAGGACGTCACAAATTTCAAATTATGAGTGCATCATGAGCGGATGTGGCTGATTCAGAGAAGGTCGGTTCCAGGTCAAAACCTGCTTACGTTCCCCCCACACACAGCCTGTTGCTCCTTTGCCAGAAAATAATCGTGCAGGGTATAGTGGTCAACCCGGCTGGGTCTCGACGGGCTCCTGGCAGCGGCGGTGGCTATAGTACTGATTATGGTGTCCCGGCTATGATGATTTAGAGCCCGTCTCTACCGAGCAGGAGATTAGAGGCATTAATTTTGATGCCTATGAAGATATTCCAATCGAGACCAGTAGGGGAGACATGCCTCCTCCTGTTAACACATCTTGGGGAGGCATTAAATCTGAACATCCGGGGGTGCAAATACGTGAAGCAAACACCCGTACAGCGTCATGCGATTCCAATACCGCTTGGAGAGAGGGATTTGATGGCCTGTGCTCAGACAGTATGTTTTGAATCATTTAAAAAAACAATGAAATTGAGATTAGTGGTATATGTTTACTGTAAACTGGCTGTTCAACCGGCAGTCACACTACCTGCAAGATGAATAAGGATTGGACATAAAATCAGGATAGTATGCATATGTTAATCAAAACAGATTACAAAATATTGTAGACTGATCAACTGCAAGCAGAAAAAATCCATGAAACCGTGAAGCATAGAGATCGAATAAAACTATTTAAAATATTTGGAAAAAACTAGAATTCGATAAGCAAGGAACCACAAGGAGCATAAGTTGTGTTTTTAGTTTTACAAAGGAAAGTTCTAGGGTTGATGTTTAGGAAAACTGAAAAATAGAGACAAACTCTGAAAATAGTACAATGTTTTTAGGAATAGCATAAAGATAGTTGATGGGAAAACAAGTAGATGAAAACTAAAACTCCTTAAAAGGTTTTATGAGTCTGGCCTTAAGAAACGACCAAAGAGTAACATTTTGATAAAGACTTCATTTGCATCAGCTCCTTTATAAACTTCAGAAGAATCACCAGGCCAATATTAAAACACTGATTTCGGATATCTGCACAATGAATTTAAGAAAATAAGAGAAGGTTTTTTTCACAATTTTAAATCGGTGCAAAACTGAAAAACCCTTCAGAAAACAGTTAGAAGTAACAAGCTGTGGTGTTACATAGGAACTGCAAAAGTAACTTCTTTTTATCTCCCAAAACTCCGACAGGACGTAAACCGTGTGGGTCTTAACACAGAAAGGTCTTGTCTTTAGATGTATATAATGAGTAAAGTCAATACAATAAGCGAAGAGACGATAGTCATTGCTCTACCTGAGTGGATACATGATACATCTAGTGGCCCATGTAAGGAGTGTATTGCCCGACACCATGTTGCCCTCTGCCTATACCACCCTGACCAGGTTGTGGAGTCTGATAGCCACCTTGCAACCCAGGTTGTGCACCGTAACCAGGAATTGTCCCCGGTGCCATACCTTGAGTACCGTAACCAGTTGGCATTCCAGCTCCAGTCCCTGGGTTTACGCCTGTAGCTGTCCCCAACGAACCCAACAAAGCCTGTCCAATTGCTGGGTTAAAAGCCAAACCAGCTCCTTGCGATGCCAGCAAAGCTGTCAAGGCCTGTCCAATGGCCGGGTTTATCGCCTGCGCCCCTGGACCAACCATACCTGCTTGGTTACCAGCCATGAGATGTCCATGACCACCAGGCGCACCGTAACCATTGTTGTCATTCCTTTGGTAACGAGGATTGTTGGATGCGTGAGGGTTATGGTGCTGCTGCTTTCCCGGTTTAGGACCATCGATTGCTTTCTGGCAATGCAAGACATGACCCTCGAAAGTCTTGTGTGGCTCCTCTAAAGCCCTCTTGGCGCTTTCAGGCGACTTATACACAAAGAGACAGAAGCCTTTAGGTCTCCCAGTAAACTTATCAAGACCCAAAGGACCTTCTTCAATCTCTCCGAACCTTGAGAAAAACGCTAGCAATTTCTGGGGATCAAGCTCTGCTCCAACGTTACTGACATAGATCTTCTTCTGCGTGTGTTCCGAGTTCGAATGCTGAGCAGGCACCACCGAGGCAGGCGCAGAGACAGGGTTTCCCCCAAAGACAGGACCTTTAGAAGCTAACTGACACGCCGTCATACGGCTACCAATCTTCTTCTGAGGCTGCTTAAGTGCGTTACGAGCACCTGACCTAGACTTGAACAGAATAAAACCATACCCTTTAGATTTCCCTGAGATCTTATCAAAAACAGCTTTGCAATCTTCAATCTCTCCGTACTGTTTAAAAGCTTCGATAAGCGTCTCGGTTTTAGTATCCCACCCAAGACCGTGAACGAAGATTTTCCGATGAACAGGATCCTCATCAGCAACTTCTCGGATTCGATTCGCTACATCGACATTCTTCTCCGCCGCTTCTTTGAGAAGACTCAGAAGCTGTTCCTTCGAAAACGGTTCCAATAGATCCTGAATCGGCTCATCGTCATCTGCATCTACATCACCTTGATTCCCAGATCCAGACGTCGCCGCGGCCTCTGTACGATTATTACCCGCCGTTTGATTCTCACCTCCTACGTCATCCTCATCATCATCGTCTTCTTCGTCATCATCTTCTACTTCCTCTTCATGCTCCTCCTCTACTTCCTCGTATTCAACTTCTTCGTCGCCGCCTTCTTGATTACCCTCATTTTTAATTTCGAGCTGCTGCTCATCCGTCTGTTTCTGCTTCTGCGACGGTTCTGAAGCCTCGCTGGATTGTGTTTCGAGCTTTCTCTTCTTTGCCATGGCGGAAAATCGGCGGGATTAAAGGTTTCGACAAGAAACGAGTCTATGGAGTTTTAGGGTTTCGAAATGTCTTTGGTTTCTTCTTGAAAAGATTTGATTCTCCTTCTTATCTACAAAACGCAGCAGATACGAACCTCAGGTCCTAGCTCAGTGAATTTACATTTTTACCCTTTGCCAATTAAAAATGCAGGCCCATTAATGATTATTATTGGGCTTTATGTTTGAAGACCCATTTACGAAAAAAAAAAGCTTAAGAAAGGTATAAAGAGACATAAAAGGGAACAGTAATAAAGTCAAACTTCCCGCCAAGTATTTCCCGCGGAATCTCACGGCTCATAAAGTAATCTTCTCTCTCTATTTCTCTCTGACATCTGTAAACTCTCTCTCTCTCTCTCTACGACATGTGTAAACCCTAGATCGACCTCTCTCTCTCTCACTCTCTCTCTCTCTCTACGACATGTGTAAACCCTAGATCGATAAGTTGCGAATTTGAAGCCCAGGAGATTCGACCTTCATTTCCTTCTAAATCTAATTAAGCGTCGATTTAAGGTAATTCAATGTTCATATCTCACAGTCTAGATTCAATTTCTGTCTTGATGCATGTTCACGAATTGATTTTGATGTAGCGAATTAGGGTTTTTTCGCCTACCCATGTTTGAATTTACCCAGTTTTTTTAATTGCAATCCCTTTCTTTCATAGATTAAAAATTGGATTTTTTTTTTTAGGGTTTGATTTCTGCAATTGATTAACGAATTGCTGCTTCCTGGAACTTAAAATTTGTTTACTTTTAGCCTTTTTTATATAATCAGATTGAAACACTATTCTGTAATTGTTTGGCCACCACTTGTGTTAGTAGTAGCTAGTTTTTGATGTTCGTTTCTCTGCTTGGCTTGATGAAATTTAGGATTTTAGACTTTGTTGATTATCCATACATTCACCTAGGATGTTTTTGTCAGCAGTATACTTACCAGCAATTCCTTTTGTTTGTTCCAATTCAGGAGCTCGATTTGGCGTAGATTTCGGGTTTTTCGAGCTTAATCAGTTGCTAGGAAGTATTGTCTGTTAGTTATAATGGTGGAGTTAAGAACTTGCACCCATTTGCATTCCCAGTTGCATTATATCCAGGCCATTAAAGACGGATCGATCAAAATAGTGATGAATAAGGATGCAAGAGGGAAATCGAAGCTCAAATTTAGACAGTTGGTGGATGTATACAACCGGGAAAACATCAGAGGTGATGATAAGTCAATCCCAAGAGTAGTCAGGGATTTGGACAATGTTTCTGACATGACAAAAGGTTCGTGCCTGTTTGGTGCTGAGGTGAATATCAAAACTGTTCCAGATGATTTTAGCATGACGCTCGAGAAGATTCGGAGACAATGCAAAGAAAAGAAAAGGAAACTTAGAAACCGCAGAGATACTGAGATCGCCTCACAAGTTAAAGTTAAACAAGAGTACTCGACTCTTCCAACTGAAGATGAAGGATGTGATCTTGAGGAGCCTCTTAGCAGTTGGAATACGAAATTCTCCAAGAGAAGAAAGAAAAAGCAAGAGCTTAAAACAAAGTGTGGTTCTACTTCCTCTCCACCTGCAAAACAAGTTTGTTTGCCTGTGTTCTTTGATGTCAAACCTGAAGCTTGGGATGATAGCTATTCAGTTTCTGAAGCCTCGGATTTCATTTCCACTGATCCTTTACCAGATTGTAGCAAAGAGTCAAAATCTACTACAAATACAGAGTTGGTGGAAGAGATTATGCATGATTTGTCCAAGGGCACAAGACTGGCTCTATATTGCAGCCCAGAGCCAACTTCTCTCGGAATGGTAGCCATTGAAGAGCCCATAACTACAAAGCCGGTGGAGAAAACTTTTGAAGATGCATCAGAAGAGTTTAACGATGCATCGAAAGCGCGATTCTGTCTTGCTGATAATATTGCTCTTGAGAATCAAGAAAATGTTTTGGACGGTGGTGTGTCTAAAAAGGAGACTGAATTGGAGGTTCCAAAAAATCCAGAATCTGAGATCATTGGTTGTGTCAATAACCCCATTTCTTATAACACAAACTTGGTGTGCGAAGAAGTTAAAGAGGAAAGCAATGATTCAAAGCCTAACTTATACATGCCCATTACTGGTTTGGAGATTGTGAAGATAGAAGCTCCAGAAATAATTGCTACTGATTCCTCAGGTTTGCCCACCATGGATTCCGGGGTAGAGAATACCGAGATTCTGTGGGAAACTGAAGACATTGCTAAGGATGATGAGCTTCCTGAAGCAACTGATATTATCCAGCTGGCCAACTGTTGTAATTCACTGGCTAATTTGCATTTAGTTCCGGATGATAGCACAATTCCATTAGAAGAAGCTCAATTGCCAGAAAGATTACAACAACAACCTGCACCCTCAGGGCATGTCGATGAACCAGAAGACCACATAACACCACAACTCTATAAGGCACCTGATGAGGTTACAACAGGTGCAGAGACTGACAGTATCCATCAACAAAAGCTACACAATCAACCTGAAAAACTACTCTCAGGGAGAAAGGTTTGTCCTCTGAATAATTTTCTCTAACCACATTCTATCTTAAAGCAATTTCTCATTAGATGCATTTGTGGTTTTCAGGCTTTGTCTCCCACCTCTCAAGCGAAACTTCGCAAAGCAATGGAGCACCCCGATTCACCTGAGAAGAGGAGTAAAAGTAAGTCAATGACAAAATCTTTTAAAGTCTTTTTCGTATGCTTTGCATTTTAACCTTTAGATTCTAATCTATTTTACAAAACCAAAAATCCAGAATCCAAAGGGAAACTCTACTTCAGTAGCCAAAGTTCACATAGGATCCTTAAGGCTCAAGGGCTAGACAATATCGACCGAGTGGAAGTCATTCCAACTTCAAAGCAAGCCATTCAGAAAGCAAATAATAATACTCGGCAAACGCAGTATCAAAGAGCCTCACACAAGTTTCCACGACGAGATAATCGAGCAGCAAAATCACAACCTTTTAGCACTGGATGCACCTCTATACAAGGATGCTCACAGAAAGCTATTGCCTTCTCTCAAGGGCAAATGCGTGATTTCCAGTTTGTTGCAGCTAAACTCACGAAAGAGCTGAAAACGATGAGACAGATTACAAAGAGATGTCTCCTAGCTGAAAGCAACACCTCCAACATCTCTGACTGCAACTTAGATGAGGTACTTCTGTTTTCTATGAAATCAATTGAAATTTTGGTTTTCAATGTCGAAATCTTCACTTTATCTTCTCGAGTTAATCTTTTTTTTCTTCTGGATGTCTCTTGTCAGGTGAAAACTTTGATTGGAAATGCAGAAAAAACCGAAGAGAGTAGCAAGAAATGGCTTTCGATAATCGAACGTGACTGTAACCGGTTTTGCAAACTCATGGTTTGTTTTACACTCTTTACATTCACAAACACAAAACTTTAACTGAAATATTTGTCTCAAAACTTTTCTGCATTGCCTTCATTTTTTACAGGGTATGGTCAAAGAAGATTCTCCAGCTACTGAAAACATTGTTCAGAAGAAAAAGAAGATTAAATTTGCAGATGATGCAGGAGGAGATCTGTGTCATGTCAAGGTTTTTGAGATTGATTTGGAATCTGAATCATAAATTTTAACAAAGTCCGTAGAATTATTGTAAACTCTTGACAACATTTTGTACATATCATGTCTTGGGATTTCACTAGATATAAAATATTTTAATCCCAAAACAAGATGATTTTGCTTAATTATCACATAACAAGGTTTATTAACAGAATTAACTCTTGTTCCAGATTCAATCCAGACAAAACCCAGAAGCTGGTTCAGTTTATGTGATGAGTCTAATCCTGACAATTGGGCCCATATTTTATTAGGCCCATACATTTGAAGAATAATTTCAACGAAATCAATTTTAGTGGAATTAGTCGAATACTTGAATCTGTAGAGATGTTTTTAATTTTATCAAGAAAACCTAATTGAAAATTTCCTCTGTTATGTTGTTGGGAAAAGCATGCATTTAAAAAAAAAAAAAAAAATCTAAAATGACAATCGTTAAGTACTTGCTAAAACACTTTTTTTTATCACACGTTCTTTTAAAATGTTTATCAAAATTATTATTTATTGATATAAAACACATTTTTTTTATTTAGATATTTTATTTGTGATTTCTATAACTTTAAAAACAAAAATTATAGTCATAATATTTTTGAAGACCAAATTTCATATTCAAAGGAAGACAATCAAACCTATGTGCTAAATTTTTGGGGAATTTCAAAAATGCTATTTTGATGTGTTAATTTTCAAAAATGTCACCATGAATTGTCCATTTTCAAAAATGCCATTTATTAAGGATTTTTTTAACCCTAAACCCTAAATCTTAAATCTTAAAAAGGGTTTTTGACTCCTAACAAAGCTTAAACCCTAAAAACTAAACCCTAACATAAAATATTTAACCCAAAAATAAATGTTATTTCGAATAAATGATGTAGTTTTAATGGCATTTTTGAAAAGATTTTAGAATGGTGTATTTTTAAAAAGTGGCATTTTTCAAAAAATTTCCTGATTTTTTAGCAAAAAAAACTTAAAACTTGTTCATTTTCTTTGAATCATGCAATTCTAGACTATAGTACCCCTAATTTGTTAATACCAATTGTGGAGAGAGGGAAACTGATGTAATTTCTTTAAGTTTTCATCTATAAAATCAAGTAAATTTGAGTTAAAAAATAAATAAAAACGCACAAATGTTGATAAGTTTGATAAAAAGGGGTAATAAATGTGCTAAGTTATATATATATATATATATATATATATATATAAATAATTAAGTGATACATAAATTGGCAACAATCTAATTCTGCATTAAATGAAACTGTGAACAATTGTAAAAAAAAAAAAATTTAGAGAAGACAAATCGTATTCCGGAGTGAGAATAATAATTGGTACAACGAGAAAACAACTTGAAAATATCGTCGAAAAAAAAGAATTCGACATTTGGATATAACCGTAAATCTTGAAGACGTAACAGTAAATTGTGGTTAACTTTTCCATTTCTTCTATTTTTATGATGGTGATTTTGTCGTGTTAGTTACTTTAAACAACAGTTTGGAATTATTTGGGAAATCCATTCATATTTATCATAAAAACTTGTTTTTGTACCATATTTACACGAGTCATTTCTTTTTAGAAATGAGTAGATTTATTACTTTCCTTAATCGTAATATTAGAAGATGACTTGTTTTTCGATGGGTTTGATCATAATGTTCTTTTTACACTTCTCTTGTTTTTGAACTATGTAAACATGAATTCAATAAATATGAATTCCAAAAATTTCATACCTTGAAATCATGGCAGGAATCAATGAGTTGATAGAAGAGAATGTAGCTCCCGTAAATGTAATGTTCATCTCAGGAGATTATGGTTTCACGGACATTTTGAATGAACTGAAAGAAAAAAGACTATAATACAATGTCGGTTTATTGCCGAAACGCCGCATTTTATTTGATAATAAAAGTCCGAAACATATCATATTGGAGAGAACTTCTCGGTCTAAAATGTTAGATATCCTATTGAAGTTCTTACTAGCTCTGATTAATCGATGTTAGTATTTGAAGTGACAACTCTAATTAATCGATGTTAATATTTTTATAACTAATTTTGTTTTTTGCTTATTGTTGTTTTCTTTATTTTTATCGTGTTTTCAAATACCGATAGAACTAATACTAGTTTTGATAGTCTTGCTTTTATCTCAATATTGCAGTTGATGAGAAAGATCATCATGCGAACTTATTTGTTTGTTAGGCAAGAACAAAAATAGTTGTTAATAAAAATTCCATGATATATTTTGAGCAATAGGAACGTATTTGAAATATGGTAAAAGAAAAGAACAAGATACCTTGTTTTCTTGATGAACTTACAGAGAACTTCATTTGCAAAAATGATTTAAGGAAAAGTAAGGGAGAAGCCTTTGTTGTTGCTCTTTTGGCCATACAAGAAGTAACAACTTATGATAAATTGACATTGTTGTTTGCTACCCAAAAGAAAGATAAATAAGAGGGGAAAGAAGGATAACAATTTATCATGGTGTTCCTTGCAAAAACTATCTTGTCTCAATTCTTCCAAATTTACACAAGATTTGTGTTGAGACGAGCAAATAAATTTTGTGATAGCATTTATGGCATATCATTTTAGTCTAAGGTAAAATTTATTTGCAAAATTGTGTTTTTTCAACCAAATTGTAATCCATGTGTAAGTGCACAGTTCACATGTCTCATATTTCAATTGAAAAAAACAAGAAAATATATTTTAACTTCACAAAAATACGTATTCAGATTTTATACTTGTCAATATATATATATATATATAAATATATATATATATATATATATATTGAGTTTCATTAACATACTTTTAAAATTTTATTATTCACTAACATACCTTTTCACACGGAATATATGTGAATTTATAGATATCCGTAAAAAAAACCATGTCGTATATTATTTCTATTTGACATCGCAAAACCAAGATTATGCGCTTGATAATCTTAGGAACTTGCGTTAAAAGAGGCATGCGACAAGTTGTAAGAAACAATTATTATTGAAAATCACGACCAACGGTTTTTCTAATTGACATGAATAAACAGTATAAAAATGAGTATTAATATATCATTTTATATCTGTACTGAACAATCTGAATCATAAATTTAACAAAGTCTGTATAATTAGTTTAAACTCTTCAAAGCATACATTTCATGTCTTGGGATTTCAATAGATATATAAAGATTTTAATCCAAAAACAAGATGATGTTACTTAACTCTCGCATAACAACGTTTATTGCAGCAACTTCAACCTCGTCAAGTCTAATCAGTCCTGGCAATTGGGCCCAATTTTAGTTAGGCCCATACATTTTTGAATTATGCTCAAATTGAGTGGTCCTATTTTATTTCCCTATCCAGTCTCCCATAAGGAGACGATAATAAACTCAACGAAATCATTTTTGGTGGAATTAGTCGAACCAGTAAAAATATTTTCATAACATTATATTGTAGGGGAAACAAATATTCCAAAAATTTATCTAAAATGACAATGAGTAAGCACTTATTAAAAAAAAAAAAAAAAGCATCTCTCTATTCTACTAGGGCTCTCGTTTTTGTAACTTTAAAAATAAAAGAAATTTGGTGTTAATTATAATAATTTATCTTAAGCCTATAATTTTTTTTTCCAATATGGTGAACTAACAAAACAAATGGGACTATGATGATTACAAAAAGTATTTTATAATATTTTGCATGTTTTATAATTTGATCAACTAAAAAAATCCCATTTTCATAAATGTTTTTAAAGATTAGCCGGTGGATAATGTTTTTATTAATTAGAGTGGATGCATCAGTTATTATTCTTAAAAATTTATGTTGATAAATAATTAAATAACAAATAATGGAATCTTTTTTAAAAAAAATGGAGAGGGGAAGCTTGGGCAGCAAGAGTGGGCAGTGTCTTGGGAATGATGAAGAAACTTTGGGCGCAATGCATTTGACACGACCGCTTCTTCAAGTCAACATTCTCACGTGCCTCTTTTTTTTTTTTTTTATAACTTTACTTTTACTTTATTTATTTATTTATTTTATTACTCACTTTAATTATTTAATTCATTTATAGGCGTATCGTCATGATACCGTCATGATTACATCGTTTTAAAAAAGGTGACGCCATCGCTGGCGTCTCTTGACTTTTGTTTCTCCGATAATACCAATACTTTATTTTTCTATATATATATGAATAATCAGAAACACTTTCGTTTTCATTTTTTTTTTCCGAGTTAACTAGTTGGAAAACCAACTTAGATATATAAATTAGGAAACTAACTATGATGTGACATAATATATGAGTTACTATTTTTCGGTGAAGAGAGTGTTATTACTCTTTACCCCTTCACGTAAAATCTCAGCAAAATAATGTTTAGATTTTCTATCTTCTCTTTGAGTAATTACAAAAAATACCTATGGATAATTCCTTATTTAGTTTTTTTGGCAGAGATACTATTTGACAATAATTTTATACACAAAACTTACACTTCTCTCCCTATTTGAGCAAGCGTATATGCTAAGCTAAAATTAGATTTGAAAATAGCTTAGAAGGCATATGTCATTATTCTGGTGTCAGACGGTCCAATAGAAAATAAGCACAATTTTTTTAAAAAGTTAAAAAATAATTAGATAATTTCGTTATAAAGCAAATGGGAGAAATCGAAGCGGCTAAAATCTCTAGGGGTTTTTGCCACTCACAAAAAAAATTCTCAACCAGATTTAATGTGAGGAAGTTGATGTTAGTTGCAAATTACGTTATTAAGTGTTAAATATTTATAAGCATGATATTGTATAAATTATGCATAGTGAACAACATAAAGTGACAGCTTTGAATGGTCTGAAACATAAAAAAGTTAGCTTCATTTGGTTAAAAACACATTTAAATATACGGTTACTTTGCTAATGACAATATATAGATACACAACTTATTAGCATGATAAATAGAAATGTTAGCAAATAGAAGTACGATACGTAACCATAATAATATATTTCAGTAAAAATCTTTTGGTCTGTTATCTCTAAATGTTAAAATTATCTAAATAACATGTTAGCTAGATATACAACTTCTTATCGGGATATATATTATGTTAGAAAACTAATGATGTGTGTTATGCTAGTTCTAGAAATAGGGTTTTACTTGGTAATACTTAATATGTGGTTAGACATGTTAAGCATAACACGTAAACAACTTGTCTCAAGATGATAATGATTGTATGCTGATAATTTTTTGTGACTTTGATGATACCACGATACATAATTTGTTAGATTGCTATATGGACAAAGTAATGCATAGATAAATGATCATTTATGGTAAACATATAGTTCCACTGCTAACGCTACACTTATCTGACTATTTAATTCGCCATATTCTATTAACTTAGACGAGTTACATTTCACAACCAAAAGGGTTTAGTAACATACATCAAGCTAACATAACATATATCGCGATAAGCAATGTTATATATAACTAACATGGTACATAAAACATACCTAAATTTTCTTACCAAAATACTATGAAAACTTACTATAACGGTTACGTATCGCACTTTATTTGCTAACACTTTTATTTATCATGCTAATAAGTTGTGTATCTATATATTGTCATTAGCAAAGTAACCGCAAATTTAAATGTGTTTTTAACCAAATGAAACTAACTTTTTATGTCTTAAAGCATTCAAAACTGACACTTTATTTGGAAATTAAATAATTTATTCACCAATTTTCATAAATCATGTTAATAAGTTTTCATAAATATTATGAAAATTTAATATGTTTGTTAAGTTTTGAGTTAGCGACGTAACTATTTCTAGCCGTTTGGACAACCACTACCAATGTAACAAGAGGCTAAAGTCCACCATTCCACATCAAAGCAGTTCCGACCCACAACCACCGAATATGACAGACGTTTTTTTTTTTGAGAAAGAACATGACAGACGTTGAACAATATTTTTTATCACTGATTCAGTTATTGAGATAAAATGTATATTATTGGAATAAGTTAATCATTACTGGTTAAACTACAATTTTAGCATGCTAATAATGTTGTTAGCAAGTTAAAGGGAATAGCATTTTTCGTTTGCTTACAAAAAAATTGTACTTTTGTTAGTTTCGATATAGCGACATAAAAGTTAATATATCACGCAAATAAATTCGCGCGAGTTATATGTACATATATTTATACTAATTTCCATTACATAATATATGCATCAAATTTAGTATGTAATTTATGCATCAAGACCATACAAAACTGATTAGGGACATTAATTGTCTCTAGTATCATGTTAATAACGTTGTCAGCATTGTAAGAGGAGGATGGCATTTTTGTTGCTATCACAAACTTAATATGCTTGATAAGTTTTGAGTTAGCGATGTAAATGGGTTTATATCAAGCAAATAAAATCGTATGGATTTGACCATATTAGTATGTAATATGTGCATCAAATTATTCGGGTCCAGACCAATCTGAATCTTGTTAGCGTGCTATATACATTGTTATCCAGTTAAGAGTCTATTATCCAGTTAAGAGTCTTGATATCGTGATTGGATAAACACGTTAACCGGCTTATTGATACCGTGATTGGATAAACACGTTAACCGACTTATTATAATTAATGACGTTACCATGTTAACGAATAACAGATGTTAAACTCACATTTTAAGATGTTCGTGTCTTTGACAAAATATTACATAATTTGTAATCATGATATTGAAAATATACTAAATTTAATATGATATTTAACACATGCCACAGTTAGTAGGTAACCATTTTTTAGTTAAATAATGGATGGTCAGATTTAATCCTTGTGGCTACCTATCTTCACTTTGATTTAGACAAAATCTTGAACAGTTAATACTCACTCCAATATACAACGTAGCGTCTTAGGGTTAGTTTCGGCAAAACACTTGTGAGAAATCTAATTTTTTTTTATTCATTGATATTCTCTTAATTTTCTTATCTTCCATGGTTATTTTCTTCGTTCACCCTTTCTCTTTCTTCTTTTTTCTTTCTTTTCTCTCTTTTTTCATCAGTTTTTATTCATCTTAAATCAATTGGAAAAAAACAAAATAGTTGGTGATAGTGACAGCAACGTACAATCTACTAGCAGAGGTGGAGTGGATGATGCGGTGGTAATGCGACCACGGTGGAGAAGATAAAATGAGATGCTGGGAGATGTGACTCAGTGAGTTGACTCACTAAATTTAGTTCGAGGGACTAAGTCAGTGAATTCATTAGCCGCTAACTATTTTTTATATGTTTAATATTTACATTAGACGCGTAACCACTTCTGAATTGGATGTGTCACCTTATTGTATCTTTAATTTAGATATGTGCATTTAAGATGTTTGGCGAGATGTTTGGCCCTGTGCGGAGGAGCAGGAGCTTCCGGCAAAGACTCGTGGTTTGGAAGACCCACTGAAACAGTCGTTATCTTGGAATGTAGATGGCTAAGTTCTTATTTACTAGAAAATACATTATGTTGCACGCATTTTTCTTTTTATAATTGATGTACTTTTTCTTTACATTGTGTAGCATACTCCCAAGATAATTGTTATCGAACTAATTCTTCATGTGACGTGTAATAGATTATTTATATCGATAATTAAGTAGCTCTTTAGACTATGAACAATATTTAATCATACTCATTAATCGGTTAAAATACTTCTGATTTAGTCGTTTATCTTATGATTTAGATGGCTAATTTGTTATTCATTGGAAAAACTACTGGTGAGGGTAATAAATTAGTTATACGGCTAATATATTAGACAACTAAAAGTTAGACTTCAACATAACTGTTATACGGCTAATTATTTACTTGGCGAGAAGTAAATTAGTTAGATAGATAATAGACTTATTTCTTATGCTTTGTACAACGTTTTACACTACGTGTTAGTCAGTTAAAAATGTATTTGGTGTTAATATATTATTTATCGAGTACATTGCTGATTATTTATATATCTTTAACATCATATAGACACAATTAAAGATACTGAAATTAGATTGATAACAAAATACATTAACGGCTAAATTAAGATATTGTCATTGGTTTGCAATGCTAGACATGCATACTTGAACTTGACTCGTCGAGTTTGATTTGTCTGAGTTCGATTCATCCGAATTCGACTCATCCAACCCTACTTAACTCGCCTGAGTTTGTCTGAAATTTGTTCCTATCAACTCTTCTCTGCCGCCACTCATATCCATTAGAATCTATCCTCTCTACGACGAAGAGTCGGTGAAAGCTTTTGTAACTCGAATTCACTAAGTTGGCGAGTTGACTCATTGAGTCGACTCGGTTTTTTTTAGTTAACTGGAACGTGAGCTTTTCACGATTTCTTCTCTCTGGTTCTTTTCTTCTTCTTCATCTCCAAGTTGTCTTTGAATTCGACTGGAAAACGATTTATTTATAGCAAAAAGTTCTTCGTATCTTAGTTTGAAAGAGATAAAGATATATCATGAAGATAGCAAGATGAGAAAAATAGTAATATAATATCAATTTAGTTTATCTTTTATATTTGGCTTCTATATATCCATCGATGTATCTATATGTGTTTGTATTGATCATATATAAGGGTAAGATGTAATTATTGATAAATACATAGTGTATTAAATAGTATTTGGTTATATTGCAAATTATGCTATAATCCGTTATCATACACTGTAAATATTCTTTTTGTGTGTTTGCATGCCAACTAATTGTACAAATTTTAAAATTCTTGATTTTTTTGGAATATAATAATATAATATAATTATGATATTTTATTTACTTAGTTTTTAGTTAAAAATAATACTTTTTCTTTTTAAATCTTTTTATATGTAACCATTCTCGAAAAACTACTTATTATTTGTTTTTTTTTAAGTTTATTTTGTATTACAAATTGAAATTTCGAGTTGAAATCGTAGGAGATGAGATGGGATAAATGTGGAATAGAGAAAATAGTAACGAAAATATATATATGTTTTAAGTTTGGTTGACGCATATATAAACAGTTATGTGGATTTACTCGAGTTTCAAAGTAAAGGTTACATACACTATACTTTTTGATAATTATGTTGTTTTCACCAATAAACAATATTTGCAATATAAGTTGCTTATAACGTTTTTAGGTCTGAACTTTGGACCTCTAGAACGCACGTGAGTCGTCTCACTCATCGATCTGCTCCGATTTTCATTAATAGAAGAAGATGTTTAACAAAAGAAGTATAATACTGTATTATTTTGCTTGACACCAACCTGATTAATGGAAGGTCAAATAAAATAAATTGTATTTATATTCAACTGCTGATATTGATGTGTTTGTAGCTTCTCATATTGTTGATTGTCAATGACCGAGACTTCCATAAGTTTTGTATAACTACAATGTACTATCCAAACTATTGTGTGCTGACTCGTTATTTTTTTAAAGTTTTTGACTAAATATCATTTTTTAGATAAATCAAAAGTTATTTGTTCAAATATAACAAACTGTTCTTTTAAAACATACAATTACTAATTAATGTGTTAAGAAGTCATATATATTTTCAAAAGAAAAACGAGTGTGGAAAATCTTAAAACTCTATTTATCAAATGTGTGTATAAATGATAGTAAACCTTAATCAAGCATGTTGAAGGAACAATGCGGACGTCATCCAAAATTTATGACTCCAATAATTGACCACTAAAATCAAAGGAATAACGAGGAGAGTTATGTAAATGATTGGTCCATCTGTTTTTTATGGGTCCATCTTCGTCGCCTTATACTATCATAAACACAAAATTAATTGTTTGGTTTATATTCTGGATTGAATTTTCTAACCAATATATGTATATATATATATATATATATATTTTATATCCAACCAATATCATATTGTGTGATATATAATTATATACATATTTATCTTAAATTCTTAATTAACCAATCCAATCAAAGATAGTTTTCTTCACGCAATTAGATTCATCCCATATGTATCACGCAAATATTATATATACAATTGCTCCCTCGTATAAATAATCACGGCTCGCCTAAGTTTTTTTTTTTTTTTTTTAGGCAGGACATTTCTTACCAACAATTTTATGGAAATTACTAATAACAATTACAAGTGGTACTTGTAGTCTGACCATATGTGTACTTGCATTAAAATAACATGACTCGTATTCATTTCAATTGAGATATTCACGTAGTAAAGAAAATAAAACTATATATGAAAATTGATTGAGAAAAAAGAGATTTTTTTTTTTTGTTAAAGAAAAAAAAAAGAGATTTTAACTTCGCTATAGATATGATCTTGAATTCATTGATATTCGTAAGCAAGTTAATTAATTTATTTTAATTTGACATGGCAAGACCAAGATTCTGCGCTTGATAACACTAGGAACTTGCGTTGAAAGAGGCATGCGACAAACTGTAAGAGACTATTGAAAATCACGATAAAAGGCTTTTTCTAATTGGCATAGATAAACATTATGAAATACGAGTATTAAAATATTCTTTTCTACTTATGCTTTAGATTATTCGTAGGTGAAAACAACAAGCTGATAATTTTTTTTTTTTAGACATCAACAAGCTGATAATCAAGTTGCATTAAGAAAATACGGAAACTTTAGTTACATTAGAATGTTTTACTATCCGTTATAGTGGCTTCTATTTTAGTGAACTTACTTGACATATAAGAAATTAACAAAGTTTAATAAAAAAAAACCAAAAAAAAAAGATTTAGTTTTTGATATTAATTAAAAAGAAAAAAAAGAGAAAAGAGAATGGGCCGAAGGGGACAGTGCAAGGGAGAAGAGGAAATACATTGGGAGATGTGAAAACGCGTTTTTACAAAAAAAAAAAAAAAAAAAGGAAAAACAAATAATCATTTCAAATCGGCCATGCATGATTCATGCAAAAGGCTCACAGTCACTTCTTATTCCCACGTTACAGCTTCATTTATAATTTAAATTACATAATATAATGCAAACTAATATACTCATAAGCGTGTCACTTTTTACACACTTGTTAGTTTCAGCTACATACTAGTTAAGTTAATTTTCATTATTAAATGTTTTTGAGATAAAAGTTTATAAACTTTCGAATGGTATCAAATAGCATTCACATTGGGGGATCATGTTATAAAGACAAATCCGATCCAAAAACATAATCCATCGAAATTATCACTTCTCTTTTGGAAGAACTAGAGTTCTAATTAATATTTTGAGTAGACATAATCATCTTACGTACTCTATGCCAATCGATTTCAAAACATTCAAATATGAAGAATACAACATATAAAGAATATGTATATATATTTGTCCAATAAGTATCACTATATAACAAAAAATATCAGTACAACCAAGATCTAGATTGTTCGGGATCTATCCAGAAAAACTAAAACTTAGGCTTTCAGAAGGTCAAAACATTATAAATAGTGTCTATTTGATGTTGTCAAAATATTTGAAACAGCGAGTCCAAATCGAATGATACTTTAAAACTATATATAGTTTTTATTTACCCATTGACAAAACGAAGTTTACAATTTAAAATGAATGAAATATGAAGAAAAAAAAACATTCAATGGGTCAAACTATCGACATGTAAATATATCCACATGAAAATGACTTAATAAAAAATGGTTACGTGTATAGCTGCTTGAATCGGTCAACCATGCATGGTTGGATTTATTATGAGCTATATATATATATTCTTCTTTTAATGTTCTTCCTTGCAATTTACGATATACAATGATGTTTGTTTCATTGTTTGTAGGTTGGTATGGATTTAGACAGACAAAAAAAAAAAAATGTACTACTATAATATTGTCCCGCTATAATGTCAAAGATACAAAAATTTAATACGATGCATCTCGGCTCTCACTGACCATAAATTCGAAGTTTTGCAAAAATCAACTCAGAGACGGAATCACATAAATACTGTAGTCAAGGCACACTTAAAAAAAAAAAAAAAAAAAAGACGATAAATATTGGTCACAGAGAGGCCTACCTGCATTTATGTAACCCACCATTTATATTCATTACAAGAGAATGTATCCAATATATCATTTGAAATGATTTGTATTAAAATATTAAATTTTATATTATTGAATTATGAATTTTAAATATTTTAAGAAAATTTAATATTATTGAATTAATGACTTAAAAATACATCTAAATATATTATTATTGAAAATATATTAAAATTTGAATTTTAAAATAGTTTATATGTATTTTTGTGGCAAAAAAAGACTAAAGATTAGATTTCGAATGATAGCAATGCAATGTGAAATAAAATAATAGTGCAGTGTGAATTAGATTTTAAAAACAATAAAAATTTATATATATATATAAATATAAATTTTTGTTACTAATCAAAGCGATATAATGCAAGATGGAGTGGCTAAGGAGAGTCCCTACTTCTTACGTAGAATATATATGTGGATTTGAGAATGGTCTCCTTATATGTTCTATTTCAATAATAAAACAGATGGATTTGAGAATGGGCTATATATGTGGGAATAATTTTTTTTTTTTTGGTTAACTTTTATATAAGGATTTGACAAAAATAGTTGATTAGTTGTGAACCTTGTGGTTAAGAGAGAGATTTTTATAGTTGTCAAATCCTTATATAAAAGTTAACCAAAAAAAAAAAAATTATTCCCACATATATAGCCCATTCTCAAATCCATCTTTTCAAAATGTTAAGAGAGAGATTAGCAATGTCATTATCCTTAATTAATAATACGGTGATAAGTTGGAAGTCACGAAAACAATGGGTTTAATTAATAAGACCGTAGCAGACGAAGCAGAGCTGAGTCAGACTTCCGTACAATTATGCTGACGCGTGTCTTTCCTTTCTCTCTCCTCTCCACGCGTTTTCATACTCTCTCACCTCTCTCTCTTCTCTCTCTCTACGCCGTCCTATTTATGTTCTCTCCTCTTCCCACATTTCTCCTTCATTATTATTTCACTCTCTACAAAAACCAGAGAGCTCAACAATGATCCACTGAGAGAGATTCTCTAATCTTTTTTTCTTCTCCGATTTCGATTTCAAAATTTTCCGGTGATTAAATCATGGCGTCGTCGGAGGGATTAGCGAGCGTTGAGCCATGGTCATTCCGTCAAAGCTTCAACATCGACTCATGGTTGCTTCCTGATCCTTTCTCTCACGATAGTGATTTACTCGCTAAAGCTCTTCACAGATCTATCTCCACTTCCACAACCACCACCGATCCTCTTTCTCCTTCAGCTTTCTTCGATTCCGCCGCCGTCTCCGACCTCTCTCCTCCTCAGACTCTCTCTAACGTCTCCTTCGGCTCAGATCCGGAGATCGCCGCCGGTGGTGGTGCGAAGCGGAAGCGTAACAACGGTCCCGGAGGTAAACCAGCGAAACGCCGATCTCGAGTTTCTACGAAGAAATCTCAGACTACGTTTATAACGGCGGATGCGGCTAATTTCCGGCAGATGGTTCAGCAAGTCACCGGAGCTAAGTTCAACGGTTCTTCTCACGGCATTTTCTCACCGATCGTGAAGCCGGAGCCTCATAGGCTAGCTAGTAGGCTATCTCCGTGCGGGATTTTGGATCGATCTTCTGCTCTTCCGACGCTAGATACGTCGTCGTTTTTGTCGAACCATCACCAGGAGAATCTCGTCACAGATATGGGAGCTGTTTCAGCGTCAATAGGTTCGTTTCATCAGTCTAGTGCTGCTGCGGCGACGAAGACGACGGCGGGTGTTGGTGGTGGTGGTAGCTCCGCCGTGGAATTGGATAGTTACCCGAGTTTTCCGACGCTCGAATCGTGGAAAGTTATGTGATTGATCTGATTTTAATTAGTGTTTGTAGATGTAATCCCTTTTTAACTCTTTTTAAATCCTTAGAAAACCAAAAAAAAAAGCTCTGTTTAGATCCATTTTTTCTTGTATTTCTCTTTTTTTTTTGTTTATGAATATCTTGTTGTCGTCCTTAGCTTTGTGGCTATGGAGTCTCTTTTGTTCATACTTTTGGGGGAATCAATTGGTAATGGAAAAAAAGCTTTGGATAAGTTTCGTTTAATTAAATATGGATCTTTTTTTAGCATGCTCTCTGATGAAATTTGGAATTCTACAAAAGAAAATTTACCATAATCAAAGTGTTTAAAGTACTTGTTCCCTTTCATGTATTTTTCTTACACATATAAAGATATATATATATATATATATATATATATATAAATAGTATCATTTGAAATAGCATTTCTGTCATGATGAAACCAAGGATTTCAAAGTCAACAAAGAGGCCATTTTTATTTTATTTTCAACAATTAATTAAAATTTGTACAACTCAGATTATAGAACATATTTAGTTAGACGAGAAAAATAAATAAATTAAAATAAAACATTTTGTTATAGTTGCAATGTTTATTTTCTTTTCGATTAGCAAAATTAGAATCTTACTTTTAACCGTAAGAAGCGAAAAAAAAAAGATAATCCTCTTCTGCTATAGATGCCCGTAAAGGAAGAGAGGTAAGATAAGATTTTTTTTCTTTTCTAAGTAGCTAAAAGAATATCTTGATGGTCCCATATAAATATGTTGTCAATATCACACATAAGACAATTATATACGTTACCACCACCACAATAATGTCTCCATTACTGATACAAATCCATGTACAATTTTAAATTTCCCATTTCCCCAATCTAACAAGAAAAAAGGAGCATAGTGTAACAGCAATAACAATATACACAAAAGAGAAGATTACCTTCCAACAACTATCATAAGATCATGTCAAAGTAAACGATAGTGCTACAACCCAAGTCAAAAAGATTATATAGTAAAAAGAAAAGTTAAAAAAAACTCTATTAATGGGTTTGGTGATCAGAAAGAAAAAAAAAAAACAAAAGTTAAAGAGAAAATAGACTATTTTATTTCTTAATATATACATTAATATATGAGAAAAGTCGCAAGTAATTTGAAGTTGTTCCAAGTTTCAATTATTTTTTCAATACCACATAAGGTCAGTTTTAAAAGTGAGTCAACGTCAATGCCACAAAAGAGGAAGCATTGATCATTATCATCAGTCGTGTTCCTTAGTTTGACAGTAAAACGTCATTTACGTTGATTCTTTGACTCCTAAATTACACGACACCAATAATTGGTCTCGTTGAGAGATTAAACTTACCCATTAGAAACAAAACGTAAACTTTTAAACATTACTAACTTAAAAATTCTGAAACGTCTACACAACGAGTCTAGTGGGTTGTAATTGAAAAAAAACAAAACAGAATTTGGTAACATGTGGACGGTGGAAGAGAACTAAACTCAGCAATAAATATTAGGAGGGACCATAGATTGACCAAAGGGATTATATAATAAAATCAGAACAAAGACTAACGCAACGGCGACAAATATTAGGTGGTTGGTGGTTGCACCTGAGAGATGGGTTTATGAGGGAAACATCATCTACTTTGTCTGAATCAGATTCAGACACTTATCTATCATCTCATGTGGGTCGGTCTTTGGACTTGTTAACATGTGAGGACGACATGAATGAATAATTTTTGTGTGTGTTAGGTTTGCTTCGAACCGGGTATGATATAAACAACCTTATAAGCAATAGCTAGAGAGTAAGTATTACCTTTGGTTCTTTGGTTATACCACCTACATCCTCGCGTGGTGCCATTGTCGTGACTGGTTTACAAATGCTTCTTCGAAAGATTTCTGAAAAAAATATTGACCACGTGTTGTCAGGTTATAATCCACCAGGCGAGACGAGAGAGATTGGCATGTAAACAAAACAGAGAAAATAGAAAAGCATTTGTATCTTTCACAAGTTGATCCCCCTTTTTTTACTTCATCAGTTAAAAGCATTTTACTTTCACATCTTTCACACTGGTGAAGCAGCTAGAAATGTGTTATGAGATTTTCAAATGCTTGAAAAGTATGAGATCTAGCCCTACCAGCTAACCTCTGTTTCTCTTTTTCTCATTTGTTTTTGGAGTTGTAACGCTTCAATCAAGAAACCCTCCTAAGGAAAACACAGGTTCTGCATATGTTTCAAACGGCTGGATCTCATAGTCGATGAAATATGTAATTAATCTAGAAGTTCCAAACGCAGATGACAACAACTCAGTCTCAGTACACAATCCTACAACTCCAAGCTTCTACAAGTATGCTCACAGCCACCTTTCAGATACTCAAAACATAAGGCTGATGACTGATGTGAATAGAAAGTATAAACCATTGGAGAGAATGGGTAAAAAAGCAGTCACATACCGAAAAAAAACTAAAACAATGTCGATGAATCACATTACATCTACCATAGTTGATGATTTACATGACAAAGTGAATACGAAACATAACTCTGTAGTTACAAAGATTACCACAAGCCTATAATCTAGATTCGCCGGCCTGTGAAGTGAATACGAAACATAACTCTGCGCCTGTGATGGCTTTGCATCTCTCTGTTGAGAAAGGATATAGAATTCGTGGCGCTTCAATGGCCGCTCTTCCCCTCCTCACGAACAACGTTAAGTGTCTCTCTCACTTGGAAATCGTGAGGAGACGTATATTGGGCCTATACTCATAACATTAGGCCCAATAAATGTTGCTAAATTAAAGCCTACAGTTATTTTGCGTTTTTAAATCTGCAAGGCCTTTTGTGATTAATTTGCTTTAAAAACTAAAAATAAATATATCAAACAAACACCTGACAAAAAAAAAAAAAAAAAAAAAAATATATATATATATCTATTATATTATTAGAGAGGTAACTATGCACCAGAATGAAAGTTGAGTTTTGGATAATCTTATTACAACTTTAATGAAAATACTCGATTCTTATTGGTTTAAATAGTCGTTTTTTTTTATTATTGTCACGATTATTTCTTTTGTTGATATATGGCATCGAATATAATGTGCTTTGTTTTATAATTTTTTTAAGTGTAGATATATATAAGAATCGAAAATTATCATATGTAAACCCTAAGAATCAATGCTTATAAATAGCTGCATCGAATATAATGTGTTTTGTTTTATAAATTTTTTTAAGTATAGATATATATATAAGAATCGAAAATTATCATATGTAAATCCTAAGAATCAATGCTTATATATAGTTGCCTCTTTGTTTCGTTATTAAACAAATCTTAGGTCTCTCTTTACTTCAGAATTTAGTTTCGTAGTCTGTTTCTGTTTTTTATATTCATATATACTATTTGTTCACTTTGATCATAAAATTTGTACTTTTGTTAGTCTTTTAGTTTTGTTTGTTCGATTACTGGTCTGATTGTGTTCTTATATTTGCTAGGTTTCACAGCTTACAACTACGATTAAGAAGGTACGTTTTCTTTGTATATTAACTATTTTATTTTACTGTTTTAGATCTTTTCGTATTTTTGTTTTTCTAACTGACGTTATCTATGTAAACCCTAAGAATCTTACTCTTATTTTATTTCTAACAATAGGTTGCATTACTATGGGTCCGGTTACGAGAAGAAGGTCTACTCCTATTTTGTTTCTAAGAGAACCTATTCCTCTTTTAACGAGTTGTAAGGTCAAAGTGATGGTGTTGCATCTGTAGGAGTCATCTTATGTCAAGTGGAGAAAAACCATTGACATAGTCGTAGTGGATGCGGCGGTTAGTTCCATATTATTCTATCATCTTTTAGTTATATGTTAGCTTATAAATATCATCTATTATTTGGTTATTTTCGTATATATATTGAATTGTTTTATTAAGTGTGTTGCTTTCAAATTTCAGGGTACGAGGATGCATAATCCTTAACCCTTTTAAGGTAGCCATTTACAAAAGTGTTTTCTCTCTTCTCCATCAGAATGATGAGGCTATGCTCTTTCTACTATAAACCTTCAACAGAGTCAAGATTTTAATAAGTTTGACGAAAGAAAATATAAATCATACACTCAAGTAGTATACAAAGTGTTTTATTGTTCAAAATGATGACACTCCCTTGCAAGCCTAACAAGGAAAAATATATATTATTAATTTCAAGAGCGAATTTGCTAGATAAGCCAATACTTTAAGCAAAATTTGCAAAAATAGACCATAATTTCTATTAGTACTGGTGTTGTGTCATAACACGGATTAACACCTGCATAATGTATATTTTTGACAAATTTTTTTTTGACAAAACTATCGCGGTGATAGTAAATAAATGATATGTTTTTTAAGTGATATTTATAGACATATGCGATCATATCATCAAGCGGTTCAAGCTAATATAAGCCTAATGCATATTGTGTTTGTTAATAGTGAGATCTCTGTTTTGTAGATAGCTAATAATGACTAGGATGTGGTTGTTAGAGTTGAGCATCTCGAAGGGATAATCTTAGTTTTGTTTAAAGAGTATATTGTGTTTTAAAAAGAAAATACTGTAGTGGTTTAGTAAGAATTGAATCTTAAAAATCTTGGTTTATATAAAATTTTTGATGGTCTACATGCTTACTATCTTCTCTTTGTCAGTTTTCTTTTATGAGAAAAAAATTACTGATTTTTTGAACCATATGTATTTCTTTTCAAATCCCAACTTTTTATGTGATTCTTCCAATTTAGTATAGTAGAATTCATCTTTTTGTAGATATATGATTTGTGACTTATATTGTGTTCCAGGTGTTGGTCTATTTTACTTTCTCGAGAATAACGAAGTAGAATAATGTATTCCCCTTTCCATAAGCCTTCCAGAGAAGTTCAGTCAAGAAACGTAATTCATCCAAGCGAATTAGATATGCAATTTTCCATCCGTAATTACAATGTGAGTCAATAAAATATTATGTATTAGGTTCTCTAACTCCCTAATTTTCAGGTTCTTGATGTTAGGACCATATGTGAGAAACACTACATGTTTATATGGAGAGGAGAATTCTTTAAAGAGGATACTCTATGTTTACAAAAAGAAGGAGAGACTTTATAGATCCTGATGAACCTGAAATATTTGGAGTCTTATTGATGACATTGGTAGATAAAATACTTCGTTTCCAATCGATAAGAATAATAGAAAATAAATGAGAGTTTTACAATTCTTGGTATTTTATGTGTTATTTTCTAGCCGTATGTTATATCTGATAGGTACATATTAGTTGTTTCCCTAAATATTATATAGTCTACACACTGCTTCTTAAGACCGAACAAAATCACTTTCGCATGTACATTTAATATAGGAATACATATAAATAGTTTAACAAAAAAAAAAAAAAGACCGATCATTGCAGTTTCAAAATCAGTTTCTATCAAAGCTCAAAATTTAAAGATATCCAATAATGCATATAGCTGCAAGATATGTATAGAGTTAATATTTTTATGTCTAAAAAACTTAAATTGTCGATATGACCATTGTGTTTTTTTTTTTGGCATGGAATTTTTTTGTTTTATCCTAATGTTAATAAAATCTTTTTTTATGTACTCTCGTATGGGTTTTTTTTCTTATCATCACTCTCACAAAATATTATTATTAAATCAAACATAATGTAATTAAATATTAAAATCAAACATAATGTAATTAAAATATCAAAAATGTTTTATTTGAGACGAGCATGTCATATAAATCAGTCAATAGTGCTTAAAATATTAATCGTTAGTTTCCACAAACTCTCACACTTACACCTGTTACAACGTAACAAGTTAAATAAAATTTTATATTTAATTATAGATCATATTATATAATACTAAATTAACCTTTTTCTTATTATTAATGTCTGCACTGTTATAAATCATATTATATAATATTAAAATTAATTTTTTTATTTATTATTAATGCCCACACACGGTGCGGACTAACCACCTGGTATATATATATATTTATCAAACAAACTTACAATTTATGGGGGAAAAAGAACAAAACATGTTTTTATCTTTCTTTCTAAAATTACAAAATGAATAAATGAATAAACGAATGAAAAGTTGACAAAAAAACAAAAGAAATGAATACACGAATGAAAAATTTAATACAAATCACATGATAGCACAAGCATGTGCATTATCATCGCTAAAGAGATGAAGAGCATTTTCATCAATTTTTTGGGACGGACGAGGATAATAATAACCATTGATAGAAGGTTCTATATTTTGAAAATCGTCGTTGTCGTAGAAATCGTACTTCCCATTGTATGAAAATGTATTTTTTGCATGATTGATCTTCTGATCCGATGATTGTTCCAAGTATTGAACGGGATAGGTATAATAGTCTCCATAATATCCGTTATACGGAAATGGCCAAAACTCCGTTGTTCGTCCCGTTCGTTTCACCATCTTGAGAACCTCTTCCCGATCAACGTATCCTGTGACCGTCACTTTTTGTCTATCCACGTCTATCTCTATCGTATCCACTCCTACACAAATACACCGTTTAAGATTTGCATTAAGACTAACTAATGATTGTAAAAGTTAATGATACGAATCAAAATCGATCTATCTTGTTTTATAAGATTTTTCTTACCATCGAGTTTGGAAATGGCTCTTCGAACCTTCTTTTCACATCCTTGGCAATCCATATCTACCAAGAGCTCCACAACCTTGAACAAAATAAGAAAATGTACATTAGAAAATGAAGAACACATTAGCAGAAAAACATGGAGCAAAGATATATTAGATGGAAACGTACAGATAAGGCGAGTGGTAATCGAGAGTTTCCATGTATCCAATCAAACATTGTCTTAAATTATTTTGTCCGAGAGCCTTATACGTTTTGTCTTAAAATCTTTTTGCCTTTGATATAATCTTTTGATTGTGTAAATATAATGTGTGTGTTTATATATAGATATATATAGGTATAAATGTCCGCGCGTAACACTTGGTGTATAATTCCAAGTAACCGCGTTTGCGTCTTGTAAGATGCAAAAAGCTTATGTCTTAAGTCTTTACATTATCTTGTGTTTCGGTGTTGCCAGGGTTTTTATTTATTTTTTATTTTATTCCAATTATTGTGTCTTATTACTAGAGCAAGGGTTTACCATTTGTTTTTTCCATGTTACAAATATTAGAGGGCACATAGCTGGTTTACTTCTGGTTTAGTGTGGTTATTATCTTTTTGTTTAGTTTGCTTGTATTTAAGTTTTGTCTTGTAGAAAATAAACCGACTAATCGATCTAATTTATGGTTAGTTTTGATTTTCTAACCAAAGTCCGTGGCACCCATAATCAAAAGTCAAGATCTTCTGCCTAGCTACAAAATGGCAGATATATACAAGATTACAGATATATATTAGCTGATCATTTGTACATATGTTTATAGAAATGTATGTGTGAATACCCAGAAAACGTATAGGTGTAACACTGGAATTTCCCACTGCAAGAATCATACTATATTTTTTTTAGCAAATCAAGTTCTTCTTCTCCTTTTGTTGCTTATAAAAGATAAAACTATACTTATTTATGGAAAAGACAATGATACAAAATGAAAATTTACGCAGAGGAATCAAAAATAAGAAATAAAAAACAAATCAAAAGATTTCATTTTATGTTATGTACTTGTAAATGTTATATTTTTATTTTCTTATCACTTTTGCAAGTACATAAAATAAAATAAAATCTTTTTTGTTGTTGTTGTGTGGTTTCAAACTTTCAAAATCTAAACAAGGAAACAAAATAACTCGCTTTACCACTAATAAAAACAAAATCGAAAGGGCAATACAACACATTATGATGCAACTTTTTTTTTTTTTTGATAAAAAGCTTTCAATTTAAATGCAAAATAACTATTACAATGATAACATCATATAGTTTGAGAGAGTTTTTTATGATAAAACATAAAGATTATAACAAAGTAGACTTTTAAGAGAGTTAGAGAAGATCTATAGAAGAAAGTCACTAGGAATTTCTAAAAAGATTGGTCGTGGTCTCCTTGGCCACCACGTCCCCTTTTACCTCGTCCTCTTACTGTGGTCCATTGCATCTCTTGAAATTTTTGCGTAGGTTTGATCGACCTTCCGCCTCTAGTCTTTTGAGAAGCAACACCCATCTCATAACCTGAATAATCTCCCAAATCTAAGGCATCCAAGAGATTGCTATCAAAGACATTCTCTTGCACAACTTCATTAGCCAATGAACCTATAGAAGGGGTTGAGAGCATTACCAAATTAGGAGGAATACCAATTGTTGATGTAGTGACTGTGGCAATGGGAGAAGAGCTACACGCTACATTGGTGGTAGATGTAAACTCAGTTGGGGTAGCCTTTGTCAAGGCCAAAATTTCTTTGGACGAGTTCGTGTTTTCTAATGTAATTGATCAGTAAGACAAACCAATTAAGTTGATAGTGGCAGTTGGGATTGATCGTTCAACATCAGTGAGAGGGGCAGAGATTGTAGCTATAGTAGCAACATGAGAAGCAACATGGCAGCCATGAACAGAGATTGGAGAAGCAAGAACATGAGACCCATGAGTAGATGTTGGATCCGTAGGAGCAACATGATCATGTGAGCCAATAGAGGTAGCCTTGGGTGTAGCACTAACAGTTTCATTAGGTTGATGGAGAAGGAGACACCTAGATTTTTTATGGCCTAATTGTCCACATCTCTCACATTTAGATGGAATCCAAAAGTACACAACTTCTACCATTGAGAGGTTGCCTTCTAAGTCCGCAGCTGATTTTGGTTAACAAATCAACTTGTCCTAATTGTCTACATTTCTCACATTATGATGCAACTTGTGCAGCCTATAAGTTACAATCACAGATTTGGTTAACAAATAACAACCCTTTTAAATTTGTGTTACGTAAATTGCCGAGAATAAGCATATAAGCAAAAACCCTTGCCTTTGTGATACGTAAATTACCGAGAATAAGCACATAAGCAAAAAAAATTTCTTGACCCTAAATGATTTAACTTTGATTTATAAAGTTTATGCCCGGTTAAGATTAGGTCTAGCAATGAGATCAATCCGCAGTTAACCTCCATCAAAATTCTCTACCGTTTCAAACTGTATAGCTCAATCTCCTTTCCGGAAAAAAACAAACACAATTTGTTTTGTCCATAATTTATTTACGCAAACCATTAAAATTAGATCTAAATATGATGACGACTCTAGTAAAAACCACTACATTATAACTCCAACCAAACAATTTATGAAATCACTATAAGAAAAAATCATTTTCCGACCATTTTTCCAACTACAAAAGTGGTTGGAAATAATTTCCACAAAATATCGACTGCTTTCCGACGCATAAGAAGTGATCGGAAATTGGTTAGAAATTTCCAACCAACATATATTGTTGGAAAGTGGTCTGAAATTTCCAACCTAATTTCTACCAAATTAATGTCGTCGGACCAATGGTCGGAAACTGGTCGGAAAGTACGCGATTTATATAATATAACCTATATCTAAACTTAATATCGAACACTTCCTCTTCACTAAACGAGTTCGCTCTTTCTCCGTTTGATATCTTATGGATTTCGATTTTTAAACAATGTGCTATTTTCCGGGTTTGTATTAAGATGTTGTATATATTGTCTTGTCTGAATTGTGATGAAACTTTGTTGAGAAATGGTTCTGAGTTTTGATTATTGTCTCTTGTCTCAAAAATTTCTCTAATTGTCGTTGTTCTCCTACTACGAATTTAGGGTTGTTAAAGAACTTTTGCGAAAAAATTTCTTCTTTTGCAATGGGTTTGTTAAAGAACTAAGTTTTTTTTTAATGTAAAATAGATTTGTTTGCGTTGCTGTGCTGTCTGTCTCATTTGTTTTTGTTGGCTAATTTGGATTTTGTTGGCTATTTTGGGTTTACTGTAAGGCATCTTTGATGTTCGTAGGAATCTTTGATGTGGTGGTTTCGATATAATTGAGATCCAATGTCATCTCTATCCATATATTGTGTTTTTAACATTTTTTTCAATGATTATTTTTTGGTGGAATCATCACAAAGATTGTGTCTTTCCACTAAGAACATAAGCTTTTTTGCCGTGATTTTTAATAAATGGTCTTTCATGATGGCAACTGTGATAGTAGATAAACGTTGTATAGAGTTAATTCTCAAAAAAAAAAAACGTTGTATAGAGTTTCTGGATTTGTTTTGTTGTAAAATTTTATGATAATTTGCTCGTAATCTTTCTTGAACAATTTGTGCGAGTGGAAAGAAAGATGGAAGCTCAATAAAGATCATTCGGTGTGGATGTCGGATACCAACCTGGACCGGTTACGTCAAAATGTGGATGGACAAAAGAGTAAAAGCAACGTCTTCAAAAATTTCTAAAAACCGACAAGATCGAGAAGGCAACTATTTGGAGGACTTGGCCAAAAAGATTCTCGACAAGTTTACCGAATTGTACTCTCCACGAAATGAAGACGAAACTCAAGAGTGGTTCCATCTCATTTCTATTTTGTTGTGTGGTTGGAAATTAGTCGAAAAGCGTGTTTTCGATCGAATTGGTGGTCAAAAATTGGCCTATTCTTTGAAGTCAATATGTGATCAATTAAAGATTGCGAAACAATTTGCTTTCTCTCCCAGTAATTTAAAGACATGTTTGCTTCACAATCTCTTCTTCAATATATATTATCATGGTTGTATATCACTTCTAAATGTGTAAACGTTTCTTGTTCCATATGTTGATACCGGTGGTGGTAGTTGTGCAGCTGCTCCAATTACAACCACCGTTCCTGCCACTGGTCAAACAGCCTATTCATCATTTCAGATATTATTCAAGAACTCCCAACTGATAGATTGTTTGAGAGTGAGATGCCAACAAAATGGCTCTTCGAAAGCCTCATATATTTTCGTTAGGCTTAAGATGGACATGCTTACAATTGGATGACAAAGCACTTATGTTGGTGGACAAAATGTCAAAAAAGCATTTTCGCGTTTGCACATAGGACTGGAAGTTCTAATTTGGGCAATGAAAAATATTCACTCACTAGATTTAGTTTGCCTTCTTTTTAAAATGGATTGTTCTTAGTTGGTGCAGATGACTATTAGCGGCCAACTTTCTCCAAGTTGCTAAACGAACTTCACATGTTACGGGATAGGTTTGGTTGTATTTTTTCTCTTCTTCATCGTTTTAATTTTACTAAATTTTTTTAATAACAAAATATTTTGAATGGAATTTATAGGTCATTAAACCAATAACAATATATTTGATTAAGAATATCATAATCTGTAAACCAATAACAATGAAATTTAAAATTAAAAAAATCCATTTACCAATAAACATCCATAAATTATTCAACATCTTCTATCAATATTTAATATCTAAATATTCAAAAAATTTTAAAATAAAAATTAAAAACATGTATGAGAAAGAAAATCTACGCGTATGCGCGGGTATCGATATAGTATAATTTAACATTAGAAAAAATTTGTGTAGGTAGTTTTATAAAAAAAAAAAAATAATAAATTTGTACGTAACCAAGTTTTATTCGAATTTTTTTAAGAGAGATACAGTATATCGCTTTTTAGATATTTTACCATTTTTTAAAGTAATTATTTTACTTAAGCAACCTGATTGAGACATTGTTGAAAATCAAAACCCCTAATTCTCCCCTTTCCCGGTTTGTCACCTCTTCCTCCTATCATCTCCCCGTTTCTCCGGCGAAAATCCATCGCCGCTCTCCGGTCGCAGTCTGCACTTATCGTGTGATTTCGAGTAATTGCTGCAAATTTTGACACCGAAGAAACTTCGAATTCACTGTTCTAATTCGGAGTGCGGATTCTTACGAAACTCTAGAAAGCGACAATGGCATCTTTTCCTCATCCCGGTTCCGTTACTGTCTGCGAGATCAACAGAGACCTGAGTAAGCAAAGCTTTTTCCCCCTTTTAGTTTCTCTACCCATCTTCTGTAGTATATTTGAAATTTTAGGGATTTCGAATCTTCTGAGATAATGGTTTCATAACTTGATTTGTGGAATGCAGTTACGGCTCAGAGCTTGTCTGATGATCGAGCTCAGGAGACTTATGGAAAACTTCTCGTACGTTTGCGTCCGTTTTCATTTCCCAATTTCGCATAATTTGAAACCATTCTTGTAGGTAGCAACCAAAGGCTTGTCTTGACAAATTCCATTGTTTTCCGGATTTGGGTTTTGATTACAGGGAATGGTGTTTAGCCCTGTTTCGTTTGGTTTTGGACCTAGCTCTCTGCAGGAAAATGAAGGACAGGAGAATGGAGATAGGGGAAGTGTTGAGAGAAAAGGACTGGTTGCCACACTGCAGATGAAGGTTGCAGACTCTCTTAAACAGATTTTACGACCCATCGATGTAAGCGTTTGATTCAAAGATCACGCATTAGCAATGTGTTGTTTATTTGCTGGACTGAAGGAAGGCCTAGCATTTTGTGATGGATAGTTACAATACTTATCTTTTTGTATCTAGGGAATGAATATGTTGTGTTTAAGATGTTATCGACTCCATCTTCTCTGCAATTTCAAATTGGCATCATCGTAGCTCTTAAATAAAACCACATCGTCGGTCACCTTTTCTTTTATACACAACATTTTTCTAGGTAACTCTTCTGTCAGAGATTGATTTTCAAGGAGTGAGTTGGCATCAAGGGAAGCATATTATTGCCTTTATATCCGGTGCAAGTCAAGTTACAATTCGTGATTACGAGGACAAAGGTCTGTTTTTTCTATTTCCATTCCTGCTTCTAGTGCACATGTTCTGGAAAATCGTGTGCATACAGTTTCATTTTCTTCTTTTGGACAGATGAGAAAGAACCCTGCATTTTAACAAGTGATTCCCAGAGAAGTGTTAAAGCTCTCGAGTGGAGGCCAAATGGAGGAAAATCCCTCTCTGTAGCCTGTCGGTATGTATAGTTTCTACTTTCTAGAATATCTAGTTTCAGAGATGACTAAGTTAGTAACAACGTTTCCATTGAAACAGGGGAGGGATATGCATATGGGCTGCTTCCTATCCAGGTAACATGGCATTGGTTAGATCTGGTGGTTCCTCGTTGAGGGGAAGTCTCTCTCGAGGATCTGGAACTCGCTGGATTTTGGTGGACTTTCTTCGGTGTCAAAGTGATGAGCAAATTAGTGCTCTCTCATGGAGCCCATGTGGAAGATATCCTAAAAACGTTTTCTGCTACATTTGTTTTGCTTTAGTTCGTTTTGGTTTTATTGGTGAAGTGCACGCGTTGTCAAGATCATTTCAATTACCATAGTTGTTTATCGAGTTGTTTCTCATGATAGGCAATTTGTGGGAAAGTATTTGGCTTTGTTGGATCTTTTCTAGTCTTTGCATCACATGGGTAACTAACTTGTAGAGTTGTCTTTTTGTATCTAGGGGAATGAATATGTTGTCTTTAAGGTGTTTAGGATGTTATTGATTCTTAGGATGGTGAGATATGCTATAGATTATTGGGAACATATTTGGATTTGTTGGATCTTTTCTAGTCTTTGCATCACATGGATCACTGACTTTGTCCATCCTGTTATTCCTTGATCTATTTTCACATATTTAGCATCAGCCTCATATGACAGCTCATCTTTCACCATATGGGATGTTTCTCAAGGTAATAGAAGGACCATTTATAACACTATCTTAATGCTTCACCTCCACTTTGCAACTAATTAGTTTGGTCGGGAATTACCACCCACAAAGGTCCATCAGTTTATCAACGGTGCTGGAGATTCTAACAAAAAGTTGCACACCAGTATGCAAATGTTTGAACATTGATCCTGGTTGCGGTGTATCCGTCACTCAAGTCTAAATCATTGATCAGACAGAATTTGTTGTCTTGCTCTTGTATAACACCTTATATCTTGACTTGAGATGAGAAAATGCTTCTTGCTAAACTGGATTGAGTTCCTTGTTTCTGAAAGTGGTATATATATACATCTTCCAGGGGCGGGGACACCTATTCGACGGGGACTAGGTGGCATATCAATGCTGAAATGGTCACCCACAGGGGACTACTTCTTTGCAGCAAGATTGTAAGACATCAACTCTCTTTCTTTTTACAGATGTCGAAAATAGTTTTCTGTTTAACGTGTTGGCTAATAATATGTTTTTTATATTACAGTGATGGGACATTTTGCCTTTGGGAAACAAACACATGGACATCTGAGCCCTGGTCTTTGTCTACTGGATCTGGATCTGTCACGGTAAATTCTGTTGTTTCCCAATACTAAGGATAGTGAGATATGCTATAAATTATTGTTAGAAGCGGTGTTGTTGGATGAGTTCAATGTTGTGAGTGTTGTATGCATTGAATTTACTAAGCATAGAACATGCCCCTTCTTTGATGTATGAAATTACAAATGTTTTTCATTTCCTCTTAAAAAGGACTAAACTCTAATACTACTGAAACTATCTTTTATTGACAGGGAGCAATATGGGATCCTGAAGGACGGTTTATCTTGATTTCATTTTCGAAATCTTCAACTCTGGGTTCTGTTCATTTCTCATCCAAGCCACCATCCTTGGGTATGCAGAAATTTTGAAGTCGTTTGGCCTATGCTAATAGAAATACTTAACGAGTTACCATCCTGATCCTCCTGTTTTGGTATTACTTTCAGATGCTCATCTATTACCAGTTGAATTGCCAGAGATTGCTTCTTTGACGGGCAGGTAAACTATCTGATTGTTGTTAAGCTAAACCCGCTCAAAGGCTTTCTTTGATTGTTTGCTCATATTGTGGTTTTCGTAACTGAACAAACCAGCGAGGGAATCGAGAAGATAGCATGGGATGCATCTGGGGAACGATTGGCTGTGTCATACAAAGGAGGCGATGAAAATTACAAAGGATTGATTGCCATCTATGACACACGAAGGACACCTATTGTATCAGCATCGCTTGTGTACGTAATTTCTACAATTATCCATCCGTTGGTCTTGACCTTCTTTTGTGTATCTTGGCATTGTCTAAACCGAAAGACAAATCTTTGCTTTTCTGATTACAGCGGTTTCATCAGAGGACCTGGAGAAAACCCGAAAGCTCTCTCCTTTTCATTCCATGACAAGTTCAAGCAAGGTCCACTCCTTTCTGTGGTAAGCCATATACTTAATTTAAGTCTCTTATCATGCAAAGTATTCAAATAGATAGAATCGCTTAATTAATCAATCTTTCAAATAAACTTTGTTGCAGTGTTGGAGCACTGGATCCTGTTGCACCTATCCTCTCATCTTCCGGTCACATGTTCTTCCTTAATAACCAAATTGGCTCAATGGAAGTTCCAAACTTTTTTGGTTCTTTTTATAGACTGGTCACTCTTTGTATACAAATGACTTGTTTAAAGAACTCAGGTCGAGGTTAAACCAAAAAACAATGGTTGCATTTGAAAATCCATTACATGGTCCTTGAAAACCAAAAACAACATTACAACAAAGTGAATAAAAAAAAAAAGCAGCAAAGAGTCATCTCTAAACATTCTTCAGCTTCTTCATCTTCGAAGGTGGCCATCGACCCTTCTTCCTCATCTTGCGCTTACGAAGAAGACGTTTCCTGCGCAGCCTAACCTTCTTGGCAAGCTTCATCTTCATCCTCTGTTCCAGCAGCAGTTTCTCTTTAGCTTCTTTTGATTCCAATGGTAATTTATCCACTGGAACAGAAGCAACAACCGTCTTCGGTTCCTCGTTGCTCTCGGACTCCGTCCCGTCCATGCCAGAAGCAGCCGTCTTCACAATCGCTGCTCTTCCATGACTAGAGTTCAGGTTGTAAGCACTGAGAGAGACTCTGTTCTTCGACTCAACGGCATTGGGCTTGAGCCTGAAAACTGAAGAAGCCAAAAGATTAGAGCATTTACAAGTAAACCAAGTGTTCGATGAAATGCCTCAATCAAAGCCAAATTCGTTACCTTCAGCTAAAAACCCGAGAGCCCTTAAAAACACGTTTTTTTTTGTTTTCAAAACCCAATAAACCGAATTAGGCTTAGCCCAGGAACTGGAATTTGGTTTCTTAGGTCTCTAATGGAGTTTTCCGATAGAAATTCCTCGGCAAAACGAAGCTAAATCGATACGTCAAGAGAAGAAACGAGTGAAAAAAGGCGTACCTGGTGAAGCGAGAGGAGAAGGTTGAAGCCGAGACGAAGATGAAGAAGAGAGAGATGGGAGAGAATTGAAGCAGAGAAGAGCCATCTTCTTCAAATGGAAGATTTCGCCTTCAGACCTTCATTTCAAGTTTTTTAAGTTTCTGGATAAGCTTTTTTTTACGAACGGACTGGATCGATCCGGTTTAATCGTTTGGTTCGGATTTGAATTTCTGGATTTTTTTTGTTAATTCGGGTTGGTTTTCATTACTGTTTGTTCAAGTATTGAAATTGTAAACCGAACCGATTTTTATTTGCTTTCGATTTTGGTTATAATATACCGGAGTGGGTACCTTTATAGAAGCTGAGTCATGACACGTGGCTCTCCAAGTCTGAGATGGCGACAAGGCTATATTAAGGTGGTTCCAGAGAAAGATTTTGGTGTTGAAGAAATTTCAATGGCAGAGGACAATTCTATGGAGGGAAGGAGAGAGAGAGAGAGACATATTTCTCAAACAGAAACAATTGTCAGAAGAAAAAAGAAGGAAGAGGGACGGAGGAGGAAAAAACCGAACAATCGGCGGCAGGGTTTTTGAAATCGGCGGTTTCATTCGCCGGACGCGAGATCGAGAACACGGATAAGAGGAAATTAGAGATGAAGCTTTGTTGGTAGATTATTCTGACACTGGAAAAGCGAAGAACAATCTGTCAGTTTCAATCCCAGACGAAAAAACGCAATGTCTTCTCAGAATCCTGAACGAAAACGGATCTATCAAATCTGGCCAGGCAAAAATGTAAGCCTCTTCTCCTGTGTTGTTTCTTACAGATTTAGATTTATCTTGCCGTTAAGTGAGATCTTTTTTCCAGAATTTACAAAAAGAGAAGTTTTTGTTTTTTGTTTTTGTGATGATCTGACTAAAAAATTGCATTTTGTAAGCCACATTGTGGATTTTTGATGGTTTTTAGCTTTGGATGCTAAGAATCGTGAATGAGAAAAGATTCTCGGAATTGATTTGCTACTTATTTATGCTCTGATGGTTTCTCTGTTCAAGACTTGGGATTACTTTTCATAAGATTTTATAGCCTTTAGCTTCGAAATTTGTCGAAGCCTCATGTGTAAATGTTTCACACGTAATTAGAGCAAAAGCAAGATCCTAATTGCTGTCTACTCTATCATGAAATCATTGTCTGAAATGGCTTGACTTGTTTTCTCTATTTTGTTGTTCAGAAATTTTATTGTGGGGGAAGACTAGTGTTTGGTCCAGACGCATCTTCGCTTCTTTTGACCGCATCTATGATAGGAGGGCCAGCTATCACTTTCTGCATCAGGATGGCTTATTTGATCAGACATCGCCACCCTTTATTCCATTCACTGCTTTTGATGGGTGCAATTCTGATCACAATCTTGGTATAAACTATAAAGCATTCCTATTTACTTACTTTGTAAGCCAAGTCAACCCAAATTCCCGCATCTCTTACTTCCTTCTTTTCATGCAGGATTTCACATTTCTCTTCTTGACATCATCGAGAGACCCTGGGATTATCCCAAGGAACAAAGAAGCGCCTGAGGCAGAAAAGCCCGAGGTTATCAGCCAGTCCTTGGAATGGGTGAGTAACAAAGTAGGAAATGTGAAGTTACCTCGAACAAAAGATATAACGCTGAATGGCTTCACTGTCAAAGTTAAATTCTGCGATACCTGTCAGCTATACCGTCCTCCTCGCGCCTCTCACTGCTCAATGTGCAACAACTGTGTCCAAAGGTTTGATCATCACTGTCCATGGGTAGGTCAATGCATCGCCTTGGTAAGTATTACTGGAAATCATTTCTCACTTCTAAGACACAGAACTGAGTTGGGTCTATGATTTCATATGTTATCTACGGGCTTCTTTGCAGCGTAACTATCCATTCTTCGTCTGTTTCTTATCATGTTCAACCCTCCTCTGCATCTACGTCCTTGTGTTCTCATGTGTCTGCATGCTTGAAGTCCATGGCCAATTCTATGGCGCTCTCGCTGATGACTTAATATTAGGTGTTCTTGTTCTCTACTGCTTTGTTTCCGTCTGGTTTGTTGGTGGACTTAGTGTCTTCCACTTCTACCTAATCTGCACCAACCAGGTAAGATTCTTTTAGCTTTTAGCAAGCAGTGAACGGGATTTCGTAGTTTCCAATCAGCGAGTACCGCTGGTCTGATTCTTTTGTTATGTTTTGCAGACGACATGTGAGAATTTCCGGTACCATTACGATAAGAATGAAAACCCTTACCGAAAGGGAATCTTACAGAACTTCAGGGAGCTGTTCTTCGCAAAGATCCCCCCACCTTTGATCAATTTCAGAGATTGGGCGACAGAAGAAGAAGACGATGTGGAGGTCGGATCCATCGCCTCTGAGCTAGGCAGAGACTTTGGTTCCCGAGACACGGAAATGAGCAGTGGCAAGCCAGATCATAATAACCTCAATTCGCGCCTTCAGAACCTGGAGCACGGTAACAACAGTGACGCAACTGTCCAGAAGATAAGCGTAGATGAAGGCGCTGCAGCGATTGGCTCTGTTTACCAAGAACCAGCGAATTTAAGGAGAAACTCGAGCGTGGATGTGAGATCAAGATAGGGCAAAGAACAGACCAAACAGGTGTAAATTTACTTCTGTAATTCAAAGCCATGTCGCTCTCTCTGTCTTTACTCCTCGAAATGACTTTTTAACTTTTCCGTATTTAGAATAGGAGTAGGAGAATCAGTGTACATAGTTGTTTACTGCGTTACGGGCAACTCAATTTGATGTGTTCATTGTCTCCAAATCTCCAATCTTCCTTTTAGGGTTTATATTAGTGGTATTTCTTGGATCTTAAGGTAGTAAGGTAAGGGTCTGTAAGAAAGGAGAAAAACATAGGACCAAATCACTCAGAAGGCAGGCTTTCGACGCAAATGAATCTCAATTCCGCCCTAGCTTTGCCCTAATCTCCCTAGACCCGGTACCAGCCGTTAGATATATCCTTATTAGAAGAAATATATCATATTGTCGTAACCGAAGATCGAATTAGAGAACAAGAGGTCACTTTGAAAAATGTTATATATCAGTAAAGCTTTTCAAATCCATCAACTCCATCCCATTAGTATGATAGTGTCCGCTCTGGACTTAGGTGGACAAGTCCGCACGAATTTCTTATTAGACTCTTTTCCAAAAGACCTTATATTTATGACTTATATATTAGACACTCTTTATCTAAACTTTCGATGTGAGACTTTGGGTTGATATTCCAACAAACCTCCCCTCAGACCAAAGACCACAAACTCTTGGCCTTCCCCTCCAGCGAAATCATCTTGACACCCATCTTGTGTCGCCGTAATCACCAACGGAACCCGCAGCCTAACTTTCCGTTTAGTTAGGAAGAATTTCGACACAAGGCACCGATATTCTATGAATCGCGAGATTACATTAAGGAATCTTTCCACAACGAACATCCAGTCAACATCCACTTTTCCATGTCAATTTTTCTAAACCATAGCTCTAATACCAATTGTTGGGCTTTCAAAGTCATGTCCAACTCCTCCACTAGTATGATATTGTCCGCTTTGAATTTAGATGGACAAGCCCGCACGGATTTTTTATTAGGCTCCTTTCCAAAAGGCATCTACTAATTAGAGTTACTTATGACTTACCTTATCTAAACTTTCGATGCGGAACTTTGGATTGATATCCCAACGACATCCGACGTAGTATTTTTGGTTTCCGTTCTTCTTACAATATCACTACCAAAATGTCATCGGTAAGATTCAAGATATTTTGTGGATTGAGCAAATGTTGTATGACTAATACTACTATCATCATCTTATTTTATGTGATTTTCTCTATAATCAAATTGACTTCCCTTTTCTTTTGTCATGAATGTTGAAAAGTTTTAGATGTAGAGTCCTCTATATACATTTTTACAGCGTCTTTAGAAAGCATTCATAGAACAACTAATTACAAATACACATATACAATATTAATTTAATTTTGCAGAAGCGAAGAAGCATTATAAAAACAAGAGAGAGAAGAAGAAAAACACAAACGATATGTGTGAAGCACGTTTAATTTTGGAGATTGATTTGACTTCCTTTCAGGCCCTTTCACAGCTCATTGTTGCATCATTTCTATTTAATATTTTTAGATATAGTTGGCCGACCATGAAATAAAACAATATTTAGTCATAATAAATCTAAGTAAACAAGAAATTATTCCCTTTCTTACAAACATCCTATTCGCTTAATCACTTTTCCTAATTACATACCATGTCCCCATTATCTCATTAAGACATTAACTCTCTCTCTCATCTAATTATTCGACTATGAGAAGCGAATAAAAAAAGAAAAAAAAATCTAAATAAAAAAAGAAAGAAAAAGAGAAAAAAGGGAAAAAGGGATCGCAATTTTGCAAACATCGAAATAATTTCTTGTGATTCGAGTGAGAGAGAAGGCAGCTTCAATTTTCCTGTCTCTCTCCCTCTCGAACTACAATCAAATTCGTGTGTTTGAAATTGTGAATCTTTTTATTGTCGGAAAGAAGAGATCTTTTTCGTTTCTGGGGTTTTCCTAATTTGTTTATATCTGATCATCGTCGTCTATGGATTCTCCGATGAGTTTCTGATTCTGGGTTCTTGGAAATTTCGTCACTTTGGGGTTTGTTCTTCGTGTTTTCCCCCCTTAGCTATGGCTTGGAATGAGACCAAACTCAAGAGGCTATATCAAGTTTGGAGGGGAAGCAATGTAAGTCCTGAAAATTTCCACTTTTTTGCTTTCGTTTTCACGTTTTTAATCTTCCCAATTTCTTGCCTGGAGAAGATTTGATCACATAAGTTTTGGGGATGAAATCGCATTTCCATTTGATTCCTTTGAGTCCAAGTCATAAAATTTCAGACTCTTGATTTCGCCACTTGTGTAATTTGATTTTTTTGTTTCTAATCTTCACCTTCCGTGGACTTAATTCAGCTTTTGTGTTTAGATCATTCTCTAGCTTTGTTAAAACCTCTCTTATTCATTCTCTGGTTAGTTTCAGTTGTTAGTGTCTCGAGTCTTGATTGTTCATATATGGAAACTTCAGACAAATGGTTTAGTGGTTAGTGCAAGCCTGTCTAAGCTTTTCTTTCATGCTCCTTGGTTTTTCAGAAATTTCTATGTGGCGGGAGATTAATCTTTGGTCCGGATGCATCATCTCTATATCTATCAACCATCTTGATCCTTGGTCCCGCAGTGATGTTCTTTGTCAAAATGTACATGAAAATGGCTGATCCTCGTACCAAGAATCCAAATCTCTGTATTCCAATTCTCGCCTTGTCTTGGATACTCACCATTTTCGTATGTCTTCTGCTTTCAAAACTCATGTAGATTGAAATTTGATGACTTTATTTGTAAACTAAAGTTTCAATAGTTTTTCTTCAGGATATTTTTTTCCTCTTAATGACATCTGGTAGAGATCCCGGGATTGTGCCAAGAAGTTTAAGTCCTCCGGAATCAGATGATGCACCGGATTCAACTACTCCATCGATGGAATGGGTTAGCGGTAAAACCCCTAATATAAGATTACCAAGGGTCAAAGATGTAACCGTTAATGGCCATACCATAAAAGTGAAATTCTGTGACACTTGTTTGCTTTACCGTCCTCCTCGAGCTTCTCATTGTTCCATATGTAACAACTGTGTCCAGAGATTTGATCATCACTGCCCTTGGGTTGGCCAGTGCATTGGAGTGGTAAGTTTACTAAATGACTTTGCTCTAAATCCCCGAGAGTTATGTACGCTGTGTGTTTTGAAATTGTGGTTGATTCTCTTTTCAGCGAAATTACCGGTTCTTCTTCATGTTCATATCAACATCAACCACTCTGTGCATATATGTGTTTGTGTTTTCTTGGTTGAACATATTCCAAAGACATGTGGATGAGAAGATTAGCATCTGGAAAGCTATATCCAAAGATGTTCTATCGGATATTCTCATAGTTTACTGCTTCATTACCGTCTGGTTTGTCGGTGGACTCACAATATTTCATTCCTATCTCATCTGCACTAACCAGGTGATTAGAAAGATCTATCCTTTATTCCAATCTTTTGGGTCTTTTTTCTTCTTTCTCTGTTTTGTTTTAATGATGAGAATCTGTTTCCTGCAGACTACTTATGAGAATTTCAGATACCGATATGATAAGAAAGAGAATCCATACAACAAGGGAATATTGGGGAACATATGGGAAATATTTGTGTCTAAGATTCCTCCATCGATGAACAAGTTTAGATCATTTGTGAAAGAAGAAGATTATGTGATGGTTGAAACTCCTACTTCAAATCTAGGCGAAAGTCTAGTTAGCTCGAAAGAGAAGATCGATATCGAAATGGGAGGAGGAAGGATTGTTGATGAGAGTGGAAAGAGCTATTCGCTCCCTGAGATTCTCCGCAATCTAAACTACGAAGATCTCGAGGATGATTGCGAGGAAGATGACTTGAAGGCTAAGGATCATCACCACCATCATCATCATCACCACAACGAGGGAATAATCCCGCCTTTTGATCCTTTTTTTACCAATGAGAATGGTTGTAACAAGGATGAGAGAAATGGAGAAGACTCGGGAAGATCTTCAAGCGATGATGATGAAAATGGAGATGCAGGGAAACGCGTTAGGGTCTCCATTGATGATGAAGAAAAAGTTGAAGGGTATGAACGAAATTGGAATACCGATAAAGGTATGAATATAAACGCAGGATCTGAAGATGGAACAAGCTCTCCTCAATCCACTTCACCAATGCTTCGTAAATAGAGGTAATAATTTAAGCCTTCCTCCTCCTCTGTGTTGCTAAAGCTTGTTGCTTGCTTTAGAAGAAACCTTTCTATCAGCCCTAAAACCATTGTTTCTGGACTTTTTTTTTTTGTTTACTTGCTAGAGAAGGGCTTTGAAGCTGGAGAAGTGGAGATTGTGTTTTGTCATTCTTTTAAATGTGTTTCATATAATTGTGGGAAAAAAAGAAAATCCAGAGAAATAATAATCATTTAGTTGTGAGTTTGAGCTATAGATTTTTGTATCTGTTTTTTCATTTTTTTAGTTGTATTTATATTTACCAGAATGGCTCATCTGGATATCACCAGCATCACATATTTTATTTCTTCTTCCTTTTTGTTATAAAAAAAGATTTGGACCACGAATTGTAATGTATAATGTTGTATTTTCGGAATTATTATTTTCTCTTATTTTCATTTCCTATTTGTTAATTCTTCATCTATCACATATTTTTTTGTTTGTTTCCGAGTTGTGTATGTGTTGCTAAATTACGAAATCACAAAAAAATAACGGTGATATTATCAACAAGACAGTGCAATCAAGAGAAACCAATAATATGTCGCCACGTGTCAAGCGCCCACATCAGAGCTCAGATTTTCACTGGATTAGATTTTTCGATTATAAATCACCTCACAGCCTCATCTTCTTCCTCTAGTCTCACTCTCTCTCTTGCTTCTGCAACACAAACAATGGCGGCTGAAATGGCGTTAGTGAAACCCATCTCCAAATTCACATCCCCAAAGCTCACCAACCCAAGCAAATACCTCTCCGGCCGACGTTTCTCCACCGTGATCAGAATGTCAGCCACATCCTCGCCGCCGCCTCCGGCCACCGCCGCCGCGAAATCCAAGAAAGGGACGAAGAAAGAGATTCAGGAGTCGCTTCTGACACCGAGGTTCTACACGACGGATTTCGAGGAGATGGAACAGCTTTTCAACGCGGAGATCAACAAGAACCTTAACGAGGAAGAGTTCCTTGCTCTGCTTCAAGAGTTTAAGACAGATTACAATCAGACACATTTCGTCAGGAACAAGGAGTTTAAAGAAGCTGCAGACAATTTGCAGGGACCTCTCCGACAGATCTTTGTCGAGTTTCTTGAGCGGTCTTGTACTGCCGAATTCTCTGGTTTCCTTCTCTACAAGGAGCTCGGTAGAAGACTCAAGGTATCTCTCAAGATTATGTAATTATCGCTTTAAATATAAAAAATGGAATAATATAATCTTAGTTAGTAAAAAGATTAGACAAACGTTCTGTGTTTTCAAGAGTTGTTCTTGGTTTAGTGTTTCTTGTCTACATTATGATTGAAGCGATACTCATTAGTTAAGACTTGAGAACATATGATATGACACTTGAATGGTGTTTCATGGGATAATTTTATTGGTTTGATCTGTATCTTTGATCTGATGGCATTGCAGAAAACAAATCCTGTTGTGGCTGAGATCTTCTCTCTTATGTCCAGAGATGAAGCAAGACATGCCGGGTAAAATCTCTTTGACGAAGAACCTCTCTTCGATAGTGTGAAACCGCAAAGACTTTGCTTAATCTGACTGTTTTTTTGTTGCAGGTTCTTGAACAAGGGTTTGTCTGATTTCAACTTGGCTCTCGACTTGGGTTTCTTGACAAAGGCAAGGAAATACACTTTCTTCAAACCCAAATTCATCTTCTACGCCACTTACTTATCCGAGAAAATCGGGTACTGGAGATACATCACTATCTACAGACACCTCAAGCAAAACCCTGAGTTTCAATGTTACCCAATCTTCAAGTACTTTGAGAACTGGTGCCAAGACGAAAACCGCCATGGAGATTTCTTCTCTGCGTTGATGAAAGCTCAGCCTCAGTTCCTCAATGACTGGCAAGCCAAGCTCTGGTCTCGCTTCTTCTGCCTCTCGGTAAGAAAACTAGACTCTCTTTAATTCTCCACCTCTCTATTTTCAAATGTGTTTTGCACATTGGCCTAACCGGTAAGAGGATTGGTTTTGCAGGTTTATGTGACTATGTACCTCAACGATTGTCAAAGAACTGATTTCTACGAGGGTATCGGGTTAAACACAAAGGAGTTCGATATGCACGTCATCATCGAGGTAAAGGAACGTGAAACCAGAAGATTAATATTTAAGCTGCGTGTTATGCCCATTTTTTCCTGAAAATGTTGAGATTTGTTTCAGACAAACCGGACAACGGCAAGAATATTCCCGGCCGTGCTGGATGTTGAGAATCCCGAGTTCAAGAGGAAACTTGATAGAATGGTTGTGATCAATGAGAAGCTGATGGCTGTAGGACAAACCGATGATCCTTCCTTCATCAAGAACCTCAAGCGGATTCCTCTCGTAGCTGGTCTAGTCTCTGAGATCTTGGCTGCTTATCTCATGCCTCCTGTTGAGTCTGGCTCTGTTGATTTCGCTGAGTTTGAGCCTAATCTTGTCTATTAGTAGCTGCAATGTCAAGTCTTGTGTTTACGGTTGGTTCTTGATTTCTTGTAATTGAATGATCGAAACTGAGAAACATCGTTTTTTTGCAATAAACCAAATACTTTTACTGCATCTATTGATCAAATTGCAAATTGGATTCACCAAAATTCAGTTGAGTTTGCTACATAAAAAAGACATTACGAAATCTAAGAAATGATCCCCCGGATAATAGCGGGAACAATCCTCTCACCCTTTGTGTGTTGTGTGGAGGAGATTTATCCAGAAGAGGATTAAAAATGAAACCTGACCTCATTCCTCATTCAGATTTAGCCTTAGGTTTCTCTTGTTCTTCGGTCAGAGGCTTAAACACAACATTGAAGAACCAAACAGCGAGCAACGTACCCTTCACAGGTCCAAGCCAATACACAAGTAAATGCTCTTTGGTTATATGTTCACCGCGTGCATAAGCCCATCCCATAACCTGCAAAAGATTACACACAAAAACAATCAAATCACAAACATCGGTTTTCGCTGAAAAACAGAATCACAAAGACTGGGTACATACAGCTGCTGGATTCATGCATCCGCCGGTTAAATCAGAGCCAAGAACATGAAGAGTTATCTTAGCAACACTAGCAATCCAAGTCTTCATGAAGAAACTTCCTGGGATTTTCCTTGTTAGTCCCATTGAGAGTATCACTATGAAAAATGTTAGTATCCCTTCTGTTAAAGCACCGTGATGGATTGCTACGTTTAGTCGAGGTCCTTTTCCAATCTCAGGGAATATGTGAATCACATGCTTAACCGCAAGTATTGATCCAGTTACCTGAAAAATATGATCTTTGATTACACAACACAATCAAAAGATCTCTCTCAAAGATGAAGTCTTTACGAAACATCAAGAAAAAACATACAAAGATGATCTGATTTTCTGAGAAGAACCCAGAAGCTAAATTTCACATAGATGATAGATCCATCACCAAAATTCTCAAACTTTTTCACAAACAACCCTAACTTTCATGCCATAAGTAAAATGAGCAATTGAGAATCATCAAGAGTTAAAACTAATCGACCCAAAAAGTCAAACGAAACAAACCTCGACGGGGATTCGAACCACGACGCTGAAGATGAAATTGCCGAAGCCACCGGAGACACCAGAAGCCAAAGCGGTCAAGGGATTGTAAAGTCCACCTTTGGTGAGTTTCTGAAGAAAGGCGAAGACGAACATGGAGATGACGGAGAAAAGATACCGGACGATCTCACCGGTCGGGTTGCTCCGGCTAAATCCGAGAACTCCATGGACTAAAATGTTGACCATAACTCCTGCCCATATCCACATGAACGACAATACCAGATCAGAAACCACTAGACCGATTCGACCCATTTTTTTCGATTCCAACGATGAGAAAAAAATTTCTCAGAAAGAAAAGAAAAAAAGTTAGCTTTTTGTTGATTGGAGTTAGGATTTTGGATGAAATATCGGAGAATTGAGGACCGTTAAAAAAAAAGAGAAGGAATCGAGATTATGATTGGCTCTAAGAAGCTGGTGAATTTAGCATAGAATTGACGCTAGAGACATTTGTTGTCTTGGGTTATATGGGTGAGTCAGCTTTCCGACAATAAAGGTTTTGGCTTTGTCGTCATGAGATTAAAGATTCTTGATTTCTGAAACGATGACAGAGCTTGGGCTATTAACGCCAACACGTTACTTCCCTGGATAAACTAATAAGAGAAATAGTTAGAAATTATTTAAAAAAACATATTCTTTATTATTCAAACCAAAAAATCATGTTCTTTTAAAAAAACATTGACTCCAAATTGTTAACATCAATGTTTTTATGTTTTAACATCATTTTTTATGGTCATTATAGTTTTTTTTTTATCTCCATGCTATTCCCTTTTTCGAAAAAAAAGAAAGAGGATAACTCATAAAATTTGGATATTTCCAACCACTACCAAAAACAAACTAAGTTCGATGAAATTGTATAGTGAGTTCCTCCGTTTTTTTTAGTTAATGTTTTAAACTTTTCACACATATTAAAAAAATAAATTAATATTTAACTATAAATGTATTATTTTTTGCTAAACAATTTTCTATAACTCTAAACCAATAATAATTCAGTAAAATCAAATAATATGTTTTGAAATTTACAATTCATCATTATGCTTTCATTAAAAATGCATAGAAAATGTAAAAAATCAATTTTTTAGAAACAAAATTTTTTTTCTAAAACATCAATTAAAAAACGGAGGGAACATTATTTTTGTTAATCGGATAAATTTTAGACCGGAATTCAAACTAAATCTCCCAAATTTCATAAAAATATGGATTCATTTGTCTCTAAAACGTTTACGAGTGAACAAAAATAATTAAAAATCGTAATAGAAGGGCTCGAATCCAGTGAGTGAATCTTTCAACCAATAATACATTTTCTTAAAAGTAACTATATATATATATATATATATATATGAGGAATTCTTTAAAATATCACTAAATATGTTTTTTTCCAAACATTCTATCATTGGATTTTTTTTTCCAAAAATATCAATAAAAGTTTTGTTTTTCCAAAATTACCACAAACATTAAAAATAAATTTCAAGATTTATAATTTAAATTTTTGGGTTTGGGTTTAGGATTTAGTTATTAGGAGGTAGAATTTATGATTTAATTTTGAAGGTTTAAAATTTAGTTTTAATTTTGTGTATTTTTAGAAAAAAGAAATTTTTAGTGGTATTTTTGGAAAAAAACTAATGATGGTATATTTAGAACAAAAATTTTTTTGTTATATTTTTGAAAATTGCCCTATATATATATGCTAATATTTAATAGTTTTTTTTATATATTACATATAACAATAGATCAATAATTAAAATTTAGATAATTTTACCATAATAAAAAAGAAGATAATTCCAGATAAGTAAATCAATAATTAAAACAAACAATCTAATCTGTTTTAATTAATATATAAAAAAATTGGATTTAAGTAATATATAAAAGATACGGGTACTCCACTTAGTTAGTTTTGAGTTGGAAGTCTGTAATCTAAAAAACAAATGGGATTCCCTAAGGTTTTCTTCGACATGACCATCTGTGGCGAGCCGGCGGGAAGGATCGTGATGGAGTTGTATAACGATAAGACTCCGAGGACCGGCGGAGAATTTCAGAGTACTCTGCACCGGAGAGGAGAAGCCACTTCACTACAAGGGATCTTCCTTCCACCGTGTGATCCGTAATTTCATGTGCCAGGGAGGAGACATCATCCGCGGGAACGGGACAGGAAGTGGGTCGATCTACGGGACACACTTCGAGGACGAGAGTTTCGAGAGGAAGCACACCGGTCCTGGAATCCTGTCCATGGCAAACTGCGGTCCCAACACTAACGGATCTCAGTTCTTCATCTGCACCGACAAAAACGATCGCCTTGAGGCCCTTGACGGTAAGCACGTGGTGTTTGGCAGGTCAATCCAAGGCTTAGAGGTCGTCAAGGCGATCGAGAAGGTCGCATCGGGGTCTGGAAGGCCGTCGAAGCCGGTGGTTGTCGCTGATTGTGGTCAGCTCTCTTAGATCAACTCCAACTCTCTCTCTCTCTCTCTCATCTATCCTACTTAAGTTTGGTGTGTTCTCTCGTGTCAGTCTTTTTGGATTGACAAAGACGGAATAGTTGCCACTTTGTTTCACCTAATTAACTACTACCATTATAATGAGCTTGTTTTTAATTACATCCCCTTTAATTTGCTTTAATAAACAAAAAAAGAAACCAATCTATCAAAATCATTGACAAGAACATGCGAAAGAGGTTGAGTTCCATTCGCATTGCATGAGATATCTCCTACAATGAGGAAATGGTCATGTGGTTTGCCACGCAAGTTCCTAATCGATACTCTGTTTTTTTTTATCTTCTAAATGATGCTCTGTTATTACTTTTATTTAATTTTTTTAAGAAAATTATGTCTGTTTGTGAGAGGAAAGCTCGGATATGCTAAGAATAGAAAAAAAATTGGGTCTTGCTTGTTTCTCTAAATTTGAAGGCTTTCAGTGGTTTGAGGAGATGAACGGTTTCTTCTTTGAATTGACAGAATTAGTTAAGAGGAATTGACAAGAAAAGATGAAATGTCGGAGAGATTTTTAGTTTTTCTCTCTCTCTGATTCTTTGTTAGGTTTCCATGATCGTTTCAGAGAAGCATTCACTCCGAAAATGTTTGCAATCTAAAAGACAAAAATAAACTCTCTTTTTCTCATATGATTCAATGACATGGAGACAGGAAGTCACAGATTTCTTCATGCTGCTTTCGATTGAATGGTTTTAGGTTTATAAATTTGTTTTTTTTCCTGCATAGAGGTCATGTTTTTCTCTTGTGTATGTGTACAGCTATAGGATTGTTGTTTAGACAAGAACAAATATGTTTTCTGAGGGCATGTTCTAGTATATATATATATATATATAGGTCTTTAGAAAAAAGTTTAACAAAATGAGCAAGGAACAAAGCTGTGTTCTAAAAGCTTGGGAGGTGACGGTGAGAAAGACCCAACAAGCGAAGAAGCGAGCAAACAGCATATTCGGGACGGTATCGGTGTCTCCACAGACAGATGATGATACTACTACGACTGAGGAGAATGATGATGAGACCAGCACTAACAGAAGCAGCAGCACAGGGGAATTGTACCATGCAGAGAGAATACTTCCTAATGGAGACTATTACACAGGGCAATGGTTTGATAGTTTTCCCCACGGGCAAGGGAAGTATCTTTGGACAGATGGTTGTATGTACATTGGTGAATGGTACAATGGGAAGACTATGGGGAGAGGGAAGTTTGGGTGGCCTTCTGGTGCCACATACGAAGGCGAATTCAAAAGCGGATACATGGATGGTATTGGCACTTACACAGGTCCTAGTGGAGATACTTATAGAGGTCAGTGGGTGATGAATTTGAAACATGGACATGGGATCAAGAGTTTTGCAAACGGAGATGTGTATGATGGCGAATGGAGGAGGGGTTTGCAAGAAGCTCAAGGGAAGTATCAGTGGAGGGATGGGAGTTATTACATTGGGGAATGGAAGAATGGTATGATTTGTGGCAAAGGTACATTTATTTGGACGGATGGGAATAGATTAGACGGGTTTTGGGATGACGGTTTTCCTCGAGGAAACGGGACTTTGAAATGGGATGATGGGAGTTTCTACGTTGGTCATTGGTCTAAAGATCCGGAAGAAATGAATGGTACTTATTATCCATCGGGAAACGAAGGGAATCTTGAATGGGATCCTAAACAAGTGTTCAATAATCTGAGTGAGTACAAGATCTGCAGCGGAGAGAGAGTTCCTGTGCTGCCTTCACAGAAAAAGCTCTCTGTTTGGAACTCTTCCAAGCGTGTAGAGAAACCGAGGAGGATGTCTGTTGACGGGAGGGTAAGTGTTGGTGTAGATAGAGCGTTTGAGAAGATGAATATGTGGGGAAGCGAAAGCGGTGAAGGCGCTGCTGATATTGATTCCACAACCAGGAGGGATTTGGATGCTGAAATAATGAGACTTGAGGCTGAAGGCTTCATTCAGAGCCTTAGGCCGAGTCCCGTACCTATGAGATTGCCAAGGGCAGGGAGGAAGCAAGGGGAGACAATATCCAAAGGCCACCGGAATTACGAGCTTATGCTTAATCTACAGCTTGGAATCAGGTGAAAATATCTCACTTATGAAGCTTTCTTGATGTGTAAACACACATGTTTTAATGATTTTGCTTACGCAGACATTCTGTTGGAAAACAAGCTCCGGTTGTGTCTCTTGATCTTAAGCATTCGGCTTTCGATCCAAAGGAGAAGATATGGACAAGGTTTCCACCGGAGGGAACCAAATACACACCTCCTCATCAATCTAGTGAATTCAAATGGAAAGACTATTGCCCATTAGTTTTTAGGAGCTTGAGGAAGCTATTCAAGGTAGATCCAGCTGATTACATGTTATCCATCTGCGGGAATGATGCCCTCCGGGAGCTATCATCCCCTGGTAAAAGTGGAAGCTTTTTCTACTTAACAAACGATGATCGTTACATGATAAAGACAATGAAGAAGTCTGAAACTAAAGTGAGTTTAAAAATAAATAGTTACCAGATGGAAAGTGTCACATATTAACTGCTCTCTGGAATTAATATGATTCAGGTGCTTCTGAGGATGCTTGCAGCATATTACAACCATGTTCGAGCATTTGAGAACACTTTGGTGATTAGATTCTACGGTCTGCACTGTGTGAAATTGACTGGACCAATCCAAAAGAAGGTATAGAGTGAGAGCAATGGTAACTACAGGGCGTGGCTTGGATATTGATTGATATTCATCAATTGTCTGTAATATTGCAGGTGCGGTTTGTCATAATGGGAAATCTATTTTGTTCTGAGTACTCCATCCACAGACGTTTTGATTTGAAAGGATCTTCTCTTGGCCGTACAACCGATAAACCTGAATCAGAAATCAATTCAAACACAATCTTGAAAGATCTTGATCTGAATTTCATTTTCAGACTACAGAAAGCTTGGTACCAAGAATTTATCAGGTTAGAGACGATCATCAATCCACATCTCTTTCAAGTTAACCTTTGTCCTTCACCGTTATTTATTACATCCATTTGTTGTGTTTTATTCAGGCAAGTCGATAAAGACTGCGAGTTTCTAGAACAGGAGAGAATCATGGATTATAGTCTTCTGGTTGGGATTCATTTCAGAGAAGCATCAGTTGCTGGAGAGCTGATTCCTTCTGGAGCTCGCACGCCTATTGGTTCGCACTCGTGAAAAACCGAAAAATCATTTCTCTCCATTTAGAATGCATCAATCGAATATGTTTCTTTCTTAATTTGCAGGTGAGTTTGAAGACGAAACAGCTCCTCGTCTCTCAAGAGCAGACGTGGATCAGCTTCTGTCTGATCCCACAAGGTAACCACAAACACAAACTAAACTCAAATACTTAGAAAGCAATTTCTCGATTTTCGGGTCCAATAATAAATGGTTTTGATGTTGCAGGTGGGCTAGTATCAGACTTGGAGGAAACATGCCGGCTCGAGCAGAGAGGACAATGAGGAGAAGCGACTGTGAGTTCCAGCTTGTTGGGGAACCAACAGGAGAGTACTACGAGGTTGTCATGATCTTTGGAATCATAGACATTCTTCAAGACTATGACATCAGCAAGAAACTCGAACACGCCTACAAGAGCATTCAGTACGATCCTACTTCAATCTCAGCTGTTGATCCGAGGCTGTATTCCAGACGTTTCCGTGATTTCATCTTCAAGGTCTTTACTGAGGACAATTGAAACAAGTCTCCTCTGTTTCTGGCCTTATCAGGTTTCTTGTGGCCCAAGACAAAGGGCTTTAGGTATATATATATATACTCACATTTCGGCAAAGAGCTCTGGTCCCCTGCACCCACTACTTTTTCTTTTCTTTTAATTTATAAACCGTTCTGATTTTATAATAAACTATGTAACAACAGTTGATATGTATAGCAGTGATTTTAATTTTAATTTTTTTTTTCTGTTCTGTTGTTTTGTTCTGATTCGTTATTTCACGAATATTGATGATGATGAAAATAACATAAAAAGACATGACATTTTTATCAACTGTTACCCATATAATTGGAGTATTAAACAATTTTGAGCATTAGTCTATAGTTGTATTGAGACACCATGTCCTCTTCTTGATATTGTCTTTGCTCAATCATATACAAAAAAAACATGTAGTAATCGATAATACTATGTAGTAATCGATACTTGACTTCAATCAAGAAAAAAAAACAAAACTCGACTACATTAATGATTTGGTCAAGATCAGTGTTAGATTTTAAGAGAAAAATGACACAACTAAAAGGAAACAAGAACAGATGGATAAATACACCCATATGAATTAATCACCTAATTAAACGAGTTTTCACATTTCTCATACAAATACAACATCCTTTCACTTAACTCTTCGCAATTCATTTTGTAATAGTCATCCATCTTCTCCACTTGAAGATGCAAAGTGTAGAAGAGCCTCTCTCCTTGAGACCTTGAAGAAGAAACATCCACAAGAACAAAACCATCTTCTTCTAATCCACTCAACACATTAGATATTGAAAAGTTACGAATCTTGGACGATGAGATTTGGACCATCACTTCGTTATCTCCAAGTCTAGTCGCAGAAACGGTCGAGACATAACTTTCGACCGCCTTTGGGGTCTGCTTATCGTAATGGTCAATGTTTCCCTGACCCGATACTCGCACCAAGAGTTCTTCCTTCTTCTGTATTAGTTTCTTCACTTGCTCTTGCAGCTCTGGTATGTACTTCAAGCTCCTTGAAACCGTCTCAGGAATACTTAGCTTCTTCTGCAAGAAAGTAAAGAAAAACAAAAGGGTTAACGATCAATATTCTTCTTCTAAAATGGTATAGATGCATAGACAATCGTATTATAGATCCCACGCCAAAAAAATGTAATAAACCTAATCGAATAAGCCAGTATTATTATTGTCAATCGGTTTTGAGATGGAACAAGACATAGCAGATTAGCTACTTACTGAATGATCTGAGGCTGGAAGACATGAACGGAGAGATGAGAACATAGAATTAATTTTCTTGCGTCGGTCACGCTCACTAGCATTGTGATTGAGCTTCTTGATCACTACCGGATTGTTGTCTATCTCATTTCCCTCCGACGAAACAGAAACCCCTAAGCTGTTCTGATGATGAGCCACTCCATAAGTCTCCGGTACTGGAAAATCAAGAAACGTGCCGTTAATGAGGTTATCTCCGGGACCATAATAGCTCTCGTACTCTCCCGTCGACGGCCAACCGAAGTTTGGGAACAATGGAGGGACTAATGCACACATTTTTTTGCTTAATTAAGGACAAGTTTTTAGATTCTGTTTTCTGTTGTTGAAGATGTTTTGGTTGGAATATTATTGTCTCCCGATTATATATACGGATAAAGGATTAAAAAAAAAAATCTCTACTTGATAAATATTAATTGACAAACTATATAATAAGTGTTTTTTTATTCGTCAAGACTATATGATAATAAGGGTTACATGACTTATATACTATAAAAAGAAATATTTAGGTCTCTCTATAGAGGACATAGGTTGACACGAGCTAGAGCCTATGTTCCACACGTGAAGTAGGTCTAGTCACTAGTTGAACATATTGTATAAGAATCAATAACGAATATTACCTGTATTAAAACTAGGGATAAGATTACTGTTTACAAATTGAGAGATGACTCAGCCGAGTGAGAATGTTGAGAGCTCGTGGAAATCAAGTGGAAGATGCTTTGGGCGTCTTTACTTCCTCGTCCAAAACAATTTTATGTTGTAAGCCTATACATAAGCATTTTCATGTTGTAAGCCTATACATAAGCATTTCAAAATGTATTATCTTTATCTTAAATAAATGCAGCCTCGTTATTTAATACAAAGCAATTAATTATAATACTAAGGTCAACTTGATGCCATCTATGCCTAAACTAAAATATGTTCTCTGATTTAGTTATTCTTTTTAGAACGGGTCAAAAATATTCCAAAATTGTAAATGTGAATCAATGAGGTTTCAAAGATTCCTATTGTGACCCACATTTCCAGACTAATGTGATAATCTCTGAAAGCTACAGTTATCATACTGTAAATTCATAATTTTATTTCATCTCATATATTTTTAAACCAAGCCAAATAAACCAATCTTTAAAGTAAACAAATACATTTTATTTTTTTACTAAACCAAAATAAACCAAAACAAAGATTTATTTCCTTAAAAAACCAAAACTCTAAAAAAAAATTTTGATGCCTCGTAATTGTATCACTTTCTAGACGCTGTATTTCTTATAACTGCCTCATCAATTTACGCTATAATCCATTTTGTGTCGTCGATTTTCACTCACTTAATAACCCATAAATTTTACATTACCTGTTAAAACTGAATTTATTTTCTACGACAAAATTTTGGACAAAAATGTATCTAAACAGACAATACTGGATAAGGTAAATGAAAAATATGAACAAAAATGGAAGAGACACTGCAAAAAAAAAAAAAAAAAAAAAATCGGGTTTCTTCTAAATAATTGTAATATTTTTATTTGTTGCAAAATTTTGAAATATTTTTAATAAAAGCGGTAACAAAATTGTAAAATATAGAATCAATTAATGTTTAAGTTTTACCAAAAAAAAAGATGTATAAATAAAAACAAAGTTTTACTTTTGCAAAAACATTTTATGAGAATTTTACTTTTCTGATTTACTTATTTTATTTTTTGTTAATTTTTGCAATCTGCCTTATATATACTCCAATATCAATGGATAATTATGGCTTCTCATTTATCATGTATTCTAATGATTCTTGATTAACTCTTTAAATGTCAGGACATCTATTCATTAATAAGTGCAACTTGCTCACTTGCACCGAATCTTCTAAGTTCGAGCCCAAAATATAGTATATAATAGAGTTTTATAAGTCTTTAATATAATGTTGCCAACGATTAATGATATAGTAGTTGTAGTAATTTACCCTCTTTTTGTCTTTTCTCATTTTATTAATATACACCAAATAACAACTAACTCTTAGCCGTATATAAATAACAAAACATTAATAAACAAAGAGTAGAAGGAGACCTACTTCCCGTAGCAAAAGGTTTTGCCACCAAAAACATATTTATATATATGTAGTAACAAGTAATGTTGAATCGAAGTGTAAACAAAAAAAAAAACAAAAATTTATAGCTGTAATATGGAATTACATAGTAAACAGGCAATAGCATGTAGTAATCGATCATTGACTCTTCACAATTTCGAGTACAACGCTTTGGTCAAGAATGTTAGATTTTAAAGAGCAAAAGGACGAAATAACTAAAAGAAACAAGGACAAATTTATCATCTAAACGAGTTTCCACATTCTTCATACAAGTACAACATTCTCTGACTTAACTCTTCACAATTCAGCTTATAATTATCCATATGCTTTCCCATTTCAAGATGCAAAGTGTAGAAGAGTCTTTCTCCTTGAGACCTTGAAGATGAAACATCCACAAGAACAAACCCATCTTCTTCTAATCCACTCAACACATTAGATATCGAAAAGTTGTGAATCTTGGACGATGAGACTTGGACCATCACTTCGTTGTCTCCGAGCCTAGTCGCAGAAACGGTCGAGACATAACTTGTGACTGCCTTTGGTTGTGGCTTATTGTAATGTTCAATGTCTCTTTGACCCGATATTCGCACCAAGAGTTCTTGCTTCTTTTGTATGAGATTCTTCACTTGCTCTTGCAGCTCTGGTATGTACTTCAAGCTCCGTGAAACCGTCTGAGGAATACTTAGCTTCTTCTGCAAGAAATTAAAGAAAAGAAAAAAGGATTAATTCAATATTCTTCTTCTTAATTGTATAGATGCATAGACAAGCGTAGTAGGAATCCCACATCAAAATAATGTAATTGTAATGGACCTAATCGAATGAGTCAGACTAATTATTGCTAATTGGTTTTGAGATTAAACAAATATATATATGGCATATCAGAGTAGCTACTTACCGATTGATCTGAAGCTGGAAGACATGAACGGAGAGATGAGAACAAATAGTTTATCTTCTTGCGACGGTCACGCTCACTAGCATTGTGATTAAGCTTTTTGATCACGACCGGATTGTTGTGTATCTCATTTTCCTCCGACGAAACAGACACTCCCAAGAGGTCCTGATGATGAGCCACTCCATAAGTCTCCGGAACCGGAAAATCAAGAAACGTGTTGTTGTTGAGATTCTCTCCGGCGAGGTAGTAGCTCTCGTACTCTCCCGTCGACGGCCACCCAAAGTTTGGGAATAATGGGGGTACTAATGCGCACATTTTTTTGCTTGATTAGGACACAAGTCTTTAGATTCTGTTTTCTCTTGAAGCTGTTTTGGTTGGGAATTATGGTGAACTTAGGTGGAATATAATTTGTCCAGCGTATATATATATGCGGATAATAGGATTAAGCTTTGTTAAATAAAAATTAACAAAGTATATTATAAGTGTTTTTATTTATTCATTTTCATCGAAGTATATAAACAATTGTTACACGACTTATATACAATAAAGAGAAATATTTGGATTTGAGAACGTAGGTCGACACAAGCCAGAGTCTAAGTTCCACGCGTGAACTAGGTCCAGTCACCATTAGACTAATTATATAAGAATTAAAGAATAATATAACATGTAATAAAAATACACTCAAAACATAATAAAGATTATAATTTACATATTGAAAGATGACTCAGACTGAAGAAATTGTTGGAGGCTCGTGGAAATCAGGTGGAAAGAAGCTTCGGGCAACTTCCTCGTCCCAAACATTTGGATGTTGTAAGCATATACATAAGCATTTCTCATGTTGTAAGCATATACATAAGCATTTTATTTATTTGTTGACCCAAAAAAAAAAGCATCTTAATTTGATTAACATATTAAATAAACCCTTAAATAAATGTTAGCCTCGTTAATTTTAATTCAATTAACAAGGGTCGGTGATCTAACATGTAAAGGCACTATCGATCTAAGGTCAACTTTAGGTCATCTCTATCCAATCATTACTTTTAAGTTCAAGTAACCAAAATTATGTTGGTCTGATTAAGACACCAAACTAATACATTTTCAAGAACAGGTCAAAAATATTCCAAAATTGTAGATGTGAATCAATGAAGTTTCAAAGATTCTCAAAACTGACAAACATTTTCCAAAACTAGTATAAAAAATTCCCCTGAAAGCTACATTTATCATCGCCGGCCTCTTCCACCACCACCACGTCCACCACGGCCACCTCCTCTCCCTCTAAAACCGCCACCTCCTCCTCGGGAACCACCACCACCTCCTCTTCCCCGGGAACCGCCACCTCCTCTCCCTCGAAAACCGCCACCTCCTCTACCTCTGAAACCGCCTCTAACACTATCAGGTTTCAGTCCAAGAGACTGGACTCCTCTCCTCCTGTTTCTTTGCCCGTCTTCATCCTCATCGTCTCTAGCTTCTCTGTCTTCTTTGTATTTGGAATAGCTTCTCGCTTTGAAAGAAATCTCGCGAGATCCTCCAGGACCGAATTTCACATCTTTCGAGGCTCCAAAGTTGCCACGCCGGTTCTCTATAGCCTTAACACGCTCGCCCATAGGAAGATTGTCTTCTTTAGCCAGTGAAACGCGGTTGTAAAAAGCTTCTGCGTGCCGCTCGTCTTTCACTTCAAACAACCTGACACCAAATCTTCCACATCAGGAAAGAACAGAAACATATAGTGTGGTGTATAAATCCTGGAATGTACTCAAAAGTCACTAACTTTGGAGTTTTTGATTTCTTGTTTGGCCTTGTGTTCCCATCACCGGCTTCATCATCTGAAGCTTGTGATGCATCAGAATCACTGTTCTCGTCATCTGTTACAGCTTCAAAGTGTTCCTCTAACAGAGACGGTTGTTTCTTAGAAGAAGCAATAGGGTGCAGGACACCATATTCATATGATTCCTGATCGATTTGAAAGTCCTAAAAACCAGAAAGAGATTCCCAAGAATCGGTTTAATTCGATGCGAAATAGAGCAGCAAAAAGAAACAAACAAAAGCCACAAAAAGATTATTGCTAATACCGGATTTTGGAACATAGCTTCAAACCGACCATCTTTGAAAATCGCGCTACTAAGTACGGTTTTCTTCTTCTTTGACACTTTCTTTGCGACTTCCTCATCCTCGACACTTTTCTTTTCCTCCTCCGCATCTTCCTCGTTGAGGATGGTGTCTGCGAGATCACGGTTAACCTTTACCTTTGGCAACCTTCTCTTCCTCTGCAGCAAGCACAAGACACACAGTTGTGTTTGTAAGTAGCCAACAAACAAACAAAAATCTCCAAATGCTGCTTAGATTAGAAATACAAACTGTGATTCTCTGGCTACGGTCCGCTTCTAGCTTCTCTTGCTTCTTGCGTTCTAAATAATCATCATATGCAAAAGGTTCAGCCACTGCCAAAGCCTGTAAAAGAGCAAGAGAGAAGTTATAAGGAAGGAACATCTCAGAGACTATTTTGAATCTACAAGTGTATGAAAATGTCAAGTACTCACCTTTTTGTACAAATGGTGATTCATAAAATATCCATGCATTTGAGCTTTCAAAAGATCTGTCCCAATTAAATGAGTCAGCTGCAACTTCTCCAAATCTTCCTTCGTCACGAATTTGTAATTATCGTAAATAGTTGTCTGTCCAGTTTCCTCCATCTCTTCCTGAGAACAAGATTTCAAGAAGAAGTGTTTGTAACAATGGTCACGCCACTGGAATGATGGAAAAATTGCAAAACTTTTTGCGTCAGATAAATACCGTTAGATTTTCAAGAGGAGAACACCATTTGGGGGCGGGACCAAGTTCAGGTATGAAGTAAGATGGGATTAGGCTAGAGTCTAAAGCCAGAAGCATAAGTCCGCTTTCACGGAACACACAAATGTCGTTTATTCCTCCTCCAGTCGGTTCAATGCTGGTCATACCTTCTCCCTAAAAAAATTTGGGGTTATCAAAAGTTGTATCTAGCCAAAATATGCGGAATTTCAATACCACAATCCATAGAGTTCAAGAAACCGAGAGGTTAAACCAATCTTATTGGAAGCTAACCGTATTCGGATCCCATATTCTAACAATGTGCTTGTCAGTAGTAACCAACTTAGGTTGTTGAGTATTAAGAGTCCGTTGCCACTTAATACTCAAAATCGGACTCTCATACCTGCAAATTTTGCAGAAAAGACAATGAACACCGAGGAAACAAACCCTACATTTATAGCATATATGATGAATCTTGAGTTAATACAAACAGAGTAATACTTACATGTGATCCTTCACTCGTATGGGAGTTGAAGTACGCAAGTCGTATATGAATACCTGCAGATATAGAACAGCACAATCAACAAAACATAGCTATCTACAAATTGACATACCGGTTTCTAAAACCTTACAGATGAAAAAATGAAATATAGAATCAAACCTTTCCCGCACTACTCCCGACAGCTACTTGAAGACCTTCACTGTCATCAAACTCTATAGCAGTAACCTCCTATTAGCCAATAATAAATAGCACACGATTATCAGAAAGATTGATGCAATTATCGCCAATCACGTTTAAGCTAAGAAAGTCTGTTTATATGGAGCATAAGTTGAGAAGATTAACCGCTGCAGCATCACCACCATGTGTAACCGCATTAATTCTAGCAGCAGATGATTTCATTCTCATATCGAAACATTCCACAGCACCATCCTCACCACCACAAGCAATTAATCCATGGAAATTACTGGATAACAAAAAAAAAATAATGCTCAAACGTAAACAACAGTAATCTGAAGCAGTACGATTCAACATTCTCCTAGTTTGATATTAGAAAAATGCCAATCGGGTATACAGACCTGCGAGAAACAACATTCAGCGCTGGGGATTGAGTGCTGAGAGGAGAGAGAAATCTTCCCTAAAGAGAAAGAAGGCATATCTCAACAATCATCGACTGAGGTAGATCACAAGGCCACAAAGGTAACTATTATATTCATGGAAACATACCTGCTCCAAATTGATTCTGTATAGATCTGGTGAAGAAGCAGCGCAAAGCAGATCACAGGACCAGCAATCATAAGTCATATCTCTCCCCATCCTGCAAATAAACGAGAGCTTTTAGACCAATGTGACATCAAACTTCACAAAAGATATATCACAGACCAACAAAGCTAAAATACCTTGGAATTCGTAAACTGTGGTGTTTCCCGTATTTGGCGTGTAGATTAATAGAACGATCAGCACATAAGAAGGCAAGCTTTGAGTAATCATCATCCAAAATCTGTAGAGCCAACAAACACATTATTTTTACCAGAAACAAGAAAGGTTAAGACACAGCTCAGGGAGCAATACAGTACCTCGAAATCAACTATCTCTGAGTCTAAATGTCTCTCAAACTTCAAAGCGAGCTGCCTTAGCTCATAAACTTTGACCTGTGGTGGATATATGCCTGATTCAACAACAAATCAGTGAAAAGGCACACGAGAAGACGATTTTTATCTCTTGTTAATAGCATCCAGCTTATTCAATTTCAACAAGATGAAAACGCACCTGAAGCAATTAGAAACTCTCCATCTGGAGTTGCTTTGATTCTAGTAGTGGCAGTCTCAAACTTCAAATCCTGAATCAGCTCCACTCTTTGCATATAATCTTAACAGGTAATAGCCACAAAGCAAAACCCATATAAATAGTTCATCAACAAAGCCATCAAACTATGAACGTTTAATTTGAGAGAGCTTCAATTACGAGAAGAATCTAATTCCCACGAGCAAACCAAAATCCACACTCACATCCCAGTGATAAAAAAAAGGAGGTGTCTTTAAGAAATAGGGTTTATGCAGGGATTTAACGATTCGGAGCACTATAATAAACTCTCAGAAACCGAAGAAGTAGAGATACTTACGAGGGTTTTTGCGGAGAGCTCGTTGCTTCTTAGGATTAAGCCAAGTCGCAACATTGGGGGCAGAAGAAACATGGTATAACTTAACTCCATTAATGGAGGTCGACTTCAGTCTATCTCCATAAGACGTCATCTTCAAAACTAGGTCAAAAAAGACCACAAAATACTCCTCTCAGCTTCGCTTCCTCTCCTTGACGGCGAGTTGCAGAGAAACCCCAAAATTGAAGGAACAATAAAAAAAGGAAGAAGCCACCCCACTTGTTGTCAAGACATGTTAAGCCCTTAAGACGGTCGTGCTCCGGGCAAAAAACGAAAGTCGACGACGACCATAAATTTTAGGTTTCTGGTCTGTTTTTTCTTTATTGGGCCTTTTAAAACCCTAACTCCTTAATGGGCCTATTTTCAATAACTCTTATCTTCTTAAGTGAAATAAAAGAGGGGAAGATCCTTTGTCCTCAAATTAGGGTTTATCTTACATTTAGTCGTCTGCTTCACTTGAATTTACTCTGCAAGCTCTCAAGGTTTCGGTAAGCGATTATTTCTCTCTCTCTCTCTTTAATTTTTAGCTGTTTTTCATCAAAGGGTTGTGTATTTTCTGGGTTAATTACGAATTTAAGCTATACACAGGACTTTGCTTGTTTTCATTGATTCGCTGTAGTTTTGAAACGATAACCCTGAAGAAAATTTGATTACTTTCTGTATGAATATTATATTCATGTTTTGTTTTTTATGATTTCTGTAAAAAGTTTACTCCTTTAGGATCTGATTCTTTGCTCTGCAGTCTTGTGATTTACTTAATTTGTGTTGGTTTAGCATAGATTTTGAAGGAAAATGGTGAGACCGTATGGGATTAAGGTGAACAAGAGAAAGGAGAGACAAGAGAGGTACGATAAAGAAGAAGATGAGCAACCAAAGTTTGAGCAGAAACAGAAAGCAGAAGAAAGTGTTAAGAAGGCGAAAAAAGAAAGCACCTCAAAAGCAGAGGAAATTAGTGAAGAGAAGGAAGTAGTTGAAGAAGCAGGAGATGATATTGATGAAGGGATACCTATTGTCCTTTCTGATCCTAAGACGGAAAAGCCCGGCGTTGTTTTCGTGCTTGAGAAGGCTTCTCTTGAAGTTGCCAAAGTTGGAAAGGTATTTTAGCCGGAATGTTTGCATTAACACAAAGCCATGGATTTGGATATAGTTCCGGAGCCTAATTTGTGCTAATATATGTTTATTCTCGTTTGCAGACTTACCAGCTACTAAACTCTGATGATCATGCTAATTTCTTGAGAAAAAATAACAGAAATCCTGCTGATTACCGACCAGATATCACGCATCAGGTCGGGATTTTAGAACTTTAAAAGTCATATTTTGTTGTAACAAATTGTGACTCATCTTGAGTGATTTCCCTCTTCAGGCTCTTCTAATGATTTTGGATAGTCCGGTTAATAAGGCTGGGAGGTTGAAAGCAGTTTATGTTAGAACAGAAAAAGGTGTCCTTTTTGAAGTTAAGCCACACGTTCGTATACCAAGAACTTACAAGCGATTTGCCGGAATTATGTGTGAGTTCTCCAATTTTCCTCTCATCCTCAGGGATATTTTGTTTCTTTAACCTCTCGGGTTTCTTATCCAATTTTGTTGGTCTTGCAGTGCAATTGCTACAAAAGCTTAGCATTACTGCAGTTGGCGGGCGTGAGAAACTTTTACGGGTGGTCAAGAACCCTATTGAAAAGTATCATCTACCGGTTAACTCCCGAAAAATAGGTTAAAAAGCCTTTAGTTTCCTCCATTTGTTATTTTACCTTGCATCAGGATGAGCTAAAAAATAGTAGTTGTCTCTTTCTTTTTTCAGGCTTCTCGCATAGCTCTGAAAAGCTGGTTAATATGCAGAAGCACCTAGCTACCGTCTGTAATGATACAACAGACACTGTTTTTGTGGTTAGTGATCTCCAAATATTTCTCTCTCACTTCTGCACAAAGTCCATATTCATTTGCTTAGTGATAGGCTTTAGCTTTCAACTTCCATATAAACCATGTTACTCAAACCCGTGCCTTATTTTTGCTTTACAATTTCAGCTCGGTGCAATGGCACACGGGAAAATAGAGTGCGACTATATCGAAGATTTCGTGGCCAGTAAGTATTCTTCACTAATCCTTGTAGAAAACGGAAGTTTTGAATGATGGAAACATAAAATCTTAAAGAAGTTTCTGGTTTCTTGATTTCTTCAGTTTCAGGGTATCCTTTGAGCGCAGCCTATTGTATCTCAAGAATCTGCGAGGCATTAGCAACAAATTGGAATATAATTTAAAGAAATGTTAGCAAGAAGGTCCTTGGTTTTTCTCTCTACTGTTATAATGGTGGAACCATTTTAACTTTCTGTTGGCACACAACTTTGTTCACCCATTATCAAGTTTAAAAGAACTTTTTTTCCTTCGGAATTTACAAAAAAAAAAAAGTATTGAAGTGAATCGAAGAGATGATAGTTCCTTTGATTGTGAACTAAATACATTACGCATCTCTTAACTAAAACGCACAAGTGCACAAGTATAGAATTAAGTTTTGCAAATTATTGGGCAGATTAATTTAGTTTATAGGCACAATGTATAATATTTAAAGAGATGCAATCTTTTAAAATATTTTATAAAATTAAGTTTTTATTTTTTTTTTCATCTGAGCATTATATATAAATACGCCGAAAGGAAAGGAAGGATTAGAAAATTACAAATCTCGCGGTTTACCACACCGGAGAAAGAGCTGAAATATGGCTCAAGCCAAAACAAGCAAGTCTACAAACATCACAACCACAATGAATCAAACTAGAGACCTCTTAATGCGACTTAAAAGTACCTCAATAATCTAAGACCACGGTTTCACACTTTAGCAATCATACCAAAGACGGCGGGAAGAGAAACAAGACCAATACCACGCTCATAAAGAAACCTCTGAAAAAGCAGACTCCGAACTGGTTCGAGAAGTAGAAATAAGGAGCGAAACATATCTTCACCGGATGAATCACCATCAGAAGGAAGGCATCACATAAGTGGAACCGGGAAGTATCATGCGGCAACAAGCGAAGAAAGGAGACTTGCATATTAAGGCAAAGACACCAAGAGACAGGGCAAAGCAAAATGCAACCCAGGGATAGCCTATAGACCAGTGAAGGTCCAAACCACGCATCAAGAGACAAGGCAGTAAGAAGGCGAAGAAAGCTGGCAAGACAAACACCAATCGCAAGAACTGCAGTTGAAGACACCATAAGCTAACCCTGCCCCAGGCCTGTCCTTAAGGCCAGAGAACCACGGAGCTCACAGCATCTCAAATGAGCAATCAAAAACCAGGACCTGTATTAAATCGAAGCAAAGCAGGAGCCACCAGCACAACCCCGGGACTCCACCAACAGCTAAGGCAGAAGAACCGGGAACCCAATGCCCAGAACAAAACCGAGAAACCAGATTAGAACCACAACAACTCCGAGACCTCTTCAAAAGATACTCAACCCAATATCATTGAGGGAAAACTGTTGATATGCATTGCCGCTTGAAGATTTTATTCGGAAAAACTAACTGAGAGAAAGGCACAACCGGAACTGACCCTAACCAGGCATAAAAGCATCGAGAATCCAGAACCTATAACCAACGGCAAGCCACGGGAAGATCAAACCAGTACACCACCTACCACACCGACTATCCACTACCTCTTCTTAACCGCAGGGAACCCAACATCACTCAGAACACAAAATACAAAAATAGATGGCCCAAACGGGAACCAATATGAGGCAAAGACCTAAAAGAAAGAGACCTCACCTCAGTCCAGAACTGGACGGGAACAAAACTGATCCTAAGACAAAGGAGAAGAGCTCGAGACGAAAAGCCCAGCAAAAGGCCGCGAAAACACTACACCAGAGGACCACGTCCGAGGCAGAGAAGAGGAGGAACAGAGGGAACACCAACGATCGCCGTCCTCAAGTAAATCTGAAAGCAACCGAGCCACATCCACCCTTTTCGACCCGAGACAATTAGGTTTTATAAAATTAAGTTTAACGTGTTTGTATAAAAAAAATTATATATTTTCTTAATAACTTTTTTTTTTTTTGGTAGTTATGTTTTGTTAGTTTTTTTTTAATATTTGTTTATTACTAATGATATATGTAGGCATAGATTTCATATGAATTGTTTTGATATGAAATTTTTAGCCCTTATTGATTGATATTGAATGCGTCGAGTGGAAATCTGGTTTTAATATAATGGAAGAAATAGTTAGTTTGCATTTGAAAATGAATTGCGTGGAGATGAAATCCGGTTTTGAAAAGCCTTACTATAATTAGAACATGCCGGCTCAAAAAATAATTGGGCCATGTGCCAAAAAAAAAAAAAAAAAAATTTAAATTGATCTATATTTAATACATCAGAAATTTTGGCTCTTTATGTATAATTTTAATAAATTTTGGGCCCTTAATTGCAATAAAAAGTAATGAAAAACAAAAAAAATGGGCCCTGCATTTGCTCCGATAGCTCATGTCCAGAACCGATCCTGAATTAGAATACAAAAATAATATGCGCGTTACCAATCGTAATCTAAATATTTACATCAATAAAATTTAACATATATTTTTTTGTTTTCATAAAATTTATCTTTAGTAAATTTAATCGGTTATTGATAACATATATTTTATTTTAATTTTTTATCATATAAAAATAAAATTATTATTAAAAAATCGTGTATCACGATGATTCTAATTTAGTATTTATATTTTAAAATATTTTATAGGATGTTAAAAATGATTATTAATAAAAACGTTTAGAATGAAGAGATGAAAAATATATATGACTTTTCAAAAACATTTTTTAGAATTGTTAAAAACGAAAGGAGTTGAAAAGTACAAAACAAATAAATTTAGTAAAGAGATGCAACTCTCCAAAATATTTAATTGGTAATATTTAGATTTTAGTATGCAATTAAATAGAAATTCTAGAAATACAAAGTAAGAGATCTTGATCTAGGGATTATAAGATTATGAGTCTTTAAATCAAAATCAATTCAATGAGTAGAGAAATTCATATCATTTATATATTAATATTAAATCATTTTATTTTTTTATATAGACCATTTTATCATATTTTTTTGAGATAATAGTTTTTTTTAACTCATTCATTTTAGACCGAATTATTTATTTTTTAAATATTGAGTCTGAGTTCGCTAGATTTTGATATGATTCTACGTGAGATTAGGGATTTTTAACTTAAAAATCAATTCGCGAGAGGTGAAGAAGAGATACATATATCACTTATATATTAGCATTGACTCTATATGAAATATTTTAACACGTATGATAAAACAGGACTCTATTATTCTTTCTTTTTCTTTTTTTTTTTAATTTAAAAATACAGGACTCTATTATTCATACTAGTATAATAGTTTTATAGAAGAAATCGTGCAAAGAAAAAGCAGTTGAGAAAAGGCTGGTGGAGCACACCCTCGTTCACATCACTGGAGTATCTTTTCGCGACAAGAATCAGATTAAATTAAGAATTTGATCATTGTCCACTATAAGTACACGTATACTTTTTTGTATTTTAAATAAAATACGAAAATTCCAGACTCTTAGTTTATAATTTCTTTAGATGTCCAAAAAAAATATCGTTTTAAAATGTAAATCACTTATTCCAAATACTCCACCTTAGGACTTTGTGCTTTTATCTATCCTTCTAAACCGTTCATATTTTGAGATTATAAGAAAAATGAAAACTCCTTTTGTAAACAAAAGATTAATATAGGAGAATTAGATATGCGAACCGAAGACATAGGGGATGATCGGTAGTTGGCTGTAAAAACTCTCCACAGCCAAAAATATTTCTACTGCACTAAACTCAACCAATCATACTTTAGATGCTATTTTGAAAGCTACAGCCAAAATATAAAAAAAATTGTGTTTCTTTGGGCTGTACACATCAAATTTTCTACAACACAAAAGAAGGGAATGTGAACTTTTTTTTCTTTCCTCTTTCATTTTTTCCTTTCTAATTTTTTTTTCTCGTCTCTTTCTATTTTTTCTTCCAATTTTTTGCACTTTGCATCAGAAGAAATATAACTATATAAAATATATGCATCTACATATATATGTATAACACTTACTAACGTGTGTGTATATATATATACTTTACTATATTTATTTTTTGTAACTACCTACATATATTATAGTTGTTATAATATATATTTTTTAATTAATATAGCATAAATTTTAAAATAACATGGAAATTGTTTGTAAAGTTATTTTATCAACTATTATTATAATATATTTTAATATAAATAATAAAAATATCAATCTATAACATACAACTAACACTTATCAATTATGCTTTCATTTTTAAAAAGTTACAATCAATCCTACATTTATAATTTATAATGAAAAAGCTTACATCCTAAATGGTAGAGCCAAAAATCTAAAATACGTATAACCACTGGAACCCAAAGATTCAGAAGGACAACAACAAAAAAAAAGGAAAGCAAGAAAAAAAAAACATTTATAAATATTGCAGCAGAATATTCTTACGGTCTTAATCATTTTTTCAAGAAGAAAAATATGAAGAAACTTTTCCTCTAGTTTATAGAAATGAGTAGAATAAAAATAAAAAGCAATAAAAATGAGAAGAATTTAAAAAAAATAAAAATAATAATGAGAAATAGTAAATTTTTTGAAGAATATAGAATAACACACTATTTCCTCTAAGTTTGTTCCTCTAAAATATGGTTGCACTCTAAAAAAAAAATTTTCCTTCTAATTATCATTTATTGTTTACTATTTAATCATCTTTTTTTTTTTGTTTCTCGAACCATCCAGTGCCCATTGAGTGCACAACACGTGACAATGTGACAAGGATCGGCACAAAATCAAATCGAATCAATCTTATACTTGTTATTGATTATAAATCAACATATTGATCGAAATTAAATAAAGTTTGGTTTTATTTCTTAATGTTTATCTTAAATATTCAAACTATACCAAACCCAATGGAAACTGAACCAGATCGGGATACAGACATACTGTAAGATTTAATGATCAGACCGTATCTAACATAATCAAAACCAAACCCCAAGCCAGCTGTAAATCAAAATTTATCTCCAATCGAACTATGAAAAAAATTTGAAGAAAAAAAATTATTAATATATTTTAACAAATATATAAATCAAATAAAAGTGCATACTAATTCGTGAGCTCTAGCCAATGTTACTTACCACAATATTGTCGGGAATCTTGTCCACTGGTCATTGGAGATTTTAATAAACTATCTAGTCACCCGTGACACGACACAAATTTCATATTTTATTTTATAATAACAATTTTCATTTTTAACCACACCAACAATTAATACTGTCAATTTGAATTAATCCGTGGATTATCTGTTTTTGCAGATTTTGACGGATTAGTCCGCGGCGAACTGCGGTACTAAAAATTAAAATCATAATCTAAAGCTCTTAAAGTTTGCAGATATTCGGATCAATCCGCGAACTAATATTTTAATCAGAACGAAAAACATTTTGTTCTCAATTGATCTTAGGAGTCATAACTATAACTTAATGTCCATAACCATAAATAAAAACCAACTAATAATTTGAAGATTAAAAAAAAAACTTCAGAAACAAGAGAATTAGACAAGTATCAAGTAATGAAAATTGAAGAACTAACTTTATAAACAAGAGAATTAGAAAAATATCAAGTAATAGACTGAGAAATAACTTCATGAATTTGAAAAAAAAAAAAAAGTAACTAAGATGTTTTTCTTTCACACTTCATAAGTCAAAATCCTAGATGTGAAACGGTTGCAAAAAAATTATTTTAATTTTAATATTTAAGTTTTTTTAGGAATTCGCGATAAAATCCGTAAACCACATATACTAATCAGCTACCAACCGCAGATAGAAAATAAAATATTCTAAACCGCTTTATTACAGAACAGACTATAATCCACAGACTTTAGTCTGAACTGATAGTTCTACCAATAATTTTCAGTTAAAAGACCTCCACAATGGTTACTTACATCTTTGACAATGAAAAAGGATAGTCCTCTCCATGTTTGCTGACATCTTTGACAATGAAAAAGGATAGTCCTCTCCATGTTCGCTATAATTTTTGGTATGGCTTATGTATAGGTTGGTCCCATCATTGTTGTTGTGCTCTCAATCTTTTGGCTAACATTTTGTTGGAATATTTTTTTTTTTGTCGGCACACCTTGTTGTAATATAATTCACGAGATGACAAAAAAAAAAAAAAAAAACACCACACCAACAATTAGAAATCCGACCAAATTTGATTCAACTACTCAATTGAAACAACTTTTTGCAGAATCTCTATGTTCTAATCAAAACAACTCAACACAACAACAACAACAACATACAAAAACAACATGCGTTCCCGCTAATAAACAAATCACACTGCTAAATTTGTATTTTTATTTTGGACATTTTTATTTTTCTTCCATTTGGTTACTCATTTGCGATCATAAACCACCGATGTATCAAGAACCCAAACGGCAGGCCAATAGACAGACCCGAACCATAGCTTTCCATCATCTCTCTCATAAACTTCACTAACATACTTCATCGTCGTCCCGTCACTGTCCTCAAGTATCTCAAGAATCTCTCCGGTCTCCCCGGAGATTTTCACGGCGACCGCATGAGGTTTCCCTCCGTTAATGAGATGAATCATCGTCTCCATCTTCAACGTCTTCATGAAAAACTTCCCGACCAAAGGGTGAATCCCAAACACACGACTGAACAAACTGTTTTTACAATGTAATGCGACCCAAAAATCACCCGTAGGCGTGCGCCGGATATTGTCCATGGAACCCGGGACCTTCCCGAAAACCTCGTTTGTCCCGGCTTTAGGACCTTTGACCCATATTCTATGTAGAGTGAACGTACCGGTTTCGCAGGTGATTACAAACGATCCGTCTTTGCTTAGAGCTAAACCATTGGGTAAACGAAGTTTGTCCATTATAACTTTGGCTTCTTTCTTCTTCATATCATATCTAATTACTCTTCCTGCATTCTCCTGGGATATAGACACATAGAATACTTCCCTATCCAACAAAACCAACATAACAAACTTACAAGTCAATTCCACAAATATACAAATGTATAACAATTTAGGAAAGTGTAAATATTTATTACCTGAAATGGTATAAATCGCTGCTATCATTGAAGTAGAAAACATCTTCTTCTTCGTCTATATCCATTTGGTTGGCAAACATTACTTTATTACCTTCGACTTCATCAACAACTAACTCGGCCAAACCTCCCTCTGGTCCGACTTTCATGACCCCAAAGTAACCATCACAAATGTACAAATCTCCTGTTTTCTTATGGAAGCTTAGTCCCAATGGCCTCCCACAACTTGGTACAACCTCATCCCTCGAACAGTTTTCTCTTCATTGACCAAAAAAAAACAAAATTAACTAATTGAAAACATTGGCTAAATTCTTAAGCCGTAAAGAATATATCCCACATCGAAAGGGGGAAAATTAATTCAAGAAAAATATTTGAATTAATATATAAGAAACATGGACGTGGACTGACAATTGATTTTGAGTTGGAAGCCATAAACTTAACCTAAACAGATCTAATTCAACTTTTTTTTCCTTTTAACCTTGGCCCATCATCTTCCCATACTATTTCATAACGTAAATCATGATCGAGTTAGGGATGCAAAGTTCAACCTAGACCAAACCAACAACACTAGATCGCCACTAGATCACCACCAACTTGATTAATCTAACTTATCTAAAAGTCAAAAATGTAAACATCAGCTTGGCAAAATATGCAAGAATTACCTCCAAAAACTATATTATCTCTTGGGTCAAGATTGTGTAATGAAACTTACCTATCCTCCTAATCTAATAAAATAGTTTACCCACAAAACTTAAAAACCCCATTTGATTACAGAAGAACTAATAATATGAAAGAAGGGTAATTTGGTAATTTTGAGTGACTAGCAAACCTGTGAGGAGATGTGTAGGCGAACTCAACCCAACCAAGTTCTTCGCCGCGCCATTTGAGGATGCGGCCGTCGGTGACGCCGACGTAAGGGCCTTCACCTTGTGGATCGAAGTCTAAGCTCTCTGGTCCAACACCAGGGAGAGGAATGGTCTTAGCCAGTTGGAGGACGTGTTTCGTGCCCTTTATCTCATCCGGTCCGATGATCCATGACCAGAAGAAGAAGATAAAAACGGCTAAGATAACCGGAACGGCGGCGAACGGCGTCAGAACTCTCCGGTTAATCGGCATCTCTATCTATATCTCTCAGGAGAAAGTGTTTTTGTGAATGATTGAGACTGAAATTAATAACTCTATAAATAGGAAAATATAAAATCTTGAGGCGAGATGTTTTTCACTTTAGAAGGACACGACACACGTTACACACGTAAATATCAGTCTTATTGCTTCGCTTAATGTGCCATGTGTCTATCAGATCAGAGATACATATTTATTTGAAATTATTTTTTTATTTTTTATTTTTTGCCGACAATCTTTCATTATAAAGCCCAACAGGCTAAAGGTGATTACAATTGGGTCCAAATTAAACCAAATAATCATGAAAATTCCATAAAAATACCTTAATTATATTTTGATAAACTTTTTAATACTCCACCTTTTCGAGTGCTTAAATAAATACCCTAACTAATTTTTCTGTCCAGTTTAATTCTCCAAATCTTATCCGTCTGATTATTTTACACAATCGTGTTAACGGAGATTAACGACACTGTAGACGGAGTTAAACATAGTGTAATTTTCTGTTTAGTCTAGGACCATGGGTTAAGAAAATATCCCACGTGGTCTAAGCTCTTTTATTTTAAAAATTTTCAAATCAGATCTGGAATCCTAAATCGAGAAAGAGAGAGAAAGAGAGAGCGACGAAGGAACGGAAATCGAAGATGAATCGAAGCCAAAGCTCTGGAAGTGGGTCGAATGCAAACGCAAACAGTGGAATGAGCTTGATGGTTGGTGAAGTGCGTTGTCACTGTGGAAAAGCGTCGGCGGTAAAGAAGTTTTGGACGGATGATAATCCATGGAGAAGATTCTACTCTTGTGGAAAAGCAAAATGGAGCTCCTGCAATTTCTTCCGCTGATTCGACATTGAAAAACCTCACGGGTGGCAGAAGACTGCATTGTTGGAAGCTCGAGATTTAATCCGTGAGCAGCATGTAGAATTGAAGAAGCTGAGAGCTTTGGTCGGACATGACATTGAAAGTGAAGGTAAGGAGATCGAATCAAGAGTCGAGAAATCAGAGCTCTTGTCTGAAATGAAAAAGGAAAACAAAAAGTTTAAACAAGAAATTGTGTTGAGCAATGAAAAGGATAAGTTCTTTCGACAGTTTGTGATCATTTCGTGGGTTGGATTTGTAGGTATTACTGCTGTAATTGTCAATGTTCTGAAGTAATTGATTTGGTAATGTTGCAATGGTTTGGTAATGGTTGTAATGGATTTATAAGTTTGCTATTGTTGTTGCTGTTAAACAATGTGATTGTTGTTGGTTAAGTTAATTTTGCAAAGTTATCGCTATTGTGGAAAGTTAAAATCCATTCAAATTGCACCAAAAGAAACCATCACAAACTGAATCTAACATCCAAATGCACCAAAAACAGACACCATTGAATACATAGTTTATAACCAACCATAAACAGTTAATACACATTAAAATAGTCGATAATACACTCGATTTAACACTCCACTGGATTTATGCACTTGCATATACTCGATTTAGGGTTCATTGCATTTGGGAACTTTTAGGGTTTTCAAATTTTTGGAATGTTCGATTTGGGAATAGAGTTGATATCGGGATTACTGGTCGATTTAATTGGATCGGGTGGGTTTTTTGGATCGGTCTATCGGGTGTGGATAGGTTAGTCTTAACCATCGTATGATTACAGCTAACTATAGTTAAATTCTGGACGGATTTTCAACGCCGTCTACTGTTCCGATAACATCTGTTTCGTTTCTGGTGTAAAATAAATATACAAAAAAAACTTTGAAAATTAAACTAGACAGAAAAAATAATTAAAATATTTATTTAGACATTCGAAAAGTTTGGAATATTAAAAAACTTATCGAATATAGTTTAGAGTATTTTTATAGAATTTTCCCTCATACAATTATGTGGAATACACGTGTTCGGTTGATTTAAGGAACGAGACCCACGTGGCATCAGAGGAAGACCCTAAAAGCTCCTTCGTTCTTCGATTGAAATACAACATGCACTCCCGATAATAAACAAATCACACTGCTAAATTTGGATTTTTATTCTCTCGCATTTTGGTTACTTATTTGCGATCATAAACCACCGATGTATCAAGAACCCAAATGGCCGGCCAAAAAACAGACCCGAACCATATCTTTCCATCATCCCTCTCATAAACTTCACTAACATACTTCATCGTTGTCCCTTCACTGTCCTCAAGCATCTCCATAATCTCTCCCGTCTCACCGGAAACTTTCACGGCGACTCCATGAGGTTTCCCTCCGTTAGAGAGATGAATCATAGTCTCCATCTTCAACGTCTTCATGAAAAACCTCCCGACCAAAGGGTGAATAAAAGACACACGGGTGAACAAACAGATTTTGCAATGTAATGCGACCCAAAAATCGCCCGTAGGCGTGCGCCGGATATTGTCCATGGAACCCGGGACCTTCCCGAAAACCTCGTTGGTCCCGGCTTTAGGACCTTTGACCCATATTCGATGTAGTGTGAACGTACCGCCTTCGCAGGTGATTACAAACGATCCGTCTTTGCTTAGAGCTAAACCATTGGGTAAATGAAGTTTGTCCATTATAACTTTGGCTTCTTTCTTCTTCATATCGTATCTAATTACTCTTCCCGTCTTCTCCTGGGATATAGACACATAGAATACTTCCCTATCCAACATAACAAATTTACAAGTCAATTCCACAAATATAATAACAAATTAGGAAAATGTGAACATTTCATCACCTGAAGTGGTACTTATCGCTGCTATCATTGAAGTAGAAAACATCTTCTTCTTCGTCTATATCCATTTGGTTTGCAAACATTACTTTACGACCTTCGACTTCATCAACGACTACCTCGGCCAAACCTCCCTCTGGTCCGACTTTCATGACCCCAAAGTAACCATCACAAATGTACAAATCTCCTGTTTTCTTATGGAAGCTTAGTCCTAATGGCCTTCCACAACTTGGTACAACCTCATCCCTCGAACAGTTCTCTCTTCATTCACCCGAAAAAAATAATTAATTAATTGGAAACATTCAGTAAATTACTAGTAAATCAATCAAAATAAAGAGAATAAAATCCTAAGCATATCTAATCCAACTTTTGCTTTTTCTTTTAACCGATCTTTGGCCCATAATCTTCCCAAACCCGAGACCACTAGATCACAAGCCACTCGGTTAATCTAAGTTATCTAAAAGGTCAATCAAAACCCATTCGATTGCAGAGAAAATAATAAAAAGGGAGGAAGGGTAATTTGGTAATTTGGTAATTTTAGGTTACTAGCAAACCTGTGAGGAGAAGTGTAGGCGAAATCAACCCAACCAAGTTCTTCGCCACGCCATTTGAGGATGCGGCCGTCGGTGACGCCGACGTAAGGGCCTTCACCTTGTGGATCGAAGTCTAAGCTCTCTGGTCCAACACCAGGGAGAGGAATGGTCTTAGCCAGTTGGAGGACGTGTTTCGTGCCCTTTATCTCATCCGGTCCGATGATCCATGACCAGAAGAAGAAGATAAAAACGGCTAAGATAACCGGAATGGCGGCGATCGGCGTCAGAACTCTCCGGCTAATCGGCATCTCTATCTATATCTCTCAGGAGAAAATGTTTTTGTGAATGATTGAGACTGAAATTAATAACTCTATAAATAGGAAAATATAAAATCTTGAGGCGAGATGTTTCTTTCACTGATATTTTTTTTTGTAAATATCAGTGTTATTGCTTCGCTTAATGTGCCATGTGTCTATCAGATTAGAGATACAAATTTGCTTGAAATGATAATATTATAATGGTAAAGTTTAATTTGCTCATTAACCCACCAAAAAAATAATTTTAGACAAATAATCAACAATCTTATACAATCACATTTGACACAATCACATACCACTAATTTTAGGGTTTTTGATTATTTGTGTAACTATTATTGTATTTTTGGCTATAAATAAATTAACCCTAACAAGTATTTAGAATAAAAAAAAGGTTTTGCAAGTTAATTGAAACCTTTTTTTTTTTAATACTCTCTTCCATTCATTTGTCATTACTCATTAGTCATTACATTTTTTTGAGAATAATATAAAACTGTGTAAGTAGCATTTGTTTACTTTCATACCAAAATATGGACGATTCTCAAAAATAACATAATTTTAAATTTTTATTTCGAAAATAGTATCACTAATTTTTTTTCAAAAATATCACTACAAAAATTTGTTTTTCAAAAATAACACAAAACTAAAACTAAACGTTAAACCCTAAAAACTAAACCCTAAACCTAAAATACTAAACCCAAGTCCAAAAATTTAAATTATAAATTTTTAAAAATCATATTTAGTGTTTGTAATATTTTTGGGAAAAAAAATTTAGTTGTATTTTTTTTTAAAAAAAAACTAAGTCTAACATATAAAAATTTAAAACAGAAAAATTAGCATCTTTTTTATATACCAAAGAGGAAATTAGCAGAGTCGTTTTATTTTCAAGAGAACAAAAATTGCTGATCTTCTCAAATGATTCAACTGGCGTTTTCTGTTTGTGTTTAGTCCACTATATATTGGAGTTTTTCTAGTGTTCTACCAAATTACCAAAACCATTTAAAGCCCATAGTTTTCTTTAAAAAAAAAAAGATGAGAAAAAAAGATGAATTATTCGTAGGGCCCTTGTACCCTTTCCTTTTACAGAAAACAATATAAAAACTGTATAAAAACCAAATCAAATGCAAATTTGCTTCCAAGTAACTTTTTGAAGTGACTTTTTTCATTCTACCAAAAAAGTGGGTGAGCTGTGAAATCAATACCGACATCATTATAAGGTGTTAGCCATCTACCGTATGTTTTTGGAGCCTTGTAAATTATCCGGCGCAAGGAATATTTGGTATGTAATTACGGCGAGGACGGCCAAAACAGCCGGAATGATGACCCAAATCAAAATTTTCATATAAAGAAAAACAAAAATCAAAGCTTTTTGGCTAATTATCGGCATTTTTTTTTCATCCTCCGGAGAAAAACCGGTGTTAAAAAAGACATATGTATATCGGCGGATCTATGTTATAAGAAAAAAATGTAATTGATCCGGCTAAAAATGATTTTTTATATAAAATAGGTTTTTTCGTATAATTAGTTATGTCTGATATTACTATATTTTAAGATCATGATCTCGGTAAAAAAATAACTAAATGTATTTAACCCCAAAAAAAAAAATGTTTCTGGATCTGTCACCGCGTGTACAACACTAATGTTTAATTTGCTAGGTAAAATCTCAGGTTTGATAATTATATATGATTGTTTATATTTATCAAACGCAACATAGAGGTTTTGTTCTTTAATGGATGCAGAGAATATATGTTAGTATTGATCAGTGTTATCACTTGGCTTTGAAAGTGCCATGTTGTCTAATAAAGAACAAAAGCCGTAAGTAAAATCCAAGTGTGGAACTAATGAAAGGGACCAAGTTAAATTCCATGTTGACTAGGAAGAAGATGTTACGTTCACGAATCTTTTCGTTTATACTAGTCGAATCTCGAATCTCTAACGTTTATTTTATTTATCCCAATCTTATTACAAAAAAGAAAAAAAGGAACAGAGTGACGCTCCACAATTTAGATGTTGCAAAAATACATATTTTTCATTTCTGTTTTACTGGTTGTTTTGAATTTATTGGTACCTAATATCTTTACCCTTTTTCAGCAAAAATGGTCGTACCGGACAACAAAAAAAAGACCGCAATTACAAAAGCAAACTATACATAATGCCCAACATATCAGAACCTTCAAAACTATTTGTATTTTATTTTATAGAAAAGAAAATCATAATACATAGTAGCTAGATCAAAGGTAAAATAGATGCAACTACTCTAGAAAGTTTATGCAACTGCTCTAGAAAGTTTATGATCAAATTCATTTCCACAACAAACAAGTGTTGATTTAAAATAAAGAGACATGTATTAATTTAACACATGACTACGTACAACAAACGGCATTGCTCACTTACGATCAAGAACCCAAACGGCTGGCCAGAAAACAGATCCAAACCATAACTTTCCATCTTCTCTCTCATAAACCTCACTTACATACTTCATCGTCTTCCCTTCTTTGTCTTCAAGTATCTCAAGGATCTCTCCCGTCTCGCCGGAGATTTTCACGGCCATCCCATGCGGCTTGAATTCGTTAATCACAGCAATCAACCACTCCAATGGCACTGTCTTTTCAACCAAATACCCAAGCCATTTGGTCCCTGCCATCCAATGCCCTATCGGGCTTTTCTTGCTGTGTATGCCAATCCAAAAGTCCCCGGACGGTGTCAATCGGATGTTGTCCAAGTAACCCGGAACCTTCGCAAAGATATCGCGGGTCCCGGCTTTGGGACCTTTGGTCCAATATCTATGGACAAGCCCCGTGGAGGACTCGCATGTGAGTAAAAAAGACCGGTCTTTGTTTAGTGCTAAACCGTTGTTACAACGAAGATTGTCCATGACAACTTTGGCCTCTTTCGTCTTCTTGTCGTATTTGATCACTCTTCCACTCCATTCACTGATGAGCGCCGCGAAAAATACATCCCTGACCAAACAAAAATCACATTTAAGTTTGCATTTATATTTGAAAAATAATTAATATTTACTTTTTTTGTAAAATGTAAATGGAACCGCCAAACACATATACAATTTCTATCCAACATACTTGAAATGATACTTGTCACTGCTATCATTGAAGTAGAAGACATCTTCTTCTTCGTCAATATCCATCTGGTTTGCAAACATGACCTTTCGACCTTCGGCTTGGTCCACGACCAACTCAGCCAAGCCTCCCTCTGGTCCGACCTTCAGGACACCGAGGTAACCATCGCAGATGTACAAATCTCCTGTTTTCTTCTCGAAACTAAGTCCCAATGGCCTTCCACAAGTAGGCACTACTTCATGCGTCGAACAGTTCCCTCTACATACAACAAGGATAACATATTATTAATTAAAATTATTTAATTTTTTTTTAATAAAAACTACATAATTAAAAAATAATATTTTTCCATTCTATAGGCTCAGTCCCATGTGACCTTGAGAAGCCATAAAGATCTGGCGGATCCAAATCTGTATCCCTTCGAGCTTGGGATACTTTTTTTTTAATATTAATTAAATTCTTTACATATGTAAACTATTCACTGAATTGAAACCAACAGAAATTTAAGTTTTTTTTTTTTTTTTCTTCACAGAAATTGAAGTTAAAAAGAGTTATATACACTACAAAATATTGGGACAGATCCAAAGGAACGTTTGCACAGCAAGAATGTCATATCAAAGCCTATAATGTAACTACAAAACTATAATGCTAATTCAAAATCCTATATGAAGCAGAACAATAAATAAATGAAAACCTGTGAGGAGATGTGTATGCGAACTCGACCCAACCGAGCTCATCGCCGCGCCACTTGAGAATACGGCCGTCCACGACCGAAGCATAAGGACCTTCTCCTCGTGGGTCCCACTCAAGGCTCTCTGGTCCATCGACAGGAATAGGAATGGTCTTAGCCATCGACAGTATGTTTTTGGCGCCCTCTACTTTGTCCGGCGCAATTACTGTCTGATACAAAATTACGGACAAGACGGCCAAAAAAGCCGGAACGGCGAACCAAGTCGGAATTTTCTGACTTATCGGCATTTTTTCCACCGGAGAAAAATGTTTTTTTGAAGAGAGGTGTGTTGCTATCAAAGTGACAATGGTTTATATATATAAGTTTATTAAGTGTTGCTATGAAACTGCCCAGTTGTCTAATAAAGAATATTCAAATGATGTGAACTGTAAATGTTGAATCAACGAAAGCCAGCGACGAATGTTATCAACTTATAATAGTTTAAGACTGAGGACTCTTTTTCATTTATTTTATTTTATTTTGTCATTTTCTTGTTATACCAAGAAAAGATGCCATCTTCTTTTTCATTTCCTTTTAGATTCAAATAAAAAAAACCTTACTTCCTTCTCTTGGACTAATTTATGAGTCCTGGCGGACTAACTTTTAATTTTTAAAATCATACCCCACATCAAGATTAAGGTTATGAATTTTTTTTTTTTTCTTTCTAAAAACCTTTGAATTATCTGATTCTCTCTAACCCTTTTAGATTAGAGACAAGAACCCCAATTTACGATTTTTTGTGGCCGGCGTTCCATGTCTTGCCATCGAAGCCGTGCATTTTTTTCCGGCTGTTTTCTCGTTTTTTTAGGTCCCTACTAATTAAATTGAACGGTTCTATTTTTTTGTTGGCTCCGTCGAAATTTCTCATATCTTTGTCGAAACGGTGAAAGAGATTTTACCAGTCGTCCTAGGAGACAGAAAGTTCCGGCAAAAAAACTTGTAATTTACAAAATTTCTCGAAACGGTTGTTTTTCTATTTAGATATAAACAATCTCTATGTTATGCGGTTTATGTTTAGTTCAATTTTTAATTTTTTTGGTCGCCGATGGGAAGTTTGCTCCGGCTATAGAATCGGAAATTGCAAATTTCATAAATAACATCACATCTAAATTCTTTGGAGACGCAATGAAAAGATGCACGAGCCTGAGACGTATCTTTCTGGTGGGCTTCGACTTCTTACATGTTCTTTTGGTATCCCACATAGGATTTCAATTATCCGATTATGTTTAATTATTATTAAAATAATTTGAATAAATTCGTTGCAATTTCAACACAATAGTTGCAATGAAATTGCGACGAAAGTTCTTACCTACTTTGTTATTTTTTGACGAATTTGAGACGTATTTTTGCGACGATTTGATGACGACACTATTTTGTCGCAAATTTTTGTTGCAATTTCGGTAACTGATGGAATAACGGTGCATTTATTTTGTCACAAATATTATGACGAAATATGTTTTGCGACGACGATTTGGATTTCGTAGTTCCTCTATATCTGCGACGAAAGAGCAACAAATTCTTCCATCGCAAACCCCATTTTGATAGTGTTTGTATTTTATTTATAAAAAAAAAAATCACGATACATAGTAGCTAGATCATTAAAGATAAAATGGATGCAGCTCCTCTTGAAACTGTATGATCAAATTCATTTTCACACCAAACAAGTGTTGATCTAAAAGAAAGAGACATTATTAATATCTTTTTAACTAACACATGAAGCAATTACTCACTTGCGATCAAGAACCCAAACGGCTGGCCAGAAAACAGACCCAAACCATAACTTTCCATCTTCTCTTTCATAAGCCTCACTTACATACTTCATCGTCTTCCCTTCTTTGTCCTCAAGTATCTCAAGGATCTCTCCCGTCTCGCCGGAGATTTTCACGGCCATCCCATTCGGCATGAATTCGTTAATCACAGCAATCAACCAATTCAACGGCACTGTTTTTTCAACCAAATACCCAAGCCATTTGTTGTTTATCATCCATCGCCCTATCAGAGATTTCTTGCTGTGTATGCCAATCCAAAAGTCTCCAGCCGGTGTCAAGCGGATGTTGTCCGGGTAACCCGGAACCTTTGTGAAGATATCGCGGGTCCCGGCTTTGGGACCTTTGGTCCAATATCTATGGACAAGCCCCGTGGATGACTCGCATGTGATTAGAAAAGACCGGTCTTTGTTTAGTGCCAAACCGTTGTTACAACGAAGATTGACCATAACAACTTTGGCCTCTTTCGTCTTCTTATCGTATTTGATCACTCTTCCACTCCATTCACTGATGAGCGCCGCGAAAAATACATCCCTGACCAAACAAAAATCACATAACATTTCAGTTTAGATTGATTAAAAAATTCTAATTTTTGCATTTTTGATATTTATATATTTGAAAATAATTAATATTTACTTTTATTTGTAAAATGTAAATGGAAACACCAAAAGCATACAATTTCTCTCCATTTTATGTTTGGTCATACCTAAAATGATACTTGTCACTGCTATCATTGAAGTAGAAGACATCTTCTTCTTCGTCGATATCCATTTGGTTTGCAAACATGACCTTTCGACCTTCGGCCTGGTCCACGACCAACTCGGCCAAGCCTCCCTCTGGTCCAACCTTCAGGACACCTAAATAACCATCGCAGATGTACAAATCTCCAGTTTTCTTCTCGAAACTAAGTCCCAGTGGCCTTCCACAAGTAGGCACTACTTTATGTCTCGAACAGTTCCCTCTACACATACGAGGATACTAGTGTTATTATTTTAAACAAAAACCATTTCATCATTTAAAAAACATATTATAATGAAAACATAAACATATATTTTAAAAAAAATTGCGGACCCAAATCTGTAGCCTTTCGAGTTTGGATCTATTTTCAAATTTTTTTTTAAGATAAAATTAAATCATCTCCATATGTAAACGATTCACTAAATTGAACCAAGAGATATCTAAGTTTATATAAACTACTATCAAATACTGGGACAGATCCTAGTAATGTTTGCAAAACAAGAATATATATTATATCAAAACCTATAATCTAACTACAAAACTCCAGCTGATTCACTGCAAAATTCAGACAACAGATCCAAAGTCCTCCTTGTCCTATAGACCAAAACAATACAAAATGAAAATTATTTGCTGTTTTTTTTTTTCCTCAGCTTATTTGGGTCATTTATTTATGCATGTGTCCGTGTGTTTTATGTTAGTTTGTGACAAAATAAAATAAAAACCTGTGAGGAGATGTGTATGCGAACTCGACCCAACCGAGCTCATCGCCGCGCCACTTGAGAATACGGCCGTCCACGACCGAAGCATAAGGACCTTCTCCTCGTGGGTCCCACTCAAGGCTCTCTGGTCCATCGACAGGAATAGGAATGGTCTTAGCCATCGACAGTATGTTTTTGGCGCCCTCTACTTTGTCTGGCGCAATTACGGTCTGATACAAAATTACGGACAAGACGGCCAAAACAGCCGGAACGGCGAACCAAGTCGGAATTTTCTGACTACTCGGCATTTTTTCACCGGAGAAAAAATATGTTTTTTTGAAGAGACGTGTGTTTTGTGGATGATTTATATAACATAAAATTAAAATTAAAAAATTGAATATGAAGATCTAGATATTTCTTGTGTGTGGATGTAGAGAATACACGTAGTTATTATATGTTAATAAGTGTTGCTATGAATTGCCCAGTTGTCTAATAAATGCTATGAAATGTAAATGTGTAACCAACGAAAGCTAGCGACGATGTTATTAACTTATTACTATTTAGTTTTAGGAGTCCTAAATTAGGACTGATGACGTTTTTTCTTTTCTTTTGGCTGAAGATTTCCTTCTCTTGGACTAAGGAAGGTCACATCTTCCACGTAACATCTTCTTTTCATCAAAAAGGTAACATTTTCTTCTTTTCATTTCCTTCTAGATTCAATAGAAAAACCTAACTTCATTTTCTTGGACTAAGATATATATATCTTATATATATTTAAATTAAATGAGTCGTTGCCGAAAAAATTTTAATTTTAAAATCCTACCCCACCACCTAAACTGATAAAGGTCTGTTAGATGCATTTCACGTGACTACATTTTCGACCACATAAGTCACAGAGCTGTTCAAAATAGACATCTTATTTTTCTTCTGACGTCAGACATAAGTACTGTAGCCAGACAAAAAATTGTTCGTATGTTGAATAATTGATCTTATCCTATTATATTGGACATAATTTGGAAGAATAAGATGTGTATTTTGCATATTAATTATTGCAATCTAACAAAATCTGACTAGGAAGGGAAGTCTTTGAAATCCTAAAGCTATATAAGATGTATCGATTATTTCGAAAACCATTAGAAATTCGTCAAAAACAACTTGTTATGATAGATTTTCGATGACTTTAATTTTATCAGAACTAAAGTATTAGAAATCAAAATTTATCTATAAGTTGTCAGAAACTTATCTATAGAAAATATCATCTAAAATTTGTCTAAAACGGACCGTCTAAATTCGTCAGTAATTTTCTATAAATTTCCGATAGCATCATGATACAAATTTCCTAACAATTTACTTTATTGGAAAAGAGAGCGTCGGAAATTCGTCGTAACGAATTTTCGACAACAATTTTTTTTGTTTGATAATTATTTTTAGTTAAACCTAAATTTTAAGAAAACCCAAAATAAAACATAAAAAATATCAAATATCTTACAAACCAAAATAAAACATTACAAGTGAAATTATAAATTAAACTTATATCATTTATCAACATAAATTATCATCGTATAATTATACAAATAAATAACAAACCATAATAAATAAATAAAAAGAATGAGAAAGGATAACATCAAACTTTTTACGTAATTGAAAGAGAATGAGAAGGTTTGTATTTGTTTTTTGGTGTGTTTTTTTATTTGGAGAAGTATGTCAATCGTTTCTGGCAAAATACACTGTCGTTATTTCGTCGGAAACAAATTTAACCTTCAAATTCAATTAATTTTATCTTAAATTGCGATAAATTTTTAAAAATACATTTTTTAACGAATTTTTAACGATTTCACAAATTTTTTCGAAAATGGACATATTCTTTGTATTGAACCACACATTAATTTCATTGGGATTTGACTTGATAATAAATTAACATTTCCGATGAATTTCTGATGATTTTTGATTGAGTCATCGGAAATTCGTCAAAACCGATCTGATTCATTTAATTGCATCTTCACTCATATATGTATGTTGATTTTCGACGACTTTTGTTATATTCGTCGGAAATATACACTTATAAGTTACTAATTTGAAAATTTTATTAGAAAATGTAAAATATGAAAGAGATATTTGCAACGAATTTCCGACAAACCAACAAAATTAATTAATTAAAATTTTCCGATGATTTTCCGACAATTTAATTTTTATCGGAAAACCATCAGTAAACCGTAAGAAATTGTTGTCGGAATAATCTATGCTTTTTGTACTGTATATTTTTAGTATATTTCTATTATTACTATATTTTTATGGATTATAGTTAGATTATGATCCGCGTAATACGCAGGATTTAATAATAATTTTATTTATATGTGACAAAAAGTAAAGTAAAATATCCGTTATCGGAAACCGATTAAAATTAATAAAGATAAGCTGCACATCTATATACATTTACACCAAAATATTTGAGCACATAAATCATATAAAAAAATAACATACAAATATATTACTGTATAAATTATTAAAAATAATAATAAAGATCATCGTATAATATCTATATATATTTATATATAAAGTTATATGTGTTTTATATAAAGTTATGCATGTTCATAATTTTTTCTTTTATTTTGTGGAATCAACTATCATATTAAATTCAAAATTTATAGTTTACTGAAATTTACCATTTACGTAGTTTTTTAAAATAGAATTTTATCTACTTCTATAAAACAAAAACACAAAGTAAAAAATATACATTTAAATTGAAATGATTGGTCATGTATGATTTGTGATTAATTATCGAATTTAAATTTAATTTTCTATTTTAGTCAAGTTTACTATTTATTTAATTATTTTAAATATTTTTTAAATATTCTCGATCTGTATTATAGATATTAATGATCACATATATTTTGAAATAATCATTAAATTTTATTTAAATTTTTGTATCTTCATCAAGTTTAGCTTTTATTTTTTAACTTTTTTTACCTTTTATTCAAATCACGTATAATAAAAAAACTTCTTAATCTAATATTTTTTATATAGTTTTTATTTACTATATTTTTTTAATTGTTCAATAATATGTCTTATTTTCTTTTTTTATCTTACTATTTCCATTTAGGTACACAATAATTTGATTTAAGAAATAACTAATTTATATTAAGAAAATTTTTATTTTTATATTATTTATATTTGACACATATTACAATCTAAATTAAAATTAACATGTGTCACAATGTGGTAAGTTATAATTTTGTATATATGTCGTGTTCACGTTGAACACATCTTAATTTATATAATAAGATAGATGTTAACATTATGTTAATTGCTAATATCATATATGTTCAGATGTTCTGATGATTCCGTATCACAACAACTCAATAATACGATTGAATAATATTATATTTTTATAAGATTTGTTATGATATCAAAATCTTCGATTCACTAGAAGTGGATCGGTGATCGGATTTAAATATTCTGCATTAGAAATGTTTGTGATCTTACCTTCAAAAGAGATCGTGCAGAGAGTGATCATGGAAGGAGATAACGAAGAAGGCAGCGAAGACAATGGGGGTCTTTTTGGTCTATTAGTTAGGAATATTGACTTTTTGTTAATGATTACTTAGGTGTTGACGAGTTATTTTTTATTTTTTAAGTTTAATGGGTTTCCTATTTTTCAAAGGTTTTTTACCGGAGAGAGTACAAGAATTATCAGAAAAATATTTTAAGGGTTTATGGTCTTTCATGGAGTATTAATTTTTGTTTTTCTGGATTTATTAAGAATTTCTCAATTTATTTTCTATATAAGTTTTTACTTTTCCTATTAGGTGAAGTTTGGTAATGGTTTTATCATTATAAGGAAGTTGTATTGGGAGGCTTATATTTTTATATTATTTTAGTCTGATTTATATGAGAGAAAGACAATTGTTTGTAGAGTCACATGATTTTACATCTACATGATGTTATTATTCATTTTATTAAAATCGACGAGATGAAATTTTATATCTATTTTCAAGATTAAAATTTATAAGAGATTATCGAAGAATTATCTTTGATCATGATCACAATTGTTAGGTTAACATCTAATTATATTTAAAAAAATTTATTGACGCGTTTTTTTGTCCACGACATATTCCGCCTGATAAGAGAAGTATTGGAAGTAATTTAGAGAGTAAAATTCGTATTTTGCGGACCAACTATTACTGGCCACAAAACCCAACTATAAAGTGAATCCCGTGAAATCCGAATAAAGAATTATCTAGATTTTAATATTGTTCTTAACATATTTCATTATTTTGTTTCTAATGGGTTAAAGTTAAATTATGAAAATTTACATGTGGATGTTACTCTTATGTTAATTGTTTTTTTTAATTGCTAATATATATGCATTTTACAATTTGCAATCACAACAATTTAATAATACAATTCAATAACATTATATTCTTTGAGATTTATTATATTATAATTTTTTTTTTATCAATTTTAGTTTCACAAATAATGTCGTTTTAAAGTTATTTTTTATCTAAAAATAAATTTCACGTCTCAATATGATTTTAAACCAAATTTCTAATTTATTTTTTACCTAAAATTAATAAATTTAGATTTAAATTCTCGTCGTTTAAAATATAATTTACAATTGAATTAGACGCAAAACAAAAATATTATAAATGAACTTTAACAACAACAAAAATATACAGAGAAATGATTTTAATCTAGTGATATTCATAAGTCTACATAGAACATGCATAGGGATGAAAAACTATTAGACCGATATGCTGTGGTCCAATAATAAAAAAAAAAATATTATAAATAAATTAAGACGTACAGATTGTTCTTAGAAATTCCACCACCAAAAATCGTCAAAAACGTGTAATTTGGTAAGTTGTGATCACACGTTAATGTCAGTAAAAATCCTCCTAAATTAGTCAAAAGTAATTGACTAATTTCTCTGCTACTAACGGTAATCAAATGATTTCATCGTGAGAGAGCTACAAAAACAGTGAGAGATTCTTATATAATTTGGTAACTTATATTTTTCAAAACATTAAAAAAATATAATATTACCAAACTATATGTTTCTGACAATTTAATTAGATTAAAGACACCTTTAATATGTCACCATACGATTAAATATAGCAAACACACTACACACACTAATTTTTAAATTTAAAGTATACATAAGAACGTCAAAACAAACATACAAAAAGAGTTAACGTGACAATGTGATCCACATTTAAACTAAACAAATGTAGAAAACTACAAATCATAAACACCAAGAAAAGGCATGAGAACAGAACCAATCCAGAGCTTACCGTCTTTCTCCTCTACTTCACTTATAAACCTCAATCTCTTTCCTTCTTTATCCTCAAGCACCTCCAAAACCTCTCCTGATTCACTCAGCTTAAAGGCTGTTGCATGAGGTCTTCCTCCGATGAACACCGAGTGCAGGCGCGGGCCACTGATTGGAAGTCTCAGCACCAAATCTCTGAACCAAGTTTGAGTGAGTGAGAGTTTCGCGAAAAGACCTTTCTTTGAGTGTAAAGCGACCCAGAATTCTCCATTCGAGTTTCTTCTTATGTTGTCAGGGAAACCCGGAAGCTGAGCAAACACGTCTTGGGTTCCTGCGTTTGGACCAGAGAGCCAAAGCCTTAGGATCTTGCAAGTGGTTGTTTCGGCTACCAATACAAAAGACCCGTCTTTGCTTAGTGCGACCCCGTTTGCAAATGCAAGGCCTTGTAATAAGACCGTCACTTTCTTGCTTGATCTGTCATACTTGATTAACCTTCCAGTCTTGTCGACGTTCAAAACAGCAGCCAAGAATTGCCTGAACAAGACAACGCTTTGGAGTTAAATCACCATCCACCAAGAGAAAAGGAAAAACCGAGATTCAGGCATCAGAGCTCATAGTTTTGTAAACATGGACATGTTTCCGCTTCTATGTTGAAACAAGAACATCATTCTATTTTGAAAAGACAATGCGCATGATAAGAAAGATGAAATTATAGGGTGTTTCTATTCATATTACCTTCTCTGGAATCTGGTGCTGGTATCTGTGAAGTAAATCACATCTTCCTGCTCATCAATGTCCAAATCATTAGTGAAACGAAAAGGTTGCCCCTCAGCTTCTGTAACCAAGGGTTTGGCTAAACCACCAGCAGGACCAACAACAAGAAGGCCAAAGTATGCATCCGCGATGTAAAGATCTCCGGTTTTCTTATCGAACCGCAATCCTAATGGCCTTCCACACACATGCTCCAACTCTGGTGCAAACGGGCGAACGCACATCTGCCTAAACCATTTTCACAAGTTTGTAAGAGATGAGTCATAACAAACCTAACAAAGAGGAATACAATGCAGACATAAACATTCATATTACATACTGAATTGAACAAAATACTAAACTTGTTGAGATTCTCCAAAAATCCGAGTTTGTGATCTTAGATTCAAGATACTATCACAGTAACCTCTGAGGCTAATGTTAAATCGAACGAAAATTCTCAACAATTTGACAAAACCCTGAGCAATCAACCAAATTCTCAATGAGAAACCACAGATCTCCCCTCCAAAAGTAAACTCCATGGCGAAATTAAGAATCACTCCATCGAAATTATCAAATTTTCTCTGAAACCTTGGTTTTATATAATACCTATTAGTCGATGTGTAAGCGAAATCTGACCACCCAAGCGATTCCCCGAGCCATTTCAAGATTCGACCGTCTGAAACACCAACGTACGGACCTTCCCCTGCTGGATCGAAAGCTACACTCTCCGGACCGGAAGCTCCGGTGAGATTTACCACCTTCGCCGACGGGAAAAAATCACGCGAACCGGCGATTTCAGGCGGTGCGAAGATTCCGAAACCGCTTCGGCAACTGGAGACGAGAATTGCGATAATCGCCACAATCACTGTTGTGAATACTAAAGTGAGCTTCTTCGTGTTCATGGTGGTCACTGGGATTTGCACTCGTTTCCGTTTTCGTTACAATCACTGTTATGAGCTTCTTTGCTTTTATTTTCCTCGTAATTATACTTTAATTCGGATTTAGCCCGTTTATTTGTTATTGATCAATTATATCCCCAGCAAATGCGAAACTACTTCTTAGTGGACTTTATAAAGTAAGCCCATTATTTGGCCCAATTTGTCGAAGATAGTGTCTTAACCACCAGCCCATTTATCACATTGAAAAAAGAAAATGACTCAAGAATTGCTCATGAGGAAAGAAAAACAGGCCCAATACACAAATGATTAAAAAATGAGTCGACAGTCAATTTTATTAACAAATTGTCTGGTGTTCCCTTTTTTTTTTTAATTAAGAAGTGGTAGAACAATAAAAAAAAAAAGTAGAAAATGACACTTAAAATCGAGAAAATATCACTAAGGGATTGAAATGAGTTTACTAGCTTTGTAATTAAACGAACTTATAGGAACACAATCATACAAACTTTATGTATTAAAATGATACGTAAAATGAAATATAACCACACGCGATAAATAAAATAATAAAAGATTTGCTGGCAAATATGGCAAAGAAAAAAAAAGCAAAAGGGATTTGGTGTATCAATAATGTGGCTCTGTGTTCCATTGGAGGGACAATTTCTATATCTTGAATGTGTCCTAGCAGCCATTGTAAGGGCATTTTAAGTTCTGAGTTTATTCATTAACTATTATATATATATTAATTTGTTGTATATTAAAATTTTAGATTATTGGCACATTCTCGGAAGCAGAAATGAACGAATCATCATCACATTTTCAAGTTAACGCACGATTTTGTGTTTAGCCCAATATTGCCCATATACTTAAATATACAATATTTTCATCCAATTATAATTGTATACTTAAGAACGTTATTTGCTTAGTGAAACGTGTAACATTGATTAAATATGTAGTATGGTAAAATATATACTAAAATCCAACCTTGAGTTTATGCGTATTATGTTATTAACACAATATATAGAACATATATAAATAAATGTTTTCACCGATACCTTAGAATGCATATATATATATATATATGGCATGCAAGATAAGATATACGAAAATGGAACTTATGGTTGGCAACTTATCTTGTATTTTTGCTTGTAATATTAATTAGTTCTAACTAATTAAATCTTCAACGTACCCATCTACTTTTTAAACACACGAGTTAAGTATATTATCCCATGGTCCTCTCTCTCTCTACAAGAATCATATATACTACTTATTTATATATAATGGAAAACAAATCATTTTTTTTATTAACTAGGAGATTTAATTTTTCCAGGATAAGTGTAGCGGTCAAGTAATCCACTCATCGAATTTTTTAATAGATTTAAAGCGTGAACCATTTCGACTGATCAAATGTATGTAAAAACATTCTCAGAAGAAATCGAACTCAGGGTGAAAACAACTTATATAACAATCATAATTGCATTGATCTAAATGATAATAATTTTTTGTATCAAACACATTTACATTAAATCGACTATATTATCTAAATATTTACCCTTTTTATAAAGTTTTTCAGATATTTATCAATCTATTTTCTTATTATTGGTCTAACACATGAATGGTAATTGACGACAAGAAAACCAGAGGAAGAATAATCATATAGGGAACCTATTACCCGATATTATGAGAAGAAAAGATATAGCTAGAAGCCTAGGCATAGCCTTTTCCAAAAATATGCAACATCAATAATGGATTTTTTCTTCTTCTTATAATGGATAGTAAAAAGTGAAAGATAAAGATCGAATTCGATTATTGTTAGAATCTCTCTAAGTCACCACTCGTGCTCTGTTTTTTTTGTTTTCAGTAATCCAATGCATTTTTCTTAATTATAATGGAAAAAATTCATAGCTGTTTAACCGCAAGATCAGAATATACCCTATTAATTAAAGTTCCTCACTGATGTTTTATATATCGTGGTGAATATATCAGACAAAAAAAAATCTTTTGCAAACCTACCACATGAAAACATTAAGTGTATGTGTATGTGATCCAGGATGATGTTTGCATCTGTAAATTTCAAATCTAAGAGAATCTGAGTTTATGGTTTTATTCCAAGTCTCTCTTTATATTTAAGCCAATTCATACGTGTTTTCTACATTTACATGCATATTCCATCTTCATATATTGTTGGAAAAAAAATATTTCAATTTAAAATTTATACATATATACACTACGGATTTAAATCTAACTTATAATATGGCAACAATTCTAATACAAACTATTAGACTACAAGACTGATCTAAAATAATTTGAATAGAGTATATATATATGAGCAAACATGACACTATGTATATAACTTGATATTGTCTAAAATTGATCACATCAAAAGGAAAATCGATCTCATTTATTAATATTCCCAAAACATGTGCAAGTTATATCGCTGATGTATCTTAATTTTAAAATAATGGCTGAGGTTTGGTTCACGGTATTAAGACCATAAAGCTCATTTTGCTTATGTATGGTTTTGTCATTAATAATAATATTGACCTAACGTAATTAATAATAATATTGACCTAACGTAATCGTGTGGTTCGATATACAAACACCGACGACTATATAATGCGAGTGTATCTACATATAAACAATTTTTGATTTGTCAACTACAAGACCGATTGGGTACAACCACTCAATACACGCCGCGGTTTGATTTATTTAAAAATACCATTTTTGAAATATTATTTTTTAAAAATACCATCATTTTAATTTTTTTTAAAAAATACCACTAAAATTATATCATTTATTCAAAATATTATATATGTTTGGGTTAACTATTTTATGTTAGAGTTTAATTTTTAGGATTTAGAATTTAAAAAATCTTTAATAAGTGGCATTTTTGAAAATAGACAACTCATTGTGGTCTTTCTGAAAATTGACACACCAAAAATGAAATTTTTGAAATTCTCCCTATATTTAAATGGTTGATTGATTTTTATAAAAACAATGATTCATCAGTTAATTATATTTCCTCCAAAATAATGTTTCATGTAAACGAAGACAAAAAAAAACTAGAATGTTTCGTCGCATAACATTTCGTCAAGCTTAACTATACCTAATAGTATTATAGAAGAACAAAAACTCTTAAATTTTATAAATGTTGCAATATCAAATTTGACTTACAAAACAAAGCAATATTTTTTTAACTATGTATATAAGCTTTGCTTTTAATTAGTAACAATAAATATGTCAACAGAATGTAAAACAGCCGTCATTTTGAATTTATGAGTTAGCATAGACTTATTTACTTTTTAAATTTTTTTTATAAATGACTTGTTTACTTCTTCTATCATTTAAAATCACTTTGAGAAGATTTAGGGTTTGCGATTTTAGTGCTTTGGACTCTAGGAAACAACTAAAATTTGCATATAACGAGCTTGATCTCTATTATGTACCTATTATGTGTATAATATAAGAAGTATATATATAGGTCTAATCGGCAACTTTCATAAACAAGGTGAATTAGTTATGCAGAAAAGAGGTGAATTAGCTACGCTAGATATGGAAGACTAATGAAAATAAAAATGTTGATAAAAGATAATATTATCACTCTTGCGTGTATTTTCGGTAGTGAGATAAAGAAGTTTAGTCTACGCTATAAGAGTCGTTTTTCCAAATTTATATATATGCAAAATTTTAAAACCTTTAAAATAATTATTGTACGGGTTTGGATCCATTAGCACAAGTTGTGTTGTCACATTTGCAAAAAATTTAAGCACGGGAGTTCGGTTCCACTTCTCCACAGAAAGAATAATATATACATCTTTCCCATTATATAATTCCCACAAATACATAATTACATATATAATGTTTAAACTTTATAGTTTTAATGTTATTAACATTCACATCGTTAAGTTCCAATTATAGATACACCTATTTGTGATTTTTGAATATTAATGGTCCGATTAAAAAATATCTAAACAAAGAATTCTAAACATGCAGGTGCCAAAAACTATGAACTCAATGTTTAACCTAATACACTACTAATTTCATAATTTTGTTTTGAAAAATCTATACATAGTTGTACAAATCAATTTGAAAAGATATTGAAATCCCAATTACGGGAATGATTCATCTGTTTTAGCTGTCAAAAACAAAAATCATCAATGTTGAAAAAGAAAAGAAAAACATTTTCATGAATTTCATAAAACTCCGAATTCAAGTAAAAACTTTCCAATTCAAAATAAATAGTATTAATTTTATTGGTTTTTACTATTGAATGGGAAAAAGTAGAGAACAAAAGAAGCGACCATTAAGGAGAAAAGCCTGAAGACAAGGAAAAGAGAGAGAGGGGCCATATTGTGCAAGTTTATAAGGCAAAGAGTTCCCCTTCGCATCAATTCACTTCTACTTCACTATTTATTTATTTATTTTTGCCTCCTCTTTCACTATTTTTTTTATTAAAAAAATCTATTTATCTAATGATTTTTAAATATCTTACACATCTGCCACATTTATCCAATTTTGCTGTTTACAAATAACTGGATGACAAATATGTATGTGTGTATATATTCAACTTTTTTTTCTTTTTTTGACATCATATTTGTTCAACTTTTCTACTAATAATTTATTACTATCTATATAGAGATACTAGATTAACACCAGCGTAATACGCGGGATTTTAATTATAACTTATTTATAAATGATAAAAAACAAAGTAAAACATTCATTGTCGGTACTCGATTAAATTTAATAAAGATAAACTTTATGAAAATGTAAGAAATGTATATTAAATCTTGTTGATGTAAATATTTAGATTTTGATTGGTTACTCACACACTTATTTTGGATGTTGATTAGTAACTTTGTTTCAAACTGGATTTCAACTCCACGTATTTCATCTCGCAATACAACTCATCTACTTCTTCTTTCATATTAAAATCATATTTTTACTCCATGCATTCCTTGTAAATCAATAATACCCAAAATTTTCATATCAAAATAATATATGCATAATGCATTCTATCAAATTTATGTTTATATATGTTATTAGCATTAAATAAATAGTAAGAAAATTAACAAAATATATTAGTAAAGAAATTAAAAATATAATAAAAATATATGGAAATTATATCAAAATTAAAATTTTGACACATGTCGTAATCTCGTGAATATCAATTTTCCAAATGTCACACTAATACTTTTAGAAATTGAAAATAATTTGTCTTATTTTATTTTTTTAGTCTTTTTGATTTACTATTTCTTTTTAATTTTTTAATAATATGTCTTATTTTCTTTTTTTGACTATTATTTCATTTTAGTTAGACTACAATTAGAAATAATTTGTTTTATTTTCCTTTTTAATCTTTTTGATTTACTATTTTATTTTAATTTTTTAATAATATGTCTTATTTTCTTTTTAAGACTATGATTTCTTTTTAGTTATACTACAATTTGATTAAAAAATAAATAATGTAGAAAAAGAAAATTTATATTTTTTATATTAATATATTGACATGTGTCACAATCTCAATTAAAATCAACACATGTCACGATCTGGTGAGTTACAATTTTACCTACATGTCACGCTTACATTGAACGCATCCTGCTTTATATGATAAGATATACGGTATACATTGCACATAATTGATATATGAAATAACTTGAATGAAGTTGACAAGAAAATAAATAACTTGACTGAAATTAGTAACCGGATTTTGTGTTTTTATGTAACTATAAGATATTGTTGCTATTTAAAACATATATATGAATTTCAATGAAAATTTGAAGTTATGGTTTTCCAATTTTAGGATGAATTTTTTAACCGTGAACTTAATATGATTGAAATTGCAATGAGAAGATTCGAATTTTTGTCCTCCAATTCTATAATGAATTTCCATCCATGAACCACCATAAATTAGTAATCAGATATTCAATATGGAAGATTATTAGGTTATTATGGAGCAAACAACGCCCAAATGAATACTATAGTTACACACACACACAAAAAATACTTACATCAGTACATGAATTCGATCATATATCTTAACGATGGATCTAAGCCACTCAATTACCTCACTTCGACCCGAAAACTTCTCGGATTACGTTCATTGCATGTGGTCCAATTCACATGTCACTATGATACGCAGCCACCAAATATCATGACATTCTCAATTCACGTCTCTGTACATAAAAAAAAGAAAATGTTTTAGTTATTTATTTTGCCATATATATTTTAAAATTATAAACGCAAAAACGAGAAAAACATAATTTCTAAAAAAACTTTTACTTTTTATACTTCCTTAATATAAACATAACATTTGACGTAATAATTCAATCGCAAACACAAGTAATATGCTTAAAATAATCGAATCATAAATGTAACATGGTCTAGAGATTGAAATGTGAATAATTTTGGTTCTTCTTTTGGAAAATTTTCAGTCGGTAAATGCTATCACATCCTTTTTTCAACTTAATATCATTGTATTGATCAGATTCGAGCCCAGATACTATGATAATACACTCGGTCTAAAAATGACGAGTGTCTCTTAATGTTTTACTTAGAGTCAAAAGCTGTGATGATGATGAAGGTGTTTGTGTTAGAGAGAGAGGAAGAGGAGAGGGTCCTCATACGAGAAAAATAGATGGCTGTGATGTAGAGAGAGAGAGAGAGAGAGAGAGAGAGAGAAAAGATCTGTAATAAATTGAAGATCCATTAAACTGTTGTGGATTAAAAGCATGTCTTCCCGACATTGTGGATTACAATTGAATAGACCACTCGATCGAGCCATATCTTTTTGGTCAATTCCTCCATCCTTTGATTCCTTTTTCTACAATTTTTCACATTCTTGCAATTACTTGAGTGCCTTACTCTTTCATGTCTTTTATTTGGTCCATTTGTGTTACACACAAAAGAAAAGAGTCGAAATTATATATATGACTTCCTGTGGACTCATCATGAATTACGATTGTTTTGGACCGCAAGGTTTTTTTTTTACAATGAAGTTATGGACTCGTACATTTTCAGACTAGAAACCACAACATATATTATGGACCGGTAGTTTTTGGTTGGACTAATTAAATTTAATAATCTTTTAAAGATTTTTTAAATATTACCAGACTGAAACAATTTGTTTTTTTTGTTTACATCAACAATTTGTTTTTTTTTTTAAATTTGTTATTTGCTGTCTTTCATATTGTAACCATTCATTCAAAACCATTACTCAATCAAATTATTACCAAAGAAGAATGTAGTCCAGCCAATAAAACTTACTCTCTCTTTTATCGATATATGAATGCCTTTTGATTAAAATTGTTTATGGATTCGGAAAACTCTTATAACCTCTGTATATTAGGTACTTTGAATCTTTGCGATTTAGTTTTTACTTGTTTGAGCAGTTTTATCTGTTTTTGATGTAATTGTATCTCTTTCTTATCAAGAAAAACTCATATGACAAAAAAAAATCTCGAATCCAAACATTTAAAAAATGAAATGTCGAAAGAGAGAGTGACAAACTGGAACCCACCAGACGAAAGAGAGAGTACGTTTTATTGGCTGGACTTCGACATGTGGCCCGTAAAGCTCGACACGTGGCTCATCCAGTAGATGAACATGTTGATGATGATGATGATGGTAGGGGCATGACATGATACCATGGGAAACAAATCTTTGGAAGAGAATCCATAAGAAAATAGCCATGTCGTCGCCACCAACACCATCACAAACCCCAACTGCTCAATATTATCCGATAAATGCCACCATTATTTCACGTTTTGCTTCTATACATCTTTTTTTTTTAAAATATGTATTGAGTTTAATTGGAGCAAAAACATAACAAAGAAATAATTTAATGATAACAAACAAAAAGGAGCATCTTTGCTGACGTCACATGTATCTCTCAAGATTTTGGCGGGTCCCGTTTCTGTATTTATATTTCTTCTGATGAATTTTATAGGGTCCAATTTTATATGTAGAAAGACTTGAAGTTTGGGAGAAGACTTGCGAAGAAAACTAGGAGAAATAAATAGTGGCGGAAAAGTTTTTTTAATTTTTATGAATTATCAAAAATAAGATACCACTAAAGCTCGAAATGAGAAAGAGTATAATATGGTGAGACAAATGATTCTGATGGATAAATAACAATAAGTTATACAAAAATAGTCAACAATAGAAATTAGCGAATCAATTAACCAACAAAATAAACCAATAATTTATACAAAATTGGATTATCATTCATTTTTGGCAATTTCTTTTATGTAATCAGTGGAATAGTAAATAACTATTGTATTTTCACTTTTTTTAAAATTGATGAATAACAATTTTCATTGGCTTTTTTTTTTCCCACATGCATACGGATATTTGTCCACCAAAATGAAATGTCTTTTTTTAGATTATGGTCCAAAATTTTCAGAAATTTTAACATATTTGTAGGTTGAACCGTCAATTTTGGTTTCATATGCTATAGTTTTGGCTGTGCATTAGACGATATAGATGTATATTAGATTATGTGTTTTCGAATAGGGAAATTTTTATAAAAAACTTCAAATTTTTCATTTTTTTCCAACTTAAACATCCAATTTTTTGCGTTTCCAGAACAAACCTCTAATTTTTCAATTTTTTTCAATTTAAACATCTATTTTTTTTTGTATTTCCAGAACAAACTTTCAACTCAATCATTTTTCTGAAATAAATCTTTAAAGGACAAAAATATATGCGTTCGAAGGTTGACCAACGGTCAACGACAGCTCGATTAAACATCAATAACGCCCGTTATAGCTCTTGATTATTTTTTGTAAAGTTTATGGTCTTGGTTTATTATTTTTTATTGTTCAGTTTATATATTATAATAAAAAATATATTATAATCACAAGACACAACATCCACAATTCGTAACTAAATTAAAAAACGACTGTCGTTAATTTTCTTTTAACGGATGTTAAGAGTGTTTAATAGAGTTGTTGTTGACAGTTGGTCAATTTTCGATCGCACACATTTTTAGTAGTTTAAAGGTTTATTTTAGAAAAATATTTGAGTTGGAGGTTTAATCTGAAAACGCAAAAAATTGGATGTTTAAATTAGAAAAAATGAAAAATTATAGGTTTTATGATAATTTCCCTTTCGAATAATTAGGTTTATTTATCGGTAAATTTCCGTAAATACAATATAATAATCTGGATGCATTATGAAAGTTTTGAATCCGGATAGACACACAACAAAATCATTAACACAAAACTACTAAAATACATATTTTACCCAAATTTTAAAGATTTTAATAGAGACGATAAGTCTAACACCGTCCCATATTTAACCATAACAAATATTATATTTATATATATATTTTTTTGTTACTGTTCAAACCATCCCATGTATATGTATATCGTGTTTCCGTCCTGTATTGTCATCATTCATTCGAAGCCTAAATCTTTAAAATAATGGGTTGTCATTCACGAATCTTTTGTATAGCTATTTGTTCTTTTTTAAAATTTTGGTGCAAAAGCAAAGCCGTTGTGGTAGTAGTATATAAAGCAATGCCCCCTCTCCTCCTCTTATCTAATCCTTAAAAATCCTCAAAAAGATTTGTTTTTGATTATTTTATTAATTTGTAACCTTTGTTTCTTTCTCCCTCTGCGTTGTCTTCTTGAAATAACAAAAATATTTTATCTATCACAGAAACTTGCTTTCTCCACAATTCAAAGCTATAATTAGTTTTTTTTTATTCAATTTTCCCTCTCTCTCTCTCTCTGTGGGTGGAAGAAGCAAAAAAAAAACATATAATCAGATCTTGTTTTAAGTGCAAACCCTTTATTTCTCTTCCTCGCATCGTCAATCGAGATAACAAAATCGCAGCAATCCCCGGAAAAAAGAGAGAAAAAAAATTGAAACTTTTTTTAGTGAAGTAAAAGCAAAAACAAAAAAAGTCGGAGACTTTACATCTGGGTTCGTCGCTTTTGAGATTAGATCTTCAATTTCTGCAATGGGTATGGCAGCGGAATCGCAGTTTCATGTTTTAGCTGTTGATGATAGTTTATTCGATCGGAAACTTATTGAGAGATTGCTTCAAAAGTCTTCGTGTCAAGGTAAAAAAACGAGTGTGTTCAAAGAAAATGAAAAACTTGTAAGAATCTAAGAAAAAGATCTAAGCTTTATTTATGTTTTTTTTTTGTATTTTGCAGTAACTACTGTTGATTCAGGCTCTAAGGCTTTAGAATTTCTGGGTTTAAGACAAGGTATTGAGAGTAGCGACCCAAATGCGGTTACTACATCTCCTGGAAATCACCAGGTTTCATTTCTTGCTCTAATCACTTTCCAGTGTTTTAAGTTATCTTCAAGTTTCAACTATTTTTGCTTCGAATTTAATTTACAATTTTTTTGTTTGTTTCTAATGTAGTTTTGATTGTTGATTTTGACAGGATGTTGAAGTGAATCTTATTATTACGGATTACTGTATGCCAGGCATGACTGGTTATGATTTGCTCAAGAAAGTCAAGGTATTTTTTTTTTTTTTTTCCTTCATAATTTATTCGATTCGATCTCTGGAAATCTGTTTGTGTTTTCAATCAAGAAAGTGAGAATATTTTTCAATTTTGCAGGAATCATCAGCTTTTAAGGACATACCAGTAGTAATAATGTCTTCTGAGAACGTTCCTGCAAGAATCAGCAGGTAAAAGATCAATGAAAGATTGAGTTTGAGCTCCTACAGATTGTGTTTTGCGCAGATGACATCTTTCATCATAATTTTCCCGGGAAAGTAATAGGAAATTTCTTATGTTATTGTGTCATGATCGTGACCAGATGTTTGGAAGAAGGAGCTGAAGAGTTTTTCTTGAAACCAGTAAGATTGGCTGATCTCAACAAGTTGAAACCTCATATGATGAAAACAAAGTTGAAGAACCAGAAGCTGGAGGAGATTGAGAAACCTTCAAAAGACGAAAATGGAACCGTAGCAGCAGCAGCAGTTGAACCAGAGATTAAAGATTCAACAGAAATCGAAATCAATATCTTGCCTCTTCAATCAGAATTAGAACTGAAAGAGCAACAGCATCTGCAAGTAGTTCAACAAGAGGAGCAAACGTTGAGTAACAACAACAAGAGGAAGTCAATGGAAGAAGGGCTCTCAACAGATAGATCACGTCCTAGATTCGACGGTATCACAACCGCTGTCTGATCTATCGCTATGAGCCTATGATGCTTCTTTTTTCGGTTTCGGATTTTAGAGTTTTGTAGATTGTCGTAGGAATGCTTCTGCTGGTACAATAGGGAATGCAGAGAGGGAATATAGATGGATGATAATAATGATTAATGATGATGGTGTATTGTGATAATGTTTATATGTACATCAGTAAATCTTACATGGTGAATAACCCAATTCCCAGTTTTGTTTCACTCTTTTTTTCAGTTTTGCTTTTAAGAGACTCAACTTAACTATCTGAAATTGGTATGAAGGCTCTGTAGATCTGTCACTTTGTTTGCAAACTGTGGTTTTCAACTCAATTCACAATGTTACATTGTTATGTATAGACAAGTACCTGTCCTCGTGAATAACAGGTATCAATCTGGTAAATTCTGGTACAGATTTGTCATGGTTTGTTTCATGTTCTTGTTCTTACCTAACCTGAAACAGAATTTCAGTAGAAGTTGTAATCTGGTCTGATGGTCTCTATATTCTCTTTTCACAGATCAAGAATCTTGTTGAGAGCTGTGTTTCACTTTGAAGAAAGATCTGTCCTTGTTATATAATAATCAAGTTTTTACTATTACAAGCTCTGCAACTGCAGATAACACAGAGTTAACTTGACCCAACAAGCAACAGAACAAATCCAAACAATAGTGAGATTATTGCTTGATGTGTTTTCAAACACCAAATCATGTTTGCTTACATAGACTCTTACTTCAAGAACCAATGAAACTACATAAATCGAGACTAGAAAAACAGTATTTTCTCAAACTGAAGCTAGAGAGGACCGGTTTTAAAGGCAATATCAAGATCAGAGATCAAATCATCAGCATCTTCAATGCCTGCAGAGATACGGACAAGATCTTCCGTCAAGCCTCTGGCCTCACGCACTTCTGCAGGTATGCTTGCATGAGACATGAAGCATGGCATGCTTATAAGTGACTTAACACTCCCTGTTGTCAAAGAGAAAGAAGTTGGAGGAGATCAGAATCCAAAACTATCTCAAATATTACTAGAGCTGCTTCAGAAGAAGAATAGAAACTAGTATTTTTTTTGCTCTCACCGAAACTGACAGCTATGCTGAAGTATTTGGTGGTTTCTACAAGATGCTTAGATAGCGCAACCGATCCTGTTATAAAGCTAAAAACTGATCCTGCACCCTTTGCCTGCATTTTGAAAAGAGGTCATCTTGTGTTGGGAAGTTTAAACCATCTCTTTCATTTTTCGTATATCGGTTAGCTTTTTAGTACCTGAGAGAAGTGGAGATGGTGGCCAGGATGATCCGGTAGACCAGCATAGTACACTTTTTTCACTCTTGGATGAGAAGCCAAGTACATTGCAATTTTCCGTGCGTTTTCCTGAGCATTTAGGAAATAAAACAGCATTTCAAGGTAAATTACAGGTATCCCAGTCGCCATTAGAGGGGGTAAAAGTGAAGACCTGTTGCTTTTCTATACGTAAAGCCATTGTCTTGATTCCTCGAAGGCAAAGCCAACAGTCAAACGGAGCTAATCCAGAACCTTCTGAGTTTTGGAGGAAATACAACTCCTTTGCCAATCTGTGAATTTCAACAAAAGTATATAAGAAAAGCAGATATTACAAAGAAATATCTCAGATACTTGGAAAGCAGAAAATAGGAAAGTGCAGAGACAACACACTTTTCTCCTTTTACAGCAAGCACACCCGCCATCACATCACTGTGTCCGGCTATAAATTTAGTAGCCGAGTGCATCACGATGTCTAGAAAGCCAGACAAGTTAAAATATGAGTACTAAGAACTAATTCTGAGAATTAATACAAAACCTTTAGCCAATAGGAAGCAAGTATGAGTTTTTTACTCACCGGCTCCAAGTTCTAATGGCCGAGAGAGCACCGGTGACATAATACTGTTGTCCACCAACACAAGCGCACCTTGAGCATGAGCCATCTCAGCTATTTTCTAAAAACAAAGAAAACCATAATACCAATTAAACACAGCAAATAAGTATATTTCAACCATGTGGTTTCTGACTTCAAAATTCGAAGAAACAGAGAATTTACTCGTATATCAGAAATTTGTTGTCTGGGGTTGGTTGGAGACTCAAGCCACACAAGCTTTGTGCGGGGACCAATCGCAGCAGCAACCTCATCTAAATTGGTTGTGTTTACTCGTCTACAATATATCAAATGGAATCATTAATTTATCATGGTTTTAAGAGTAAAATAGTTATTAAAATATCAAATCATAGGTAGTAATACTAACTTTACCACAACGCCAGATCTTGGAACTACTTGGGATAGTAATCTGTCTGAGCCACCATATACATCATCTCCAGCAACAATTTCTTCGCCTATGGAAACAAGATTAAATATACTACAATGAGACCAAGTCTATGGTACCAATCTAATGAAAAGACTCTACGTTTCAAGAGAGAGGTCAATATCGGAAATTACCATTTTTGAGAAGGTGGGTAACAGCAGTAAGAGCAGCCATTCCACTAGTAAAGCAAAATGCTCTATCTGCCTTGTCAAGCTTCGCAAGGAGACTAACAAACAGAAAAAAGAGCTAAAATTACAACTTTTATAAGAAATGTTATAACCAAAACACATCAAAAATATATCTAATCACCTAGAAACAGAGACGATATTTAAGATATAATACCTTTCCAATGCATCCCGTGTAGGATTTCCACTTCTTGTATAATCATATGGTCCATTTTCTATAGCGGAAGGCTGCAAAATAAAGCAAAACAACAAACTTAAAATCTAACCATGAAGTTACAAAATGTTTTTCTATTCAACCCCTCTCACTCAATACCTGCTTAAACGTAGCTGTTTGGTAAAGTGGAGTGCTCATTGCATCAAAGGGATCAAATTTATTATCCAAGTTCACTAGTAATGTAGAGACGCTAGCTTCTTCTTTGATTTCTATAGCTGTAAAACATTGTAACACCATCAACAAACAAACTGCTTAACTTATGAACATCATCAATACAATAAAAACAAAAGAAAAGAGAAGAGCTTTACGAACCATTTAAGCAATCTGGGGTATTGTTAACCACAGAATGAGTTTGTTCATCGATATGTTTCTCCATCACGCAGTTTAGCTTGAAAAGGTTCCGATTCGAGATCTGCTTCTTCTCCCAAGCTGGAAACTTGGAAATGGAAACACTGGTCGGAGTGTTCTTACTGAGCAAACCCTTCAGAGAAACAACACATAGAGACGAAAGAGTATCAAATATCCACTAAAATTGGAGGAGACCAAAAAGCATTAGAAATTTGGGGGAAAAGGGGATTAAATATGTTGGGAGGTAAAATATAAAAATGGCTTAAAGACATTAAAACACAAAATTAAAGGGCTTTACTCGATCGGAGAGATCAGCGAATGAAGGTACGAAAGAGGAGTGAAGTGATAGAGAAGATGCCATTGAAGTAGATTAAACAGCTTCTTCTCCGGCGTCGATTTCTCGTCAGAGATATCAGCCGACGAGAAAATGGCGGCGACGGAGGTAGTTGTGGTGCTCAAGAGTGGAGACTAATGAAGAAGAGAGAAACCGAAGGTAATAGCATAAGTCTCGGTTCGGTTTATTTCGATTTTGTTTCGGTTTATTTCGATAGGCAAGTCAAAACCCGAATTAAATCTGGTCTCGTTTTACTCTTAAAAAAAAAAAACCAATTCAGTTAATGGTTAGTGCATGGATACTAATTTCATAAGGAAGTAAAGTAGTAAACTAATACAGAATATGAAAAATACAAAATTATGTGATATTTTTTTTTTATAAATTGAAAAACAAACGTGGAGAAAGTAGGTAAACACCTACTCTAAGCTCTCATAAAAGCCATCACACATTAGTATATTCGAGTCAGTGCCAAGAAAAGTAGAACAAGAAGAAACAAAAAAACAAAATTAAATTTGATACAAAATTAATTTCAGGTCTTCTAGAGTTTGGCTACAAGAGAAGAGTTTCGGTCTTGATGTGTATTTGGACGAATTGAAAACAAAACTAGCATTAAAATAGTTGGTTTTATCATATCACCATAAGACAAATAGATATCTAATCATCATAGAGAAAAACCAAAACAGACGTAGTGATAAGATAGCTCTCGAGATGTTGAGCAACTTGACCAGATTCTGCCTCTACACACTGTTTCTTTACCTTCTTCTTCCTTCTGACCTCAGGTTTCTCCTGATGCTGCTCGATGACTCTCTACGGTTTCCTCTCTTCGGGTCGCTTCTCTTGCTTTCTGATTCGCCTTCTTCCCCTTAAAACCGTAAAACGTTACTTAAAATGTTTCTAAAATGGATTCTGTAGCTAAAGTTGTGTGAGTTTGTTGAAGATACATATGAAAAGTTTTCACATACCGCTACTAGTCTTTTGGTTTAAGGAATGAGGATTGGTGGTACCACATTGCTCAGAATCCGGCTCTTCCTCGGACTCAGATGGCTCTTCCTCGGACTCAGATGCAATCGAACTATCGCCTGCTTCTTCCATTGATGGATCCACGATTTCACTGTCTGAAACATCTGGGAAAAGACAAAACAGTGCTTTAGAAAGAGAGAGACAGCAAGAGACTTTGCTTTAGCCAAGAGTCGAAAAATTACTAACCTTCATCATATTCTTCTACAGGTTCTTCTTTCACTTTGCTGGGGACAGCAAGAGATTCCATGGTCTTGGTTTTCTCTATATGAACCTGAGCGTTTCTTGCGGTTTCTTCTTGTTCTTTCTTTTCCATGTGGAACTTGCTGAGCTTCTCCTCAAACTCTTCGATGCACGCTTTGAGTTCTGGTTTTGCAAACTTCTTTCCCTGTTCAGATTTTCACAATCAGATGTCAAACTCACACATAGCACTGAGAAGAATGAAGAGAATGGCATGGGTGAAGAAAACCAGAGAAACCGGACCTTATTAATTATGCTTCTAAAGTTCTCTGTCACCAAATCCTCTGCTAAAGCATGCTCGTAAGACTTGAATGACTCGATAAGCTTTTTGATTCCCTTTTCTGTGAATGTCAGCAGAGAAAGAGAATACGAAATGTATTCCCACTGTTTTGTATCTGCAAATGTAGGAGTAGACATCAAAGGGAGATACTTTCTATTAAACCCATAACAGGTGTAAGAATATATCATCAATACAAGCATACCTGTGACTCCACTAAACCTATTGCAAAGCTTTTCAACCAGAGCCTCCATCTGTTTGTCCTGGAGATTGTTGAGGATACAGATGAGTGATTAGATAAGACCGAATACAATTCATACTAACTTCAATATCGAAAAGCTATATACCTTTTTAATGGAGCCGATCAAGAACTGCATGACATTACAGAATGACTCCCTCTTCAAATTCCGGTTGGATAACTGCCCAAGTATATCAGGAAGTAGATTGTATATGGGATTCGATCCTGGATTTGTTTGGCAGAAAAGAGGCTCAAGTGTTAAAATTTGATTCAAAAGTGGAAGTGGCTATGTCATGTAAAGTAGATATTCAAACTGACCTTTCTTAGACAGTTCATGGAAAAATAGTTTTGCGAGACTAGAGATCCTCTCCACATCATCTTCTATACATATAGCCATTTCATTGATATGCCCTTTCACCTGAAATCAGGATTCACAAGATGAAAGCTCAAACTATTATTGCAGATATTTAAAGAGAGGACGGAGAGAGGTAAGGAGCCATACCTTCATCATATCGTTCAATATAAGATGTGAAAGGACCAGGACAGCATTTTTCCTGACAGAAACTGAAGCATCCCGTAACCTGGCATACATATTTTCTGTCCAAGGTTCTAAAAGATTTGGAAAACGAACTGCCAAGTCTCCAAGGGAAAGGGTGCAATTTGACCGGACAATTTCAGACGGTGCATTTTCAACAACTGTGAAGAGGAGCTGGAGATTGGATTCGCTGGCATGCGTTGAGTTTAATGCATCAATTAACTACAAATTCAGTTTTGTAAAGGATAAAGAGAATATGGGATAAAGATTTATTCTCACCAGAAACTTGCATCAATAATCATAAACCTGCATAATGCAAGCATTGCGGAAGCTTGTAGTTCTGGATGCTGTAACAAGGGAAAGTTAAGTAAATCACAAAATAAATGTGAGAGCAAAAGAAGAGGGAGCTGAAACACAAGCTAACAACTTCATCACACACCATGAAACAGGAAGGAAGAATGAAAAACTAACTACCTTTTGCAGCAGAGAAAAATTTCTGCAAAGCTTTGTGAGAAAAGTTGCACAATCCCCAATCAGATTCTTCTCGCCAGAACCACCAGAAACAATTTCTCTCTCTGCTCTTTCAGCTAGTGTATCAAGCAGTGCATCATCAGAGGCAGCAAGTCCTAGCTCAGCATTTATGCTAGTGTTCTGTAAAACAAAGAAAACATCGCATGAAATAGAACTAGTAAGCAAAAGTAACCCAATAGGGTAGCAACATTTGTGACACCAGCTGCGCTTTACGGAAATCGGTCTGTACCTCTTGTGTCGCCCCAAGGTTTTCGTCTGTATTCTGACTTTCAGCAGCCTCTTTGTCCTTTCTAGTCTTCTGTTTTCTGATCTTCTGGATGCAGGATTCTATATACACCAACTGGTTCATGGCAATGTGACTGATAACGAACAAGAATCTACTGAGTTTTGCTACTTGAACTGTAGTCAGAATATCAACATTATTATCGTTGGTATTATCCTGTGCTTGATCTTGTCCAACTACATCAAACACAGTGCTCAGGGACTTTTTAATAATAGTAGAAGCCAAGGTTTCTGGAGTTGGGTGGATCATGTATATGGCACTGATGGCTTTATCAGCAGTAGCATAAAATATGTTTTCTGGAAGCCAGTTCCCAGTGATCAAGCTTTCAAGAATACCAAACAATCGGCTGCCACTGCTGAGCAATAACTTCTTCCTATCTTCCTCGGAAAGCCGCTGAATAGCAGTGCATGCACTTCTGGCAAGTAGAGGTTCCACTTTTGCCCAACGGCCAAACCCAATATCAATAATATCCTGTATGTGTGATCCAAGAATTCTAGAGGACGACTTTGCAGCCATGCAAAGGATAGATAGAGCCCCACGACTTTGCACTGCAGTTGTCCCATTAATGTTAAAGCAAAAGAAGTCCCATAGAGCCGAAATCTACAAGACAAAAACGATAGAAGCACTTATTAGCCTCTTGCAGGTGAAATCTTTTTCTTCGAGAAATAAATTTCTTGAATGAATCAATAATCAAATATCAGCGCACATTATTTCTTAGTTGTTCTTGGCCGTGCATAAGCAGACTACACGTATCGATTGAGCATAATTTCAAAGCATACTCATACGCTGGAGTCACAGAAGGAACCTACCGTGCTGCTAGATATTTCACCTTTTGACACTAAAGCATTAACAATAAACTTTAGTGCTGCTTGATCTCCTATATTCGAATCTATGGCAAGGTTCAACAGCTGTTTCGCCGTGTCAACTGGATTTTTCCTAATGTAGATTGAGATGAAGGCATTCTCCACTGCCTCATAGATGGACTTATCCTGAGAAAAGGCCTGCAGAGACAACAGAAAACAAGGTTTTTAGCACAATGTATTAAGGGGATGTTAACTCAAAAAATGTCAGAAGAATGGATTCTTATGAGTTACGATACATGATAAAAGACCATACCAGAGGCAGAATTTTACGAAGACAAGCTTCTGCACCATCAATTTGGAACTGCTTACACCTCATCAACAAGAGAATAGCATTCTCAACATCACTGGCAGAAGATGAAGCCATTAATTGAACGAGGATCGGCATACTAGCTGACATGCACTTTGAGAACCTCAATCCAGCCTCAAGGGAAGCAATCAAGGCCTTGGTCTGCTCGAGGTTACCGATATCTGGAACAGAAACATCCTTCTCACTGATTTCTTCCCCATTCTCTGGTTGACAGCTATCAGGCATACTATCTTGATGCATCTTATTTGTAACTTCAAGATGCAAGTCATCGATTTCACCATCTCCACTACAGGAGTCACCATCTGAAGTTGGCTCTTTTGATGAGTGCTCAGTAGGGATGCCTGGTTCTAGTTCGTTCAGTTTTCTTTTATACTGCTCCAGGGTTGCTTCAAATGAAGCTATCCGAAGCTGTGGACCAAAGGGGTTATGTTGCAACATCGTGATCAGTAAATTCAATGCGGATTTTCTAACAATTGCACTCTTATCTTCCAGTCTTCCAGCAGATATTGATGCAACCTCATTCCATAGGCCAATTGAAACAGAATGCTCTTCGCACAGTTCAGCCCAAACCTGAAGTACTCGGCTCCTTGTATAGGCTGAAACATCTCTACACCGTTCAAGCAAAATTTCCAACATAGCTTGTTTAGTTCGCAGACGAAGGGACTTGGAACTCACATCTCCCTCAGCATCATTAAATGCCTTTGCAACTAATTTTCCAAGAACACCAACTAGTGCATTTCTTATCTTGTATGATTCACCACCAAAATGAGGGACCAAAACTCCAACATTTGTAGACATTAGTTTTGGCAAACGATCAGCAAGCTCGACCAAGAAACGTCCCACATTATCTGCCCCAACTGTATCTTTAACATAGGCTTTTGGGTCAGTCCTCCCAATATCTCTAATGATTGTCACGGCCAAGGTACCATCTGAATACTTACTTTCAGCTCTAGCAACTGCATCAGCAACGTGTACAACAGCAAAATCATATTTGTGTATCAAGTGCATGACTGAGGCACATGACTGCACGATGTAATGGTACTTTGTAGCAGATGCCCCTATGATGCGGCAAAGGGCATCTTTTGCCTCAACATCTTTTAATATTGCGGAATTCTCAAAAAGAGAGAACGAGTTTCTACAAGGTAATAATATGAAAAAGTTATGAGAATGGACCTTTAACATGGAGTATGCAAGATAAACCAGATTCATTAGGCACAGAAATTACTTGACAATGAAAGACAGGTAGTTTTCGTCTAGGTCTGATGATCCAAAGAGCAAGGATAGGTTGATCTCTAGAGAATTTGCAATCAAATTGAGCATCCTACCCCTCTGAGGTTCCCAGTTCCATGACTGGACAAATTGCTTTTTCCTCCCACGTGCTGGGACCTGTTCATCCACAGCATCACTATAGTAAAGGTGACGATAAGAGATGAATTATATTCTGTATGGTATATAATCAACTGGAAAAAGAGAAAACACCTTTGTGCTGTCGACTGAGCTGATGTATGATTCTTCAGTCATAATAATGGTGAGGAGAAAGAAAGTGTATATTTTCAAGGCATTGCGATGTGATGTAATCCTATCAATGATCGGAACTTCATCCTCCTGATCTTGGACAGATCGGGAGATCGAATCGACATTGGGAAGAAGAACACTTAGATTGGACCGGAGGCTTTCTACAAGATTACACTTGCAAGTTGAGGGAAGAGTAGAGAAGCTCCTGACCAAGGAGTAGACACGATCAAAAACATCTTGATCTTCTATACAGAAGAGTTCTCTATCAGATAGGTCAAAGGATACACCTGTTCCACGAGAAGACAGTCAACAAAATGTCTCACATATCAATCACAAGAGTCATACCACTCATTAAATTCCTTGTTTTAGTAGAAAAATCTCCTCCTATCAATATTTAGATACTCTAATCTGAAAACACCAAACTTTAGATATCAATCGCTTCAATAAAATTTCTTTCTTTCGGCTTCAATTCATCAAATATCATATCGTTCATTTGTGTACACGAATTCACACAACCTATCAACCCACCTTAGGACTCGAGTGACTAATGACTATCTTCACAATCAAATTTTCCTCTCAAATTGCAACGCAAATCAAATCTAAAGCCTCTCGCAATAAACTAATGCTTCAACGGTTGCATCTCTCTATAGAGTTTCTCGGAAATCAGACAGAAAAAATTAAGAAAACAGATACGCTCATACACTCGAGAAACAAAGACAACCCAGAAACAGTATTTAACCTTTGACGAACTCTTCAAGATCGGACGAGCGAAGAGAGGTCACATCGACGGTATTCTGAGCGAACAATCGATGATTGTCTTCCGGATCTTCTTCTAGGGCTCGCAGAATTTGGGGGAAAACAAAGGGAGGAGCCATTTTCTAGAGAGAGAAAACTGAGAGACGAGATGCACAATTTCAAATTGAAAATTGAAAATGGCAACGGAGCGGGAATCCATGGAGATTATCATATCGGGTCGGGTTCCGAATACAAACCCGGGTCGGATCCCATGATTTTCCCCCAATTATTTACTTTAATTAAAGTCTCTCGAATTAATTATTCGAGCATTGACTGGCCAGATAAGGGACGTAGCTGGTGAATCAATTGATAAAAGTCAGACACGTGGCGAGATCTAAATGGTTGAGAGATCTTTGAATCCCCAAGCTCACTGGATCCTTCAATGGCTTCTTCTCCGACCAATCATTTGAGCTAACGAGAGAGAGAGAGAGAGAGGCAAAGAAACTCTGAGATACTCTGAGATGGCGATGCCACTGGACATGGCGATGTATCTGATGAGAATGGTTTGGTTTTCACTGAGTGGTTGGGTCTTCACTTGCTTGTCTATCGCCGACGAGATCGCTGGTTCTCTGAGAAACGGAGATATTGGTCCTTTCCATGTCGGATGATCGATTCGAGATTCCTTTTGGTTCTCCTTATGTGCGTATATGTTCTTATCTTCCCCCAATTTTACGTTTTTTTTTTCCGATCACAGTGGCTTCAAATTCCCTTGAAAACCCTAAAATTGAAAATAGTTTGGGTTAATAGAATACAAAGATAGGTAATATTAGCTCGAATAGTGAGCAATTTAACGTTCAAGTGATTGATATATGTCTCAGTCACTCAGTGTGTGCAACAACAAAATCGAGATTGTCTTATGGATTCGGCTTCGTATATGAGATTATATCTTGCTTGTTTAGAAGAACAAAGTCGAGATTTTTCAAACTCCAATTTGATAATCAGCAACTTTGGTATGCAAATAATGCTTGTTGGCTTTTGTGTGTTCTTGTGTTGATAGAAGTTTATGCTCAGGATCATTTCATATTATTCAGATCATTTCTCGTTTCTTTACGTGCGACACAAACTTACATCAGCTTTTGTCATATGATCCATAGGCTTAAACAGTTCTTGGATGATTTCCATCGAAGAGTATCTAACATATACAATGCTTACATAAGTAGTGTAGCTACTTAAGTTCAGTAACAAAACTTTCTTGAGGTCATGTTTTATCATCCCACAAGATCACATTTTGTAGTCACTGTAATAGGTTGAATAATCACATCTTGTACTCAGGCCTTTTCTGATTTCAGGAAGCATGTACTGCGATCAATTTGCAGAGATTCATAGAACACGAACACGAGCTCACGTCATTTGGATTTGCTATCAAAATCATCTCGGGCAAGGTTCTAAACGATGATATACTTATCTGATGCTTGTTGGTCTAATGTATCAAACATTTTGAGAGGGAGAGATGAGAGAGCATAGCAGAGAGCTATGGTAGATATTGTGTATAGTATGTAGAAATTTCAGACCATAAGTGACCTCATACTTGTGAAAAAATGTTGTTGAAAACATTATTTCACGAAGTTTTTGGAAAATCACAAGAAAAGTGAGATTTTCCTTATATTTCTTTAGCTCATTGATGTAAGGAAATATTTCATCCAATGGATAACCAAACATGTACTGCCCAAGATCAACTCTGTGATGTAGGAGCAGAGAAATCCGAACTGGAAGAAAGAAAATAAAATAAGGTTAGTCACAGTAAATAGTCCAATACTTGTTTGTTTTAGGTGAAACAAAACAGAGCCAAAAAAATATTAATCGTTATCATATCACTGCAACTAAATATCCACTAAAAAGTTTTTTTAAAAAAACAGTAACAATTCCCCCCCCCCCAATGATCAACAAAACCAGATAAAGCAAAATCATAAAGCCCAAGCCAACAAGAGAGACAAACAAAACTCAGATTGCCATGAAATGTAACGATGATCAGAGAACTCAGCTTGCCATGAAATGTAACGATGATCAGAGAACAGAATCAGTGAATGACCTTGGAAACAAAACCAGATTAGAGAAATGGAGACCCAGAGCGATAATTACTATCCCATGATTCAAGGGCAATGGAGGTAAGAGATATGTAGAAAAAGGTGAATGTTAACTCACAGTAGCATCATGCGGTTTGGTCAAGCTCAGAATTAGATCTACAAATGTTTTCGTCGTCGGAGTAGATAGCTTCTAGTCAAAACTGCTAAGAATTTGCAATTCCATCTCTAGATTCCGAATAGCAAATGCCAATTTCAGCGTTTTGTCAATATCGTACTCGTAGTACTTCGTACAAAAAAAAAAAAAAAAAAAAACAAGATCAGTAAGAAAGTTAGAAAGGTTATAACTGCTATGAATAGTGTCTAAATGACACTAACCTCATTAACACCAAGTACATAATCTTGTCTGGCCTCCAACTGTTCTACATCCTCCACTTCCTCATCATGATGAGGCTGAAGTGTGAGCTCCTTCTTCGTATCCTGGAAATGCATAAGAAATCGAGATGAGCACAGAGTGAGAAAGAGGGTGACAGAACCAGATACATTGAACACATTAATTCTCTAAAATCACATAGATTTGCCTCCTCGTAGCAGCCAAAATCCATATCAACAACAACAAGGACTTGTTCCTGAAAGGCACGTTCCTCATCATGATGCTGCGGAAGTAAGAGTTCCTTCTGCACGTTCCTCAATTTCTAGTTGTCTCTGAGTCATCGGATAAGGATTGAAAATGTTTGAATTTGTTTTCATGGAGGAGTGTCTCCTTCACCGTACCAACGTTGCTCTGTTCTTCGGCTGGTAAAAGTGTTTTTGTCTTCTTCTGTTGGAGCGGATTGAGTTTGTGTATTGGGCTTAGCTTCTCTTGGCCCAGGTTTGTTTTCTTCACATCGAGACCCACTATAACTGTCGATTCTTTGTTGCTCACACTCATAATGCAACATGTAACAGCAAAGCATCATACTTTAACGTGGGTATTTGAATCTACAGCTAGATGAGGTCAAATAATTAGAAGAAGTTATGTCAAGATTATAAATGAAAAATTAAATGCAGTTTCAATCCGAATCAATTAAGGACAGTTTCAATAAAACATTAAATTATGGTCGAAGATTTTGATAACAAGTCAGATATAAAAACCCTCCATAAAAGCAACGATTTAATTATTCACATGAATATGCTGTCTAGCTCGTTTTTAGATTTATTATTTAAGCCTATATTTAAAAAAATTAAAATATAATTTTTTCAAAATACCATTAAAATATGTTTTTGTTCCAAGTATATTATTATTTAGTTTTTTTTTTCAAAAATACCACTAAAAGTTTTATTTTTCTAAAATTACCTCAAATACTAAAAATAATTTTTAAAGATTTATAATTTAAATTCTTGGATTTGGATTTAGCATTTTGAATTTAGGTTTTAGTTTTTAAAGTTTAGTTTAAGGGTTCAAAGTTTCTTTATTTGCAAAAACAAACTACAAGAAATACAAGTCAGATATAAAAACTTTCCATAAAAGCAACGATTTAATTATTCACATAAATATGCTGTCTATGTCGTTTTTAGATTTATTATTTAAACCTGTATTTTTAAAATTAAAATATTTTTAATATCATTATACTTTAATGACTATATTTATTTACATTAATTTAATATCTATATTTTTTTTTACATCAATTTAATATCTATACAGAGATGTTAAATCATTTTGTTTAATATCTTATCAAAAGAAAAGTTTTTAAATAACTTTTTCTCTGATTTAAATAAAAGTAATATAGAAAGTAATGAATTGCAAAAATAAATGCCATAAGTTTATTTAAAACATTATACTATTATATATGCTTTGAACAAAAGTCATTATAAAATCTTTTGAAAATGACTTGTCAATAATTTAATTGATGAATACGATCAACTTTTCTTTCCTCCTATCTTGTTTTAGTCCTAATAAAAATAAAAACTAAAGAAGTAATAAAGATTGCAGTTATGTTGATCATGACATTTTTTTTCTTAATCGTTTCTTAAAAACTTTTTTGTCCCTCTAATTTAATTATATTTTAATTGTGGGCCGATTATAGAGAAAGTTCTTGAAATTGAGATTATTTGATTCTTCTATAATTTGTTCGTAAACGAAACATTTGCCTTCGTTCCACAATCAAAATCAAATCTGAAAATTTGGTGTCGGAAAATCAACATCACCATCGTTCTTGCCATTAAATTTCACCATCTTCCACCTCCAACTGCCCTAGACAGCTATTCTCCACCTCTCCATCGCTAGATTTCTCTTTCCATTCTCTTATCATTCCCAGAAAACAAAAAAGTTCTCAGAAGAAACCAGAAAGAGTAAAAAAAACTAAAAAAACCCATTTTCAAAGTCAGTGTTGATTAATTCGACTCAAATGGGATCTTCTGCTTCGAAAACCGCTTCCTCTACTTCTTCTTCTTCCTCTGCTGCAGTTTCTCCACCGACGACGAAATTCGCCTCCGATTTCCCTTCTCCGGCGGTTCAGAGAGCTTTCTCGTTTCCGACGCCGTTGGTTCACCATCCTCCGGCTAGAAAAGGCGACACTCATCACCTCGTTTCCCTCACATCTACCTCTTACGGTTCTCTTCTCCTCATCGATCTCGATGGATCTAAAACCTCCTCCTCCGACCAACAGACGCTTCCTCGTATCTCAATCTCCGGGAAGAACACATCAGATCCGGTCTCACGCGACTCGTTCTCTCCTGACTCAGTCATAAACACATGGGAGCTTATGGACGGCTTGGACGACGAATTCGAGCTCGAGATTCCCAAACCTGGTAAGCTTGATTTCAACCTAAATTCGGATTTTTGCTCTAAACCCGACCCGAATCAGAATGTGGGTCTAAGTGGGTCTGCGTTGAAACTAGACGAATCTTACGAGTTTGTGAGAATCGAACAAGACGAAGAAGATTGGGTCCCGTTGTCTAATAAACCTAAGCAGCCTCTGTGGAAACATTTGTCTGAAGAATCATTTCTCTCTGGTTTAGATCCCAGCATTGTCTCATCTTACAAGAAAGCTTTGTCTTCTAAACAATTAAGCAACCATTGTAACAATGGCGACACTAGAAACCCTAGCAGTACCACGAAATCCCTCTCTTGTAGCCCATCATCAAATCCACCTATGATCTTAATCAGCGAACCAAAATCTGTATGCTCTAGTCCAGTGAGTTCTCAAGCCAAACCGAGATTACCCGGAGGAGAAGAGGACAAGATTGTACTCTACTTCACAACCCTCCGAGGGATTCGAAAGACATACGAAGATTGCTGTTGCGTGAGAGCGATATTGAGAGGGCTTCAAGTCACGGTGGACGAACGCGACATCTCAATGGATTCCAAATACAGGAAAGAGCTTCAAAGCATGCTTGGCGCCGCAGAGAAACCGGTTTGTTTGCCTCAGGTGTTTATCAGAGGAACCCACATTGGTGGCGTCGAGGATATTATGCAACTAAACGACAGTGGCGAATTAGCAGAGATGTTGAAAGACTTTCCTGCTTGTGAGAGATTGGGGACATGCCGGAGCTGTGGGGATGCAAGGTTTGTGCCATGTACTAACTGTGATGGTAGCACCAAAGTGTTTGAAGAACAAGACGAACGGTTTAAGCGATGTCCTAAATGCAACGAGAACGGATTGGTGCGTTGCCGCGAGTGTTGTCTCTAAGTGATCTGTTTGATCAGAAACTGTGTGGGTGAAAAGGGGGGCATTAGATTGATTGATGATGTGAAATTGTGAAGAGAAGAAGAGAAAGAGTGGAATGATTCATGACTAAAAGATTTGTTTGGTGAGTTGGGTAATTGGGTTAGTATTGTATATTGAAATAAGAAGTGGCTCAAGCCTATACTATTACTCTATTCTCTTGTGGATTGTGTTCTATATTTGTTCTTGCTCTTAGACCCTTTTAACATTTTAAATGAAATGATTATTACTTTATCATACATAAAATGTTAGATGATGATTGGTAAATCATTCCATCGTTTTGCAGGGTTTCATTTTATGCCTGGAAAAATCCAAACTTAACTCGTTAGTAATTTTATTAACCAAAGGTCCAAAACTTAAAGTGGAATGTTTCACAAAAATTCAAATCCATGCAGGTGGGATATTTGGTCAAAGAAAAGCTCAAAGCTGCATTTCTTGGGAATTCCCCTAAAACTTTTAGTACTGTACTTTTTAAAAAGTAAAAAATAAAATCAATAAATAAATAAAAGAAAATACTTGTTGAAAATAAATAAATAATAATACTAAACTGATTGGATGTCTCATTGGCTAAAGTAAAAAATTAGTTTCCTTCCTTCTGTTCTCAAGCCCAAAATAAAACTCATGGAAACGACGTCGTTTAAGTCGCTTTATAATCCATCACTGTGCTCCAGTTTGCTCAGAAGCTAGGGAGAGAAAATGGAGGGGAAAGGGAAGGAGACAGCTCCGGGTCCGGGTCCGGGTCCGGGTCTGTGTCTGAGCAAGTATGTGGATCCGTCGAGTGAAGAGAGTCACAGATACTATCTTGCGCGGCGGAATGCCTTGGAGATGCTCCGAGACAGAGGCTACGAAGTTTCCGCCGAAGATATCAATCTCTCCCTCCACGATTTTCGAACGGTTTACGGCGAACGTCCCGACGTAGATCGACTCCGTATCTCCGCTCAGCATAAATCCGATTCTACCAAAAAGGTATACATTTGCTGTGAATTTTCGATTTCTAGCGGTTTTTGCATTTGCATGTTTGGGGTTTTACTGTGTGGCTACGAAGAAAGTGAAAGAAAACCCAAAATCCGGAATGTTTTCGTTGCTTATCTTCGAACTGAAGCTATAATTGCTTCTTCTGTGGATTCGGATGACTAAATGTTGAATAAATTTTAACATTCCCAAAAAAAAAAAAGTCTTTGGTTTAGGATCATATATATATGTAGAATTTAGGATTTTGGAAGTATGATATTAATCTATTGAGCTTAATTATTGTAATGCCATCATTGTTTCCGGATTATATATCTACTGCTACGATGGCCCTTATGAAGTAGTATGCCTTAATCTGTTTGTCATCTTAAAACTTTGTAATGTGAAAATTTTCTGGTAAAAACTGAGGAAGTGACTAGTGATTCTTAGATCTCTGCCTCTGGCTATTGAACATTCGAACAATACATTGTAACAGAGTGCTTGAGTGATCTCTCTGCTCTTTCGAGCATGGTCAAATGTGTGAGTTATGATAGCTAGAAGTCCCCATGTTTGATTGTAGAATGAAATCAAACTGCAAAAGAAAACGTTAAGTTGATTTTCGTTTAAAAGTCTTACCCTTTTTTTGTTGGTTGGTTCATTTCATGTTGTCACTGATTTAAGATGCTCACAGGCATGCCTTTGGTTTCTGTAGTAATGGCCCGATTTCATATATATATATATATTGTTACTAATGAATGTCTTCTATTTTCAACTCATGATGCTTCTTGCATGCATCAGCTCTAGTCTTATGGCAGAACCACAGATATCTCATAGTGATCCTCTGTATGTAATAAGAGTGTGTTATTGCTTTAAAGGGTTTGGTTCAACAAGTTTTCTGATTTTGATTTTTCAGGTAAAGGTTGTCTTTTGTGGTACGGGCATGGTTAAAGTCAACGCAATCCGCAGTATTGCAGCAGATGTACTTAGCCAAGAAACCATAACCGGGCTGATATTGGTTCTGCAAAGCCACGTAACCAATCAAGCCTTGAAAGCCATTGAACTGTTTTCTTTCAAGGTTGAAATATTTCAGGTATATAAGTATATATATTTCCCTAATCTAATTTGTGTTGGTACAACTTCAAATCTGTAACATCTAATTACCTTCTTGCTGTCTTGTTAAGATAACGGACTTCCTAGTCAACATAACCAACCATGTGCTGAAGCCACGACATCAGGTTCTGAGTGATAAAGAGAAGACAACACTTCTTAAGAAGTTCAGTATCGAGGATAAACAGGTACTTTAGCCATTTCTTGAAGCTTACAACTTGTTTGAAATAAACTCAATCTTCTCACCTTTCTCTGGTTTAACTGTTCTTTTGAAAAAAAAATTTGACAGCTTCCTCGGATTTCAAAAAAAGACGCGATTGTGCGGTACTACGGATTAGAGAAAGGGCAAGTTGTGAAGGTGAATTACAGAGGCGAACTCACCGAGTCGCATGTTGCCTACCGATGTGTGTGGTGAAGTGAAACCGATCGGCCGATCTTCAGTTAAAAAAACTCATCTCATGTACTTATTTTGAGCAAAACTTCTAAGATATTTCTTAGGTTTTACTTTTCAGTATCAAAGATCCTTTGCTTTAAACCCAAGAAAAGAAGTTTTAAAAAAAAAACAAAACAAATCCTTTGCTTGTTCTTGACAACGTTTCCACTTCTGTCTTTCCTTACAAAGAACAGTTTCCATACGTTTTCGAAACACAAAAAGCCATGGAAACTCCATCATTGGTTCAGAGGTTCGGGGACGATCAAAGCTCGTTGATGGATCGGTTCGAGCGGTTATCTTTCGAAGCTCACCTCAACAATGCCTTGCTTGGTCGGAGCCGATCAGAGTCCGGTTTCTCTTCTATGTACAGCGCGGTCTTCGATGATTCCCCAATACGTACGGTGGCAGTGGTACCGGCATGCCAAGGCCGAAGAGGATTAGGTCTGAATAAGATATTGAAAAATCTGATGAAACCAATTAGATACTGTAGCAGAAGAATCGGCAGAGGAAAGAAACAAGAAACGTATGACTTAGATGCCAAGAGTTTTCAGAAATGGCAAACTTTCAGCAAATCTGTCCGATTGTTTTGAGTTTTGAGTTATGTATTTTCTAATGACATTATATAATAAATAATATTGTGGCTTTAATTGAGGAGTTTCTTACAGTTCTATCGTTTCTACAAGGGCAACTCCAATCATCACACTTGGTGTTGAAATTACACTAAATTTGGTGTTTTAGTGTCATATTTTACACTAATATGATAATGACACAATCAATAAAATGGTAAACTAAAGTGGCAAAAAAAATCAAAACGTACTAACTTCAAACATACAACATGAAAAAGATAAAGCGGTACAAATCTCATTCCACTCTGTTTTTTATCACTTTGCTTCTCACTTTAACCGTTTATCTTTATAGGTTACCAATCAAACCCTATAAAAATTTAGCAAACATGTCTTTAGTGGATGCTGAAGTAAGCTTTTTTTTTTTTGGTAGGAAAAATAAATCTAATCCAACGGTTGAGATTAGTTTTTGTGCTTAATCCAAGGGTTGTGATTTCTTGCCATAAAATTCACTACAAACCTGTGAACAAAAAGCCCATCTGAGACGGCTCAATAAAGGAAAAAAAACCCCTTTTTTACTTAACAAAACTGAAATCTTGTTTTTCCTTTTCGATTCACAAAATTTGTGTGTTCTCTACTCCTCCGTTTCAAACGTATAGGTAAGTCTCAGCTTCCAAATCTTGTCGAATAGATTGAAATTTCCAATTTTTCCTACAAATCAGGACTGATTACATCTCTTTTCGTTTAGGGTCAGCCTCGCATCGAAATCTGTTTCGAGAGAAAGAGAGAGAGCATGACTTGAATCTGAAGTGAAGGTTTCAAGTCTTAGGGTTTTGTTTTTTTCTAATCGAGGTTGCTGCTGCTGAGTTAAGTCGCAGAGAGAGAGAGAGAGAGAGAGAGAGAGAGAGAGCTTGTGTTGAAGGTAAATAACAAAACAAATTTAAATACTTTACAATATCACAAACTCAAACATTTAATATGTTAATAAATGTTCAACCTATTTTCATGAAATGAGATATTGAAAAAATATGTAGCTTTATGCCTTGGTTTCTTTGATACAAGCCAATGTGTGTGTTTTGTTTGCTTTTGTTCATTGAATTATGAAATTGGTGGAAGTGTTTCTGCAAGTTTCTCATGCTGCTATTGTTTGCTGATCCACAAATCCAGACTTTGTCTTCGGTTTCTGATTTGGCTACTTAAAACTGAGAGGCAAATTGGATATGCTCTTTAGTTTCTTCCCTCATTAAGTACGCAATTATAAACTTTTTGATTGTTAGTTTCGGCTACTGCATCGTTCTGGATTCATTAATTTGCTTATGTTTGGCCCGTGGTTTCATTTATCTTTGTATTTCTACGGTTTTTGCCCATGTCATCTCTCGGTTGTGTTGATAGTTATCTTCATTTGCCAGTCTTATGTTCCTCATTTTCTTGTTATGTTCTTTCTTATCTTCCCTTTGGTTTTCTGGTGTGCGCGTGTGGGACAGAGTTTAGATAGCTGTTGGGAGATAGCAGAAAAGCCGAGGAACAGAAAAATCTATATGTTCTCGAAAATACTTTCATTTCGTTTTACAGCATAGTCCAATCATCTTCTTGTTTTTCTTCAGTAAGTCACCTTAATCAATTCTAGTTTTTACCTATGTCACTCTTATCTGTCTAAGAAGGCATGCTTTTTGGCCATTTGCAATAAATGATCAGATAATTGAATTTACTTCATCACACATGTATTATAGTTATGTTTCACTTTGTGATTGATTCCATATCAGATTGTGTTTTATTGGCACATATTTTTATTGTTGTGACTAACTAGCGCTTTTTCTTTTCTTTTCAACTTGGTCCCATAAGCGTGTTGCTAATTCTCAACCGAAGTCGTAGTCGTATGGGTACTTAGGCAAAGAAGGAACTTGTGGCAGGCAAGTATCCGATGCATAGAAGCTCCAGCTCCGCTGGTGACCTTGAAGAGCAGCAGGACAAGGCTCCCGAGAAGCAGAGCGAGTCTATAAACGAGTCTGCCAAGGAAGTGAACCTCACCATTGTTGTCTGCAATGGAGATTCCAGTCGGTCACATGAAACCGCAGAATTGGATCAAATCTCCGTGCCAGCGGAGAGGGAGGAGTCCCCGAAAAAGGATTGCTTGTCCAGGAACGCCAGTTCTCACGAGCAGTGTAGGTCTGCTCCCTCCCTTTTCTACTAGGAGACTAACTTGACTGTTCCAAGAATGTGAATTCTCTCTTTACCGCATTGTTTGGAATCACTATGTTCCTAGGATGTCTGCTTGGTGATATAGGTTGATGAGTTTGTCCTGCTCCGTTGCTCATATCATATGCTGTGATATGTTTGTCTGTTATAATCAAGTTGTGGACATGGTTAACTAGTAACTACTGAATCAGGCTCATAAGTCATTGCTCTCATATATTTTTATAATTAGGGTTTGCCAACACGAGAACGAAGAGGCTTTGATTGAACTGGGGTGCCAATGTCGTGGTGGCCTTGCTAAAGCCCATAGGTCATGCATAGATGCGTGGTTTCGCACAAAAGGCTCTAATCAGTGCGAGATCTGTCAGTGAGTAGACATTCAGCGTTTGCTTGATTCAATGGGAGGAGGAGACTATGCTTACTGGTTTTCCATTTTCTTTGTTTCTGCAGGGTAGTGGCTGTCAACGTGCCACCTCCAGAGACCCAACCAACTGTAAGTACATTTTTGCTTCGAACAAAGAAAGGATATTTTATAGCTTGTTTAATCGTAGTACATGACGGCGCTTTTTCTGTCTTTTGAACAGACAAATTACTGGGTTTGGAGGATTGATCCTAGCTATAGACAAGAACAGCCTGAAAGAGTAAGTGGGTCATATATAGAGAGTAGCCATTTGGTTGTTTTTTCTTGGTGTACAGTGGCAATCAGTCAAGTATTCTCGTCATCGCAGGGATGTTTCAGTCCGCTATGGGTAGCATTCTCGATTCTGATAGGCGGTCTAATGCTGGATGTGTTAATATCCATCACACTTGGTGTGTCTGCGCTCCCGGTTAACATAATTATCGGTATGTTTGTTTTTCAGTGTAGCTAAAGTTATGCTTAGTGATTGAGTAAGTTTACGTACACTTATATATCTCGGGGTGGGTGGTTGCAGGAGTGATAGTTGTGCTAGGTCTAGGAACAGCGCTAAGGCTGACTTTGGAGTTCTGTTACGAGTGGAGCTTGAGAAGAGCGGTTCACAGGGCGGTGCAGAGGTCGGAATCAAACTTCAACAATATTGCATACCCACCTGCCTTGTAGGGAGGATTATATGTGAAGTTGTATGAAACTATTGTGTATGTAAAAGTTGTGTGAGAAGTGTAGATTTACGATGTTGAGTTTGTTGAGAGCATCAACTTTGCCTCCCACGTTATGAAACTTTTCAACTGAACATAAATTGCTTGACTGAGGAGTAATTCACAATCGCATTGGAGAAGATTTTATCCAATAAGGGGCTTTTAATGACTAAATAAAAGATATGGAATAAATGTGGATAGGTCTAAAAATACAGTGGTCTTTCTAAATATTCTTCTTCTCCTGATCTTGGGGCGCAAGTCCACTTCTCCTTTTTAAGAATTATTAAGAGAGCAGCAAGAAACGAAGAAGACCTTGTGAATCAAAAAGCTCAAAATCGCTTCAATGGATGCTAAGATCGGAAAATTCTTTGACTCCGTCGGTTCCTTCTTCAGCGGCGGCGATAAGATCCCTTGGTCCGACGGTGATGTCATCGCTGTAAGTTTCCTCTTCCCTATGGTTTCAGAAACGAATGAGAATAATGGAATCACGAGCTGCTGCTTTACGGAAACTAGAACTGTGTTTTCGTGTTATTTTCTGGGCAATTTCTGTTGAGATTTCTGAAATCGGGTTTGATTTCTCGAGGATTGGTCCGTCCTCCATCAATTTTTTTTCTTTCTGGGATTCGGAAGATCTCTGAATCGAGCTTTAGAAGTTGATGATTGTTGAAAATCGTCTTCACGTTAGCGTGATTGTCGATTATCTGCACCTCACGTTTGATCCTTTCGAGTTTAATCACTGAAGAACTTTACTAAATGTCACAGCACCGTAGTTTTTGTCATCTTCAATCTTCAAGCTTCACCAGCTAAACTCTGTTGTTTTGATGTCAGGGATGTGAAAGAGAGGTTCGGGAGGCTACAGATGCTGGCTCTGAAGATCTTAAGAAGGAGTGCATAATGCGATTGTCATGGGCTCTTGTTCATTCCCATCAGACCGAAGATGTGCAACGCGGAATAGCCATGCTTGAAGGTAGTACTAGTCCTATGATCTTGTTCTTCTGTGCAAACCATGACCTGAAATTTTTGTTTTGACACAAAAAGGGCTCAAGCTTTATTTTCTTCTGCACCATGTAAACATGAGATTGATAAGTCGATTGTTGTTGTTGTCGCAGCATCTCTGGCAAGCAGTGCCCCTCCTTTAGAGGACCGAGAGAAGCTCTATCTTCTTGCTGTTGGATATTACAGAACTGGTGATTGCTCAAAGAGCAGGCAGCTCGTGGACCGCTGTATCGAGGTTTCCATCCACTTCCCAACTCTTTTCTTTATAAACTCCGTCATCCGCTATGTTATTTCCGTGTGCTAATATATATTTTGTGCACCTTCTTTCACTCTTTGATGGATGGTTTGGTTTCATAGATGCAACCGGATTGGAGACAAGCTTTGGCCCTAAAGAAGACCATCGAAGACAAAATCACAAAGGGTAAGCCACACTTCAACCAGAGGCAACATGTAGTCCTAATTGAGCCACAAGAGTTACTAATAGTATTTTTTTTTTATATCGCAGATGGTGTTATAGGGATAGGCATCACGGCTTCAGCTGTAGGAGCCGTAGGTCTCATAGCCGGTGGTATTGTAGCGGCGCTGGCTCGCAAGAAATGACCACGATCCTGACTTGTTCCTTGTGCATACAATAGCAACTTTGCTTTCCTAAGTTTTCGTCCTCTTTTGTCAAAAACTGTTTCTCCCCTCTCCCTGCTTTACATTTTGAATAATTTTTCGGCGTTTTATAATTACATTAGCTTGAGTTTGGATTTTTCATCTTTACTTGAATGGGATATTGTTATAACTTTTGCCCAGAAACATAATGCTTCATCTGTCGCACACATAACCATGATTAGAAAACTCCACCGTTTACATCCCAAACGGGGATTTTCTCAAGTCCTTGGGTCCAAAACAACGTCGTGTTGCTATTTCACTGAAACGATTCGTTTTGGTCCTTCTTCTCACTGTTTCTTCTTCTTCTTCTTCATTCAAGTCGCGATTTCTGATTCTCAAAAAGAAACCCTAAAATCCCGCGTCTTCTTGCTCCTTGCGGCTATTCAGGAAAAACCCACAAATCCTTCGTTCTCTTTGCATGAGATAACGGTACGAATTGGAATTGGGCATGGATTGTTATTTGCTCTTCAGTCTTTACTCTGTTTTCTTCCCGTTTTATTCTTATATAGTTGTGATGATTAGCTCTTCCCAGTAGCAGTGGAATGTAAAATTGTCTTCTCAAGTATAGATTTTGCTTTATAGTTGCAATAGATTTTGAAGTAGTGCTTTGCCATTTTGTTGTAAATGATTCCCAGTGGCTCTCTCGTCTCTCTTTCTCCTTCTCCTTCTTGTTGGGAGATTTGTATATTTGAGTGCTTTAACCAAAAAAAAATTTACTCTGAAATTTCATGGAAATCAAAACCAAAATCTAGAAAAAAATTAAATCATTTTTTGCTCAACTCGTGTTCCCTTTTTAGCTGTTTGTGCGGTATGTTTCACGAATGTCTTGTTTCTTCCTGACTTTGGAACACAGGTAAAAGACATGCCGAGAGAGGAGAGTTCGAATGTCAGTCGAAGAAAGACAAGGTTTTCATCTTCTCCTACTGTTGAGAACAACCCAGAACCCAATGAATCCCACCCACCAACGTTTGATGATCTCGCATTTGGGGAAGAATCAATCACTTTGGATGCTCTTCTCTCTAATTTTCCGGGCAGACGCTCTCAGATTCTTGACTTGATTCGTCTTTTGGGCCCGTTGGATTGCCCTACTCTTCCAATAATGGTCTATGGAGACCCTTCTACTGGTAAAACCAGTCTTGTTCTTCAGGTGTTCAGGCATCTCAATCGCCCTTTTGTTTACTCAAGCTGTCGTACATGTTACAATCCCCGTACCTTGTTCGAATCGATTCTGAATCAGTTGTTGCTACATAGGAAGTGTTCTTCAAATGGGTATTCTAGCTCAAAACGTTGTGACAAGCCATCTGATTTTGTCAACTTACTTCGACAAGCTCTTAGTAATGTGACTGAAACTCTCCACTCTACTTCTGGAAGCTCAAGATCAAATAAGCCGATGGGGAAGATGGTATACCTGATACTTGATCATGTGGATCTTATCAAAGAGTGGGACAAAGGCACTATGATTCTGCAGTTTCTTTTCAGTTTTCATTCTGTTTTGAAGATGCCTCAACTTGGTATAATACTTATCAGCGGATTGCCACCAGATGTGTATTACTCAAACATGGGGTACACAGACCCTATACCTCTATTTTTCCCTGAGTATTCTGAAGAGGATCTTCGTCAAATTTTCTTGAGAAATCAGGCTAACCGGAGATTGTACTCAGCGTTCCTCGAGTAAGGCTATATTAATAACCTTGACTTCCCTACTTGCTTTCCCTATCTTTTACTCATACTGTTTGTTACTAATGTAGTTTTTCTTATGTCAAACAGTGTTGTATTGAGACCTTTCTATAGGGTCACCAGAAGGGTTGAAGAACTTTCCACTACCTTCTCATCATTGTTCAGGAAGTATTGTGAGCCACTTGATGATTTAGGGATTTCACCAAATGAAGATCTGAAGAGAAGGCTGTTTAGCCATCTTAAACCACATATTGCTCCCTGTTTAAATGAGATATTGAGGGTCGCAAGTCACCCTCATGATGGCGACACCAGAGGCGAGAGAAGTCAGAAAGCCAGCTACAGTTTGGAAATCCCTGAAAAACTTGAAATATTGGACTTTCATATGTCTACTTCAGCAAAGTATCTTCTTATTGCGGCATTTCTCGCTTCAAGAAACCCAGCAACGCTAGACGCATCTATGTTTGACTCCACAGGGGGCATGGATAATCGTAAAAGAAAACGGAAGTAAGTTATAAAAAACCAGTATCATTGTTTCTCTTTTTGCATATTGCCTAACAGAAAATGATTTGATTTACTGAGTTTGATAACAAGCCTAGTAAAAAGTATGTAATGGTGATGTGTTCTCATGATGCATTTGAATAAAAGAATCTGATTTTTCTTGATGATGTTTCCTTCTCCAGGGCCTCTGAGAAATCAATGGAAAAGAAGGAAATTGCCGAGCAGGAAGCAGTCATGAAAGGGCCTGGAAGCTTTCCACTGGAGAGACTATTGGCGATATTCCAATGTATTGCCTCTGTGGGAGATTCTTCATTTGGCGAAGAGGAAGAAGACGAAGAAGAAGAAGTCACGGGTTACGACAGAGAGAATAACAACCTGATGTTTGATATTCTGCTTCAAGTCTCAAGTCTTTGTGATGCAAACTTTATAATCAAAAGTGGAAGCTGCCCATTAGAAGGTTCTATTAGATACCGTTCCATGGTGTCTGAAGATCTGGTTCTGAAGGTAACACACTTTATTTGCAATTATTGAGTCATATAAGCATAGTGTGATACAAAGATAATGCTGATGCACCTTTGATTTGGTTTATAGGTTGCGAGAAGCCTCAGCTTTCCACTGTCCAAGTACTTGTACAGAAGATAATATGTGAAATCCAAAAGTTTTCGAGGAAGAGACTAACGGGTACACTCTCGATACTATACACCGAAGCATTCTCTGCTCTTCTCTTGCATTGCAGAATTTAGCATATGACCGGTGCATTGGAGACTTCATACTTCATAGTATTGAGAAGCAATTTCATAAATGTCTGTGGATGATGCATTTCTTTTGTGTGTGTGTAAACTTAGCCATGGCTTTGACGCATGAGACAAAGATTTAGCTATTAAAACTCAATAGTGTTCAATTGGAACTATTATAAAATATGAAATTATTCCCGGATTTTCACCTTAAACGCTAAACCAAAAAATGGTGTATCTTTTTTAATTTTAAAAGAATTAGTTTATTTTTTAAGGTGAAATTGACTTTTATGAGGCATAAGCCCAAAGATGTTTTAAAAAGGCCTTTAAATTAATTAATAGTCAACGAATAAAAAAGGAAAGTAAAATAATGTTGACAAAAAAATAAATTATGGAAGGTTTAAGAACCCTAAATATGTCTTCTTCCTCACGGCTCCGATAATTTATAAAATTGAGATTTTTCCATCCTATATTCGGTTTTAGACCTAGAAACATCTTTGGTATCTGATTTTTTGCTTTGTCCTCTGATAATCTTAGGCCAGAGATGGAGGCGGAAAAGTTAAGAGTTGAGATTGTACAATACGATGACCCAACAGAAGGGAGTGTTGATTCCGATCAACCCTAGCAAAATCGGAATGTACGTCTGCGGTATCACCGCTTATGATCTCAGCCACCGTTGCCTTTGATGTACTTTACAGGTTCTTCCTCCGTTTGTCTTAGCATCTACCAAGTTACTGTAGGATTTGTTTTGTGAACTTAGATAGAGAATAATTTGGTTGCCGTTGGCATTTATTCTCTGTACCTCTACTGGTTTGTGCAGATACTTGAGGCACTTGGGTTATGACCTTACTTATGTAAGGAATTTTACAGATGTTGATGACAAGGTATGAGATTTTCTTTTCTTATGATGTTTTGGAATCTCTGGCACTTCACGACGAATGCTCTTGTTTATTCGGTTTTTAAAGCTGAAATCTGAAAACTTGGACCTGTGCAGGTAATTAAAAGGGCTAACGAGCATGGAGAGAATCCGATAGATTTGAGTAATCACTTCTCCACCGAGTATCTCGTAGATATGGGTGATCTTCAGTGCCTCCTTCCTACCCACCAGCCTCGTGTCAGTGAACATATGGAGCACATAATACAGATGATAGAAAAGGTCTGTTGTCTTCTTTGTTCTTATTTGGTTTTCCTTAAATATTCTTTGTTGAAAGATGCTGTGATATAAATGATGAATGATATAAATGATATAGTTCTCAGTAAGGTTTATGATCCATAATGCTTCTTTGCTACAGATCATTGAGAACGAATGTTGGTATGTAGTAGGTGGTGATGTGTTTTTCCCGGTCGACAAGTCACCCAATTACGGTCAAGTATCCGGGTAATTGATGGATCATACATACTCAAGCTGGTAGGCGTGTTGCTGTTGATCCAAGGAAGCGCAATCCTGCTGACTTTGCATTATGGAAGGTTTGACAATTACTAAAATCTTTTTTGTTAAATTTTTTCCTCTGGAGTCATCAAATTAGAGCCTTTTGGAGTTTATGGCGAAATTTATGCAGGCTGCAAAACCCGATGAACCAAGTTGGGAGAGCCCTTGGGGTCTAGGAAGACCAGGATGGCACATCGCAATGAGCGCTCATTACCTGTCTCCGAGATTTGACATCCATGGTGGTGGTGCAGATCTGAAATTCCCGCACCATGAGAACGAGATTGCCCAGACATGTGCAGCTTGTGAACATAGCGGTGTGAATTACTGGTTGCATAATGGGCATGTCACTATCAAGAATGAGAAGATGGCAAAATCAAAGAAAAACTTCAAAACCATTAAAAAGGTATCCAATACGATAAACTGAGTTTTACTTTGGGTATTTCTCGTGATGGCTAATGCAGCATTGTTGAATCTGTGTAGGTCACGGCTAAGTATCATCCACTAGCTCTGAGACACTTCTTGATGAGTGCACATTACCGGTCTCCGCTTAACTATTCCAAATCACAGCTAGAGAGTTCTTCAGATTCTTTATATTATATTTATCAGGTGCACAAATTTGATTAGCTTGCCTCTCTTTAAATCAAAATTTTTAATGTTTCTAACTTTCATAACCCTGACATCTTTTGTTTATTTTAGACATTACAAGATCTTGTTGAAGCTCTGTCTCCATATCAAGAAGCATTAAAAGATGACAATGGAAAGTCTGAACAGACTTCAAAAGCCAAAGACATAATTAAGGAAATGAAAACCGAGTTTGAAGCGAAAATGTCAGATGACTTGAAAACCATCGAAGGGTAAATAGAGGAGATGCGTTGCCGGATACGAGGACTCGAAAAAGACGCGCGAAACTTTATACCCATTTTTTAGAAACACAAGAAAATATCACACTTGCGATTTTTAGAAAACACAGTAAAAATTTGATTATCAGAGAAGAAAGATGAGTACAGAAAATACTGATTTGTCAATCGTATACAAAGGTTGTTATATGTAGATATAGAAATTTATTTTTTTTCCTTTTTTCCTTTTCGTTAAAGACTAATGTGTTTCCATTTTTTACTAGTGTAAAGCTAGCTGTTTAAATTAAATGCTGCAACGGTCAACTCCGTATTATTTTATGAATATTTAACATAAATTTATACGAAGAATAAATGTACAATTAAAGGCCCAATTGGAGCCTAAAGGCCCGTCTCAAATTAGAATGTATGAAATGGATTGGTATTTGTTCTTTTTCAAGTGTGTGATAGACTCGGAACGCACTAGAGGGTTTCCAATTTGAAGGGCACAAACCTAAAAATTAAAGACTTGCGAATCAAAATAACTCCTTAAAAGTTTCAATCTTGAGAGACCTTGGAGTACTTCAAGATGTTTTGAGATAGTTGCGGATTATTATGTATCGAAAGACATAACCCTAGCTCTCATATCCGATGTACACTCTTTCTTGTACAACATTTAACCACGGATTCACATAATATCCCAAAAGTATAACATTTTCACCATTGTTTCAAGATTTATCTTTTCCAATATGATCACTCTCCATCACTTCTTTGACTATTTCCTCCACCCACTACCACCAGTCCACAGCATCTCCATCCATTCTTAATTTTTTTTGTTTGCTTCAAGAGGAACCCTACCAAAAACAAAAAAGCATCTCGTTTGCTACAAAAAAAAACTCTTAACCACAACTATAGTGACGAAATGTTCCCTTTAATTCAAAAAGAAAACATAGAGAATCCTTTCAAAATATCTATCAAGTGGCACTAGAAATCATATGCAAAACCTGTGAACTAGCACGAAATAGCTAGTAAAAAAAACAGTAATTCTAATCCAGAGATATTAATTAGAAATCTCTCACATGAATTTGATGAATTCATTTTGCATTTAAAAAAAAAAAAATTGTTGGGTATTTTCTAAAACTTTCGACAGTTAAGTGTTTTGATATAAGAAAATCCCATTTTCTATTTTTCTTATTTCAATACGAATTTTCATGTTTGAATGTTTGATTTGTAATAAAATTTTATAAATTATTATAGTACTTTACCAAAAAAAATATAATAATAACAGTTCTAATGATGACACTAAAACTTATTTTTTTTAGTGTATTCCATTCGCTAGATTGTCTATGTTGACTTTGTACTAAAACAATTTATTTTCTTGCTAGTTAGATCCCTAAATACCAATGCTTGTCTGCACTCTGCATATTAACCCAAGTGGGGCATTGGATAATACATGGCGTATATTTGAAAATAGTATTTGTCATGAAACACAAATATTTGAGGTTGACTTCATAAGACCGTGTTTGTTGGATGATCATAAAAAAGGAGACATATACGACATTCGTTTTTTACCATCAATATTATTTATATAGATTTAAGGTTTTTTGTCTAGGATTATATTGTCATAAAGTAAATTATGGTATCTACTTTAAATTAAACAAACATCGATCGAATAGCTGTTGTGGTCGGCTAAAAACCTGCATGCATGTTGATCTAGCCCAGCATTATTGACTAAAACTAAACTAATTTTTAGGGTTTAAAATAATATCAGAATCAAATTCGATCCGATCCATATAAAGACAAAATTGACCAGGATTAAGCTATGCAGAATCATTATATCTATGTTTTTCATTTCGTTTTTCAAAATTAACCGCGGTTTGGTTAGTAAAATCAAAATTGATCGAATTAACCAATTACAATATTTTTTATTTTTTTCAATTTTGTTGATGTTTACAATTCATTTTTATTCTATCATTTGATCCATAAATAGTTACACTTTAGCAAAATATCGATGAATGTTTTATGCTACCGTATTTCTAACACTCTAGTTAGACATACATTTGCCTTCGAGTTTGGATATTTTATTCCGTTTACAATTCCCATTCCAAAACATCCCACAAGCACCGGAAATATAGTTTAAATTGAAAATAAAAAAATAAAGCAAACCACTAAAAAAATACTTTAAAACACATAACCACTATTTTGATTGTTTTTTGGGTTAAATTCACTCCCACTAATTAAGTTTCTTTTTATTATTATTGAAACGAAGACACGAAGGCGTTACTTGATTATAAATCATTACTTTGAATTATGGATCGTATGACTTTGTCCTCATATTCATATTCAGCATAATTACGTATACACACATTCGGTCCCTATTGTCTCCATATTAATAGTACATCCCTTTAATTTAACTATCTTGATATTATTTAAATCACAATTAATTGTATGTTTCTAAGATTATAAGTTTACAATAGATACGACGGAGAACATTCTCTATGGTGACACATTTTTTGTAGCTGTAATTTTTTACGAGAAAAAAGTCAAATAACCAATTGACAAGACAATCACGTTCCATCAATTATTTAGTATAAATAAAAATGTTAGAATAAAAATGTTAGAAAAAGGGTAAAAAACGTCATAAAGCGATGTCATCCTTCACGTCACTTATTTACTTTCACAATATGGACACGTGGCGACTTTCTGTCCTTTAATCCGATCGGTTAGCGATGATTTGTCTCCTAATTCCTTTTGTTCTCTCAGTGGATATGGCCTAACACGAATAGATATTTATTGGTTTTGTCTCTGTAAACTAAATGGATTTGATCATATGGTCTTCTTGTTTCTTGATGTTTGTGTTTGGGAAAATGTGGTATGAAAATCAGGAAACTACTGATGAGTTTAAAATTGTGAGCAACTTTAAACCTGGTTATGATGCTATATGTTAAAACTAATAATAAGTTTTCCATTTGAAACTCTTAACTGACGATGAGTCTAAATTGTAAACGTAGAATTTTGTTTTCCAAAACAATCATTTTAACCTTTTTTATATCTCTAATTTTTTTCCGACAACAACAAATTTAAACCTATAGTTTAAAAAATTGATAAACTAATTTGTACAATAATTAATCCATCCATAGTTGCAGCCTCATAATTTTATATCATATTCATATCTCAGCTGTCCAAATGCCAACTTAAAGTTTCTCCCAATAGAGTCGTCGCATTTTCACAATAGATTCGACCTGGACACATTATACATTTTTTTGTATTATCCTAAGTTTTATGTCTTAATTAATCTTTAATTACGATGGGGGAAAAATGACATCATCTATAAATTGCTGACAAAAACCAAACCCAGAGGAGATGAAGAGAATAACAAGTAGACTTTCCTTTCTCCCTCGCTATAATGCGCCTCTATCCGTGTCCGCTATATTGCGCCGGTCCCCGTCTTCGTCTCACTTCGCCGTCTAACGTCTGATTTTCTGTGTCTCATTCTCCAGATTCTTTAAGCCAGAAAAATTTTGTCTGTATGTGCAAATCCAAAATGGGCGTCAATGCTTCAGAGCCAACCCGTACACGATCGCGACCGAGTCAATCTCAGGGAAGGCATCACCGTGCTCCGACGACGAATCGGTCTCCGTCGACGAGCACCACCGGCACGACAACCACAACGAGCTCGAATTCCAGCAAAACTGGTGCCTCCTCCTCCTCAGTCGCTAGTCGAACATCTCTCGCTAGTCTCCGAGAATCCTTACCGGAGAATCCTCACATATACGACGTCGCCGAGATTCGTGCCTCCACCAACAATTTCCTTGCTCATCGTCTATCTTCCTCCTCCTCTAAAGCTTCGTGGCGATGTAATTTGAGAGGGAAAGAGGTGGTTGTATTCCAGAGAAAGTTTAGGCGGAGAATCGCCAAGGATGAGCTTAGAGATCGGCTTTCCGATATCTGCCGGAGCCACCACGGGAGCATAATCAATCTACTCGGCGCTTCTGTTTCCGGCGGCGGAGGAGGCGATCACATCTATCTGGTCTACGAATTCGTCAACGGAGCATCTCTCTCCGATTGCTTGAGAAACCCTAAGAACCCTAATTTCACCGTTTTATCAAATTGGACCTCTCGGATCCAAATCGCGACGGATCTAGCTCACGGACTCGATTACATCCACAACAAAACCGGATTGAAGATCGAAAACCTCGTCCACAATCACATCAAAAGCTCGGCGGTGATCGTGACGGAGCCGGATTTCAACGCTAAGATCTGTCACTTCGGTACAGCGCAACTCTGCGGGGAAACAGACGAAATGTCGCCGGAGAGAGACGGATCGATAAATCCAAAACGATCTGAAAGCAGAGCAATCAGATTCGAAGGAGTTAGAGGTTACATGTCGCCGGAATTTCAAGCGTCGGGGATCGCCACTCAGAAATCAGACGTGTACGCTTTCGGAGTCATGATGCTGGAGCTTCTCTCCGGCGAGGAGCCGCTGAAATACAGGTACGAGAAATCCACCGGAGATTTCGAGCGGACGTCGCTGATCGAAACCGCAAAAGCGGCGGTCGACGGCGGAGATAGCGATGGAGAGGGAACGTTGAGGAGGTGGATGGATCGGAGATTGGGGGATTCGTTTCCGGTCACGGTGGTGGAGAAATTAACGCGGCTGGCTTTGGAATGCGTGGAAGATGATCCGGTGAATCGGCCGGAGATGGGAAGAGTCGCCGGGAAAATCTCTCAACTGTATTTGGAATCGGAGAAATGGTCTACGAATATGAAACGCCCAACAGATATCACCGTCTCCTTCGCTCCCAGATGAGCGAATCTCATTCAATTTTTTTTTTTGTTCTCTTTCGAATTTTGTATATTCGTGGATAGGTTTTGTTTTTCTTCTCCAAATTAAAATTGTTAATTTATTTGGTTGTAATTGCGACATTCTCTAACGTTTTAGAGGATTGTTGAATAATGAAAAAATTCGCTAATTTTGGTTTGTTTTCATTTATAAGCAAATGGAAATGTGTTCGTGGGGCATGAAATAAAATAAATATAATACGAGCAACTAATAAATTGTTGGAATTTAATTCATATCCGTTTATTAACGTTGTTTTGAGTTAGTTAGGTATGATTAATTTCTTTCATGTATGATGGATTTGCAATAAAATCAAGTCAATAATACGATGAAGAAAAGAGTAAAACTAAAGGAAGCGTAGTAAAAGCTGTTTTAGAATCGTGTGGATGAGGTTTTTAAGTCTCACTTAATGGAGGGTCCAATCTCACATTAATGGTTTTTGTAAACAAAGACGTGAGGTTAATTTAAGAAAAAGTTTTGACTTGTAAAAGTGAAATGATATATCGTCTCTAGACTACATAAGTTTTGAGAATCAAGCTTTTGTAACTAGTTATTTTCAGATGTGTCTATTTGGATTCGCTCCTACTATGAAACATTTGAGGTTGCTTTTTTTTTTACAACATAGGCGAACTAAGAAGTCAACACGAATATGGGCTTTTTCATTAGGTCTTAATATTTGGGCTTAATTTTCTTTGTGGCCCAATCGTTTTTTATTATTTACTCGACCCACACGACTCTCTTCTATAAATCTTGGTAGTTGGTAGTACTAGGTTTTCGTTATAAATCAATGATACAAAACAATGTCTAAGAAAAATAATGAAAACAAAATAAACGAGCACACAGTTTTATTTTTTTAAAGAACCAAGTACATAAAGTTGTTACCAAAGTTTGTTTTTTTGTATTTTGTTTTTCAATGTGAACTGCTGCAGTCTCTATAATTTAAGCATTGCACATTTCCACGAAAACAATTATAAATATTAAAAACTAACAATATGTTGACAAACCAAAAAACTAATAGTATATGTCATACTATGCATTGATTCAACATTTAAACAACATGTAACAGAGCATCTAAGGATGGAGTTTTTTAGATTAACGCTGACATTAAGGAGATTGTAAAACTTATTGGGTAGAAATAAGAAGAAAATTTATGAAAAATAAAAGGAGAAATAGAGAAAGGAAGAGAATGATAGGTCAAGTCAAAAGAAGTCCACATCACATATCACTTCACACGCAAAAGCATACCCAATGTCTTGTCTTGTCAAATCATTTTGCATCTCGACAAAATCTTACTCCCATACATATACACTGATACAAAAACATTTACATATGTGCTCTCTATCACTGTGAAATTTTGGAGCTATTTTGGTAGATGACGATTTTTTTGTTGTAAACTAAACAAATAACCTTCAAATCGTAAGTACGAATATAACCTTTGTGGTTGAAATGAATTCGATTATTGGTATTGGGGCAGCGTTTTTTAAGAAGATGAATATGTAAAAATATACGGGGACAACTATAATGATTGCATAGAGTTTTCGGAAAATCATAAGTAGACATAGCGATTTGAACCAAAAATATCGATTTAATAATCGAACCACCAATGATTAATAGTGTTCTATTATTAAATCGTGAAAATTACTCATGTAATTTATCAGAAACGCATGTAATTATGAAAATATTATGTCATTTACCAAATTAAATCAAGTGAAATTCAATAGATACAATGTATGTGATCAGCAGATTTTGCGCCATCACAAGCCTCATTTTAGCTCCACCTTGTAGGAACTAGGAAGTGTTTACCTTGGAGTTTAACCGGAAGAAATGGCGACGTTTTGGGAGAATTAAAAAACAACAAGAAAGCGATATACAAAACAACAACAAAAAATTATAGAATTAAAAACAGTTGTGGGAATGCTCATTTAGTATATATAAGGTTGATCAGTATATAGTCTCAACCGTTCCAATGCTAAATCAATCGTTTTACTGTTGTAGATCAAAACCATTAATCGTAAGAGTCGATTTAGTGTAAGTAGTTTCGGTTGAAACAAATAATTTGAGTACTAGTAATTGGATCGTTCGCATAAACTAAGTGTTGCTGGTGAAACGGTGGTAAACAATACGGCTACGTACATTCTATTAATTATTTTAAACAACCGTTTCAGATAGAATTAAATGATAGATCTTCTCTTCATAAATGAGGTAGTTGAACAGCGATCGATGGAATTTCAAAAATCAAACACCGTCAAATAGAATTATATATTGAGACATGCATATATCATATAATATATTTCTATATAATATATATATTATATAGATATAGATATATGCATGTTCACATTTTTGTTTTTTGCATGCAATTGATTAGAAAGTTGAGAAACTTTGATCGAGAAGTAGGTGCAATGGGGGTGCAGATAGGGTAATAACAGCCTTTGGAAACAAGAACATTATTATATATGACCACACTAGCTAGAAGATCTTGTTCTATGTATTAACTTTTTAACTGTTGAAGTAAATCTTCTTTCTCCAAACAAAAAGCAGCTGAGATTTACTGTTTCACCACCTGTCTTCTTGTTTTATTCTTTCTTTCTTAGTTCTTACAATTACATATTTTGTATTTATCATATTGATATGCAATCCTTAACAAACACTCCTTCTGTCTTATGCCACAATACTTAGCAGCAGAACTGGAAACTCCAGCTTTTCTTGTCTCTTACTTTCACAAATTTACTTCTACAAATATGACTAGTATATATATCCTAATAGGACTAATTTGTGATTTGGTACATATTGCTCTATCGTGTGACTTGTGTCAATTTCAGAAGTTTCATTTGAAGACGACTTTGAGTTTGACTAGTATATACAACTTATCTTTCTTTCTTTTTTTGTTAATGATATATAACTTATCTTGGTTTCATGATCTTTTATTCTTTCAAAGCTATCATCTAAGTGGAAAAAAAAATACTAACAATACATACATAGGTAGGAGATGCTCACACATACACAACGACGCGTATTTTTGTGGGCCATGATGTTTCAAATAAACAAAATCTGAATAATTAGTTGATTCAAAATGAAGGCAGCTCAAGATCTTCTTTCAAACCATTAGACTTCTTTAACCTTCCTAAGCCTAGAAAGCATTATAATGTCTACAACAATGCTAGGACAATAATTTACATTGCTTATGACAGATATAATTGGCAAGCAATATTTTGCCGTATAACCAAGTTTATTTAAGGCAGTGCGATTAAAATTATTTAAGAGATGGCATGACGATTCGATTGAAACTGATGGTTACAATGTAGTTTATTTCGTTTATAAAATATTCTAACATAAACAAACTCATGAATTCGTCAGAAACAACTTGCATAATGTTGAAACCTCCAATAAATTTGGATCCATTATCTGAAAAAAAAAAACATATTATTTGGAAATCGAACATTAGACATGGTATAAAACCATTAAACCTTTGATCATAACTACAACAACGGACTTTCACCATTTACAATTGGTTATAATAATAATAAATATATGTATATATACATACTTAACGGAATTATTAATGAAAAATAAATATGAAAGGTATAGCTACTTACTACTAATTTTGAAAGACATAAATGAAACAACATGTAGTTATGAATTAAGGTGAAGATATGTGGCGTGTGTGAAAAAAAGTAATACATTCAAAGAAGGACATGTGTGGATTCTTTATTTGTTCATACTCATTCGTTAGTTATTAACTGTTTAAGAACAGTAAAGTTTACAAAACAATTACTGTATTAATTAAATTAGCTAAGTGAATAGTGAACCAACGACAAAGGATTGGATATTAACTGAATGGTCTACAAATTTAATGAAAAAGATTTCGCCAAACATCAATATATTGTTTTATTTAAATTTAGGAATTACTCCCTTAAGTCTTTAAATTACTCCCTTAACCACCAAATATTGGAGTAGTGTTATACTGTACTTTTAAATTTTCCCTTGATCTTGTAATGTAATAAATTATATAAAGTGTTCAGGAAATTGATAACAAATTTAAGCCGATGACAACTACAGATTCACATGATTGTTGTAAATAGTAGAAATTAGCACTAAAGATATGCATGGATGAAAATAATCACGTCGGCTATGAATAATTAATTGGAATCAAAGGTGTGGTAGCGTAATGGTTAATATATGGAATTGGTTTTATTGTATCTCTAGTTCGATTTTTCTTGGGAGGAGGGATATTCCCAAAGGAAATATATTAAAGACTGACTTCAAATTCACGGAAATTAGGGTTTAGATCTGAACTTTAGTATAAAAAAAAAATAATAATAATTAATTGGAATGTTCCATCGATTTTTTTATGTTTTTAATGATATATCAGTGATTTAGTTAAAATGTCAATGTTTTAAAAGGTCACGTCACTTATATCTAAAGACCATATACCTAATCTTTTACGAACGACAGTACTTCGAGATGATGGTGCTCTCTATTGACATAATATCCGCAAAGTTATGTATCGTAAAATATCGATTACAAAAGCATAGAAAAGGAAAAAAAATATATTTAAACACCCCGTAAAATATCAGAAAGTAAAACCCTATAGGATCCGGTTTAGCGAGGACCCACTGAAAGTAAATCCTTATCGTAATAAAAGCAATTAAACTAGAGAGACATGACATATATATGTATAGATTTATAAAATAAAAAAATGGATTATTTTTTTTAGCATTTTTATGCATGGAAAACATTGCCATACGAAAAGGTGAGTCGAAGAAAATAAACAAAAGAAGGAAATTTATTTTATTTTTAAAATTTATTTTGTAAGGAAAGGAAGAGAGAGAGAGTGAAAAGACAAGACAAACGTCAAATCGGATCTCTATCTTATCATACGACTACCAGTGCCTTCTTGTGTTGTCATCCTTTTTTCACTAATATTTTCCACTTTTTCTCAACCATAAACACAAATTGAAGTCGATATGTACATTACAAATATAAATTGATAGATACTTTTGGAAAAAAAGAACAGTTTCTTTCTCTCTTTTTTTATCTGTCGAAGCAAAATATGGAAAGCGAAAGGAAATATTTATCAGCCCGCACGTGTGTTCCTGACTGACCTCATAGTGTACCATTTGAAGAATATTTCAGTCGAGGACTAGATTAACGGTCCATCGGATGGGATAACCATCGTAACAATATGATTAAGTCAATTCATTACTTTTTTATCAAAACAAAAAAAACAATATATTTAAGTTTCAACCAAAAAAACATATACAGTATATATAATTGAGTTATTAGACATCCACATATGGTCAAAACAAAAACTAAAAAGAGATGTCATTTTCAACATATACTTCAATCATATTTCCTCATTTTCTTTAAGTTGTTTTTCCCCCAACTTACCTATATTAACTAAAACCAATAAGATGTCATTTTTGAAAGAATAACGATTTGGTATAAGTTAAAATCTTAAAAGATCTATTTTAGAAAAAAGTTTTTATAAAAAAAATATATATATATATATATATATATCAATATATGCATGTGTTATATATTGTCATGTTCATTTGAATATCGCCGTGAGTGAGATAGGCCATTGAAAATACTTTACAATTTTTTTCTCTACTATTACTAGAATAAAAAACTGAAAACACAACGATCAAACAAATTAAAAGAATCTAGCAATATTGGTGTCGACAAAAAAACAGCGCATTCTTCTTCTATTTTTTTTCCATCGACAGAAAGTAGTGATTCCCTTCCTTTTTTCTTTCCATTTTTCCTTTAAATTTTGTATCATCTGCTCATGTCGTAATGGTTTCCAAACGAACAGATCCAATGTCATAAACCAACTATGTTGATGCAATTATGGAATAACAAACAAGAAAATGTGTTCGTGGTAACAGCTTTGTCAAAGCATCAGCCAATTGGTCCGGAGAGCTTACATGAGAGACACGAAGCGTGCCACTCTGAACTTCTTCTCGAACGAAATGATAGTCTAGTGCAATGTGTTTCATCCTCGAATGAAACACCGGATTTGCACACAAGTGTGTAGCTCCAATATCGTCACAATAAATAGTTGGTGTGCTAGAGAGTGAAATGCCAAGTTTGGATGCAAGTGAGAGAAGCCACTTTAACTCAGCTGCGGTTGTTGCAACAGAAAAATTCTGCCTCCGTCGATGACTTTAAGACCCTTTTCTGCTTTCGTGATGACCATGATATAGATTGCTTCTTGATAGATGAATAATCCTCGCGATCACCAGTCCAGTCTGCATCGCTATAAGCATGGAGAGACATGGGCGAGGAAGCAGAAAAGAAGATACCATGAGTGACAGCCCTTGCAAGATAACGGAGAACACGCTTTGCAGCCTCCCAATAAGTCGTAGTTGGTTGATGCATAAACTGCGACAAGCGGTTCACAACAAAGGAAATGTCTGGTCTTGTCAAGGCTAGATATTGTAGGCTCCCAACAATTGCACGATACATAATGGGATCGGTCATAGGTGATCCTTGAGAAATTGTGAGCTGTTGAGACGGGGACATTGGGGTAGCAACTGGTTTGGCATTCTCCATGTTAGTACGAGAAAGCAAATCAGTCGTGTATCGCTGTTGTGTGAGGCGAAGACTTGATGAGGTACAATGAGCTTCAAGACCAAGGAAGTAAGAGAGATGTCCAAGATCCTTGAGAGAAAACTGGCGAGACTAAGTCACAATTATTTCATTAACCTTCGTCGGACAGCTCCCAGTAACCAAGATATCGTCGACATAAATCAGGATGTATACGAACTGATTTCCAGATCAAAGTATGAACAAAGACGCGTTGGCAAGAGAATTGGTGAAACCCACACTTAACATGAGCAATCGAAGCTTATTGTACCAAGCTCGAGGAGCTTGTTTGAGTCCGTACATAGTCTTCTTGAGATGACAAATGAACCCTGGATGATCTTTATCAATGAACCCCGATGGTTGTGTCATGTAAACTTCTTCCGAGAGATTGCCTTGTAGAAATATGTTGTTTACATCAAGTTGACGTAGAGTCCAGTTTCGAGCCACTGCCACACCAAGGATAAGACGGATGGTTGCGTATTTGATCACGGGACTAAATGTCTCATGAAAATCAATCTTGGGTTCTTGATGAAATCCCTTAGCCACCAAACGTGCTTTAAACCTGTCAATAGACCCATCAGGCAAATGTTTAATGGTAAATACCCATTTGCAACCAATAATATTATGAGCATCATCTGGAGAAGTCAAATCCCAAGTGCCATGTCAAATTTGGGGATCAATCTCATTACCCATTTCCCGGCGCCATTTTTCATCTTTAAGGGTTTCGATAGCTATTTTGGGTTCAATCTCAGTAAGTTGGGCAGAGAGACCATATTTGGGATTGGGTTTGTGAATTTGGTTTTTGGCTCGGGTGGTCATATGGTGTGTGTTTGTAGGCTCGGCTAGAGGTGTAAGAGACAGAGCAGTTTTCACTTGAAACTCCAATGATGGTTGTGGTTGAGATGCATGGGATGATTGAGGCGGGGATGGTGACGTTGGGGTAGTGTGTTCCATGGGTGAAGAAGCCTCTTCCGTTTCAGTCATGACAGGAGATGTCACTGTTGGTGAAGGACCCGAGTTCGGGGGACATTGTGACGTGAGTGGACGACGATAGATCGGAACCATGGATGCTGAGGGTAAGTCTGAAGGAAGAGATTGAGAAGACGAAGTGGGTAACACGCCATTAGCAAGTTGATAAAAAGAGAATATTGATTCATGAAAAACTACATGATGAGAAGTTTAAATACGAGAAAAAGCAACATCTAGACACAAAAAAGCACTTTGAGTTAAGGAGTAACCAATGAAGATACATGGAGTAGAATTGGGGGTAAACTTGTGTTGTCCATATGGGCGAAACCAGGAATAGCATAGGCACCCAAATATTCGCAGGCGTGGTGTAGTTAGGTTCGCCCTCAAATAGAAGACGGAATAAAGATGAAGCAACTAACGTCGGCGTGGACATCCTGTTGATGAGAAAGACTGCCTTCGAGAAAGCATAGGTCCAATATGTAGTTGGAATCGACGCATGTGTGAGAAGTGCCATCCCCATTTCGACAATGTGTCGATGTCGCCTTTCCACAATCCCATTATGTTCAAAAGTGTGCAGTGGAGTTTTTAAATGAGAGATGCCATTAGCAGAGAGGTAAGATCAAAGACCAAGATATTCACCACTATTTTCTGAGTAAAGAGTTGTGATTTTTGTCTTAAATTGGTTCTCCACTAGTGTCTTGAAGATAGGAAATATCTGTGACACTTAAGACTTGAGTTTCAAAGGATAAAACCAAATATATCGAGTGTCATGATCCACAAAAATGACATAATATTTGAAGCCATACATCTGTGAAGATAACATCGAGAGGGCCAAAAAAATGAATGGAAGTAGTAGAAAATGGGAGTTTATTAATTTTATTAGTGAAACATGAGTTGCAAAATAAAGAAGACGACAAAGAGGTAGTAGGTAAAGAAAAATTTGAAACAATCTGATGTAAAATTTGAGAAGATGGATGTCCTAAACGTGAATGCCATATAGAAAAAGAATACTTGGGATATGGAAAGGCAGAGATAGAAGAGAAAGAAGTCATCGTCCACTCATACACTCCTTTACTGGCTTTGCCGTTTAGGAGTGTTGCCCCCGTGCTGGGATCCTTCACCTAAAAAGTTGATGAACATAATTAGACCATAACATTATTAGTTTTGCATAACTTGTTAACAGATATGAGATTCTTCTTCATTTATGGAACACATAGGATATTGGTAAGAGAAAGAGGACGAGAGTTTGAAGGTACGATAGAGGAACCGATATGAGTGATGTTGAGACCCGTGCCATTGCCAATCATAACATTTTCTCCACCAGTATACAGCGCGTGCAGAGAGAGACTGTTGAGATCAGATGCAATGTGGTGCGACGTACCACTGTCCAAGCCACGATCCTTCTTCGGACGGAGAGGCGGAATTATGATGCGCCTGTAGGCCACTGAGGTGGTGGCATTGGCAATTGAGAGGTGTTCCACGGAGATTTGTTGCTACATTGCTGAGACGGGGCTGACTGCGTGACAAGTTAGGAACATCTTCTTGCGATGTTTCCCTGTGTTCTGCAAATCTGGCACTTGTCTAGATAAGGCCTGGAGTTACGGTAGTTGCCACGAGAGAATGAAGAGCCACGGTTGTTGCCACGCGTTGTAGGTTGGTGTGAGTATTGAGCTGCATTTGCTGTGATTGGTAATGATGATGCATGGATTTCCGTTGTGGCAGAGATAACATTCTCACGATGCAACAACTTTTCATGAAGTTTTTCAACTGATATAAGCTCATCTCTGCCATGAACCATCTCCACGATAGCACGAAACTCATCTCCTAGGCCCTCAGTAATGGCATCAAGGAAATCTTCATGTTGGAGTGGAGAGCCAAGAAGCGCCAATTGGTATGATTTCATGACGATGTTGCGCATATACTATGTAACTGACTGGTTGTCTTTGGAGATGTGCTTTAATTGGCTCTTATGTTGTTTGACATGAGTTCTTGATGGTTTGCCATATGTATCATCCAGAACTTTTCAGATTTCCTGTGACGTGGTGGCATGAGCCACGATCGGTTGGGTGTTGAGGGAGAGAGTGCCTAGTAGAACACTGTATAGTATCATGTCTTGTCGTTTCCAGACAAGAAAAAATGGATTGGCTTCGGTAATATTGTTGTTGGTGACAGTGGCTGCCGGTGGGACAACGGTGTCGTCGATAAAGACGTGTAGTTAATGGTTTCGAAAAGTGCACGAACTTGAATTTCCAGGTGATGACAGCTTTGTGATGCTCGTTATATTGACCGAAATCATGGACAATTTCGGATATGTCCCATTAAAAACTGGAGTGGTTTCGGCAGCGGAAGTAACAGAGGAAGTCAACATCGTAAAAGAGAAAGAAATAAAATTTTTAGTTTTAGATCAGAATTCTGATACCATGTAAATGTTTGAAAAAATATAATTTCCATTGATATTGAGTTGTGATATATACACAATACAGTTGAGATCTCATACAAGAAAATACAAATACGATTCTAGTATATCTATACATAATATTCTAAGGATAATAACCGAATATTCTAACATTTTTATACTCTTAAATAATATTTTTAAAAATCTTTAAATAAATTACTAAGAAAGGAGTATTATAGAGCGGCCCGACAGAAGGACCCGATGGAACCGGCCGACACGCATCCCCATGCCCTTCCACTCTCCTCCACCAATTTCTTAAATTTACATTATTTATTGCTATTATTACTTTTTTTTTTAATCTGCATTACTATCATTTCTGTTATTAGTTTAAAAAATAAATTGATTAGTTCAAATTCTACCACGCTTCTGAGCTGAAGCATTTACCGCCTCGAACCAAAGTGCTCTAACTAGGCAGGTCTTTAGTTCATATTTCATAATCCATTGGGTCTATGATTAAGCTGATTAAAAAAATACTTCAAAGTAAGATTTAAAGATTTAAATTCCGAAAACCATGAGCTTAAATTATGTTTCTGGATACTAATCTGCCTATTCTTAAATTTTATAACCAATAATAAATATACCGTAAATTTTTAAAATGATTCTCCAAAAACTTTTGTTAACGTTGAATAAACGATTTCAATTAAATGTTCTTACAGTTCATTCAAAAGTTGTAAAATATATATTCGAAAACATAAATTTATGATATTTTTAGACAAAAGAAACCTCATTGATGGACACGAAGGCTTTTTTTGTTTCGGTAAGAGAACACTTGTACTCTAATGAATCAAAATTAAATCATTTATTTTAAATCCAAGTAGTTACGACACTATAAGAATTGGTTAACGTAGCTACAAAAATTTTTTATAGCTATGACTGCTTTTTGTAGCAAATATGAATTTGCTACAATTTTTCTGGCCAAAACTATATGTTTGAAATAAAAAAGCCACTGTAATTCTGTTTATTGCTTTTTAAATCAAAATAGCTACAATTTTGTTCGTAGTAATTTTGTTATAACTTTGTTACAAATTACATGTGGTAATTTGATACAAAATTCCACAAAATAGGTATAAAAAATACCTACTAATTACGACAAAATAATCGTGATAATTACCGCAATTAGATACAATATTTTAGTAACTAATAGCCATATTTGATTACAATTTTCCTGTAACTAATAGACACAAAAAATTACTAATAGATACAATTTGCGACGAACATTCCATTGCCAATTGCCACAAACACAATTATGTTTAAAAAAACTATAAAACAATAATAAAAACGAAAATGAAATATAAAATATGAAAAATATATACATATCATAAAACATAACATATCATTAAACAAATCTAAATTTCTAAATTCTAATCACTTAATTTCCAAAATTCTAATAAACTAATTTCTAAAATTCTAAAAGCCTAACTTCTATTCCTATTCTAAGAGCCTAACTTCTATGGTATGGATGATAGGTCGTGACTCAGCTTCTGAAATCTTGGCGTAACTCAGCTTCTGAAAGGGAATCCACACCCTCAGCTCTAATCAGTTTATCATCTTCCTTAATGCTGCAGTGAAAAGGAGTAAAAATTAAACATCAAAGCAAGGTAACAAGCCTAATAACAATGAGACCTGGAAGCATCTTACCTGCTCAGTCTTTTCCTGAGCATATATCGCAAATAAGCATCTGTTCCGAATGGGCTAATACCCATATATTTGCTCATACTAACCAAGCGAGGCCTATTATTGAAAACAAAGAGATAATTACTGTCAGAACATGCACCTTTTTAAGAACACAACACATCTCTGAGACTAAAAACAAAAAGGAGCAACAAACCTGCTAATGTTATCCAAAGTAAGCTCATCATTTTGGACTATTTGACCTCCCGAATCCCTAACCTGTTTGAGATTTTTCCAATTAATCAAAAGATTCCAAAAACAGAGTTTAACACTTTCAACATTCTATTGCCTCTGAAACAATATTACTCCTAATTTGTTTTTAAAAGCAAATGCACTTAGTAGGAAACATTATTACTAACTTATTTCACCAATTGAAACCAAGAAAAGGGCAATCTTAAGATATTATAAATCATAACAACATATATTCAACCACACATCAGTTAAGTACCAAGTAAAGTAACACATGGAGGTTCAACAACAAAGGAACATAAACCAACCTATATAAATCACAATAACCTCAAAAGAACAGTTACTTAGAGCTGATGGAGAGAATCAAAGAACACCTCAAAGGAATCAGATTCAAAGACATGAAGAAGAAACCAACAATAGTATGTATGTGCAAACCAACAAAAAGGAGTTTTTTTTATGCCATCCCTGTTGATATCCTCACGTAGACCTTGCAAGAGAAGTTAGATTGCTAAAGTCCCTGGTTGGTGCTCCAGATTCAAGCTCAATGCAGCCATTTTTCATTTCAATCTCAAGCTCCAAATTCAAATGCTCTTCGTCTAATGCGCCCATTGAAAAGAAAACCAATAATCCCCAGACAAGGAATTTACCCCAAAAACAAAAAATCACAAATCTGAGCATATATGCTTCGTGGGAGAAGAAGGAAGAAAGGAGATGGATACCTTGACTGGCGGACAGAGCCGGACTGGAGCGCGGTGGTCGGAGACACGGCCTACAGAATCAAGGGAGGGAAATCGAGCGGCCATGGCTGGTCGACATATATGACGAGATCGGTGGAGGCGGCAGCTGGTCGGAACCGCTAGAGGAGAGAGAGAGATATATAAGAGAAAAAGAGAGAGAATAAGAGAAAGAGAGAGAAATGCCGGCGGCTAACCTTGGCGGACGCGTCGGTGAAATAGCCGGAGGCGGCAGCTTTTGGAACGGTGGCGGTGTCTGAAAATCTAAAGGAGAGAAAATGAGATTTTTAAGAAGATAAACATAGAAGAAAGGAGGCAGAGGAGAAAAGAAAAAGAAAAAAAATTGTAGGGGTGATTGGCAAAATAATTTTTTATGTGAAAATTTTAAAAAATATTAAAATTTTTAAAATTACATTTTAATCAATCACATTTTAATAGATTTAAATTTTTTAAAATACTAAAAATTTTCTTAAATTTTTTAACAGCCACTTTTTTCTCTTTTTTCTTTAAAAACGAGACTTTTTTTTAAAAAACCAAAAATTATGGCTTTAATTTATTTTTAAAGTCATAATCATTATTTAAAAGTAAAAATTTTAACTGTTACAGTATAAAATAAAAGTTTACAGTTACAGTCCTAACCAATCAACCTCTAGGGTTTTTAGATTTACTTACAAAGTTACAGGTTTAGGGTGTGATTGGCTTTGTGGCTGTTAAGACTGTAAGGTATTTGACAGTCCTCACAGTTTTTTTTTAATCCAATCAGACTTTTACTTTATTTTTTTATTTTAAAATCTTCAAAGTGACTTCTTTTTTTTTCTTCTTCTTTTCTTTGTTTTTTTCTAAAGCGTGAATAGAGAGACTTTAAAATAAAAAATTTAAAAACTTTGTTTATTTTCTTTCCCGAGATAATTAAAAAATATATATAAATCTATGTACAACTTATTACAAAAAAAATTCTAATTGATTAATCATTAAATTTTTTTCTCTTTCTTTTAAGATCCATTTTGTTGGTATGTTATTAATTAATTAATTAATCATTTTCTTGTTCATTATGCCAATTATACTTCTCCAAAATTATTGTTACTGTAATTTTCTACTTTATAGGGATAAATGTTTACCCTGAACAAGAGTAAACATTCAAAGTAATCTCTAATCAATAGTTGAACGGTTAAACTCTCAATTATTGAAAACAATTTTTTAAGAAAGATTCGAACACTATTTTTATAATATCACTAAAAATTATAAATACAATGATAAACATAAGAAATATTACTCAAGCAAAAGTTTTACTATTTTTTTTATGTTTTTTTCACTTTTTGTGTAAATAATTATATTTTTTATTTTGTATTACTTTGTATTGATTTTTAAAAGAATTTGTTCTTACAGAAAATGGCATCATCATCATCTTCTCGTAAGGTAATCTAAGAACAAATATAACACTTATTAAAAATATTTATTTATTATGTTATACTAATATATGTGTCTTTATGTCAATGGAAAAAAATCACATGGACCGATAATAACACTCATACTTTACTTGAAATTTTCATAATTTACATTTTTAATATAAAATTATAATATTTAAAATAACAGCAACAGTTTCTACAGTTTTTATTACCAATCAGACTTTGTTAATATTTAAAAGTAACAGTCACAGTTTTTACAGCCATTTTTTCTACAGCCAAAAGCCTACAGCAATAGTCTACAGTCACAGTCCTTACCAATCAGCCCCTTAATTGTGGTTATTTGTGGCTATGTTATTTAAACTTTTTCGCCAAAATTTGAGTGGGAATTTTTTATTTTTATTTTATTTTTAAATGGCTACAAATTTTTTGTGACTATGACGAAAAGTTAGCCACATATTTTCCGTGTAACAAATTGATAACTATTTATTACAGAATTGCTATGAAATATTATTGTATCAAATTTTGATATAGCCGGCAAAGAAGAAAAAGACGGATCCATACAAGAAAAAAAAGTGAATGTGAGTCCTGAATCTGGTATGATTCAGATCACACCAAAAAAATAAAGAATTCCATGATGACATATGACAATCGGAGATCAACGTAATCGGAATAAGATCCCACGATGAGAGATGACAATCGAAGATCAACGTAATCGGAATAAGATCCCACGATGAGAGATGACAATCGGAGATCAACGTGTAATTGGAATAAGATCCCACAATGAGAGATGACAATAAAAGATCAACGTAATCGGAATAAGATCCCACGATGGGAGATGACAATCGGAGATCAATGTGTAATCGGAATAAGATCTCACGATGAGAAATGACAATCGGAAATCAAAGTGTAATCGGAATAAGATCCCACGATGAGAGATGACAATCGGAAATCAAAGTGTAATTGGAATAAGATCCCACGATGAGAGATGGCAATCAGAGATCAACGTAATCAGAACAAGATCCCACGATGAGAGATCACAATCGGAGATCAACGTGTAATCGAAATAAGATCCCACAATGAGAGATGACAATCGGAAATCAAAGTGTAATCGGAATAAGATCCCACGATGAGAGATGACAATTGGAGATCAACGTAATCGGAATAAGATCCCATGCTGAGAGATGACAATGAAAGATCAAGTGTAATCGGAATAAGATCCCACGATGGGAGATGAAAATCGGAGATCAACGTGTAATCGGAATAAGATCCCACGATGGAAGATGACAATCGGAGATCAACGTGTAATCGAAATAAGATCCCACGATGAGAGATGACAATCGGAAATTAAAGTCTAATCGGAATAAGATCCCACGATGAGAGATGGCAATCGGAGATCAACGTAATCGAAATAAGATCCCACGATGAGAGATGACAATCGGAGATCAACGGGTAATCGAAATAAGATCCCACGATGAGAGATGACAATCGGGAAATTAAAGTGTAATCGGAATAAGATCTCACGATGAGAGATAACAATTGGAGATCAACGTAATCGGAATAAGACCCCAGGATGAGAGATGACAATCAGAGATCAACGTGTAATCGGAATAAGATCCTACGATGAGAGATGACAATCGGAAATCAAAGTGTAATCGGAATAATATCCTACGATGAGAGATGACAATCGGAAATCAAAGTATAATCGGAATAGAGAGTTGTCGGAATAGAAATATAATGTAAACTAAGATAAATCTTAAAGAAAAGAGTTTTATTGCGTGTATCTTGCTAGAGAGTTTGGAATGTCCCTTTTCTCTAGACTTATTTCATACATATACTCTCTACAACGCGCCAATCACGCTCCATATTTAACATCTTATTTAACTCTCTTTGGTTCAGACGTTACATTGTTCGAATTTCAGAGTCTAACCCTCCATCTTCCCAACTCTCCCAACTCGCGGATCTCTCCATCCTGAGGCCCATTCATGATTATCCAATCCGTTTAAGACCTTGTCTAACAAGAATAATCTTTACTCGATTTAAGTGACTTAACTGGGCTCATTTTACGCGTTCGCGAGTTGGACCCGATACCACCATATCACGTTGTCGCGTTTACATGTTGTCGGGTTGGCTTTCCTTATACGGAATCCGACGCCAACAGGTTTCCACGTTGCCGGTTGGTTTTCTTATCTCGAATTTGATTTATCTCTACAAATAGGATTTCGTATAAGTACGAATTCCAATGCCAACAGTGAACGGCAACGACAAACTAAGTCGGCAGAGAAAGAAGAGGTGTTTAGAGTTTCTGACGTTGAAGGAGGAAGAAAGAGTACCCCTTTATGATAGACCACATATATTGGGTTGGGCCCAAATATTTTAAACTCTTTTCAAAATTAGATTAAGAGAGAAAACAAAATTTAGTCTCAAAACTTAAAAAAAATCTAAAAGTGTAGATATTTGTTTAGTGCTTGAGTATATATATATATATATATATATATATATATATATATATATATATATATATATATATATGCATCAATGGATTCGTTATATACTTAAGTATAGTGGAAAAATACGGTTTTGGTTGGTATCATATATATATATATATGTAGTGGATAAAGTAAAAAGTGTATTTATATGTAACGATATAATTGGTAATTAAACTAACATTGATTATTGGAAACATATGATTTTGTGTCATCTTGTCATTTTTTTTGAAATTTTCTAATTTGATACATAGTAATTTAATTTGGTGTTTCTAATTTGATACATAGTAATTTAGTTTGGTGTTTATGGTTTGATTTATACTATATTGTCATTATTTTATAAATTTCTTAAATTTGATTTCCAAAAACTTACTTAGCAATTTAATTTAGGGTTTAAGGTATGATGGTGTGCCATATTTTCATTGTTTAAAATTTTTAAAAATTTGTTTTCTATATATCTACACAATAATTTAGTTTGGTGTTTATGGTTTGATTTATACCATATTGTCATTGTTTTTGAAAATTTTTAATTTTATTCTCAAAAGCTTACTTAGTACTTTAGTTTGAGGTTTAGAATTAGTAGCAAATTATATTTTTCCGTAACTAATATGCTACGAAACAATGTTGTAGCAAAAATTGTAGCTATGTGGTCTGATTCTTGTAATGCAAGTCACAACCTTATCATTTGCGTTATTCGCAGTCCTAATTTTTTTTTTCTGCGAAGAATACTTTGTTTTATTGAAACTGATTTAAAAGAGATTACATCATAGAATAAATTCGACATATGAAATACAAAGAGAAACTAATGGTCTTTTCCGCACCGGAAATTAAGTGATGACAAACATCCGTGATGACATATTAGCGATATCAAAATGGTCTTGTTTCGAGTATAAGGTAAACAATTAGGTGTTTTCGTATCCACAATAACAGCCGGACTTCCAATACTTTTTACGACAACATGACAACAATTTTCTTAATTTAGACAAATCGTCTTCTTTGATTGTCTTTGTCAAATTTATTCCGAGTTAGCTTCGGTGAAGTCACCGTTGAACAAATTTGAACCGCAAAACTTAAATCATATAGATAGCCAGATTTGACTATAAACTAAGCAGCAAACTATAAATTTTCTATGAAGGAAAGAACCTCAACTAAACAACGTCATCATAAGAGAAAAACTAAATCCAAACAAGAAAATCACAATAACTCATAAGAGCAAAGTTTTTCAGCTACTAGATTCGATATTTACTAGAGAAAAAACCGGAAAAAAATTGCATCATCTTATGACCAGAAAGAGGGTCCATGTCCTAATTTATTTTCTTGTAGACAAAATAAGAGATTTATTATTATGTAGAATAAAAAATGGGAAAACAAGAGAAGACGGTCAGAAATGGACCAACGGTCAAACACCAAACCATCAAATCACATTTACTAAGTACAATCGAGACTTTCGGTGGTTTTGCCTTAACGAATTAGGCCAATGTTCTTATCCATCGCCCTCCTGTCCAATTTACCATTACATTCCATCCTTGCATATTAACAATTTAACACGCATGCATATGGGTTCGAACAGTGGATCATGGTTGGCCTGTTTTTTCTGCGATAAATGTGGTGAATACTTTTTAAAAAATTCAAGTTTCATATACGTCTCGTGCCGCATATACTATAAGGTGATGGTATATTTTAGGGTTACAAATATTACATATTTCCTATTTTTAGTTGTATCGGATTCTGGGTTATAAGAGTTTATAATCATTAATTCACACGATCAATAATAAATTATAAATAAACTCGTCTCAATAGGTTTTTTCTCTAAATTTATTATAGTTTTTCGTGTTCTTCATTTTTTTTTTGGACGAATTCACAACAATATATATATATATATATATATATATATTGGTGAAAATTTGTAGGCCATTTTCAACAATTTTCTCTAACATAGATGTTTTAGTAAATATTTATATCTGTATCCAAATCTGTATAGCTTAACAATACTTTTGAAGGAAAGAAAATATTTTTTTTTTTGTCACCAGTAACAAATAAAATTGTAGAACTAACGTATTATTATTGAATTTTCTAATATTTTGAACCGCTATGAATATGATCCATATTTTAAAGCCCACTTATCTTCTTTGGCATTTTTCTAAAACATTTTCTTCTTTGGCATCGAGAACCCTCATTTTATTAGCATTGGGTAACCGCACGAACCCCATGTATCTATGTTTTCTTAATGATGGTGTTGATTGAGTTTTACATATGTCGTGATTCATGACTCGTGAACCAAGCCAAAAAGACAGTTGCCAAGGATCTTGGCTTATTTTCTTTGCAACTAATTAAGTACGTGATTATGTATGTGACTAAAGTGCTACGTGACACATGGGGCTAATTCGGATTCTTACTTAGTCGGTAGCTAATGATATTTTAGCCAGATTATTAAATACTTAAAATTTATATTCTCTATTTCTTTTTAAAATTTATATTCCCAAAACTAATCATTTCTCTTCTTTCCATACTCGATTGCCCCCCAAATGGATTTGGCCCGTACTTCTATGTTAAGCAAACCCTTTTCTCACTTTGTTATCTTCCTATTTTAGTAACAAAAAGATAACTAGGTTTGATTGGTATAAACCATTTTTATATTTATCAATCATAAAAATATTATCAAAAATATTACATTCAGTTTTTTGTACCGTTTTCTTTTACAGTTATTCTATAACCGTTAAAAAATCCGTATTATTTTAGATGACCAATCGAAGCCAATCATTAAATTTCTCTAAACTCTAATTGCTGATTTGCTTCTAATGCCAAAAAAGAAAAACACAAAACTCCAATTGCTCCTAACCAATAAAAAAGAACACACACATCGACATTAATCATTTGTATCATCTTTTATTTTATAAATTTAATTAGAGACCCCCCGGTCCGCCCATTCAGATCTCTGTCTCTCTCTCTCTCTATATCTATACACACAAACCAATCTTTAAAACACTATAGACTCTCTCTCTCTCTCTCTCTCTCTCTCTCTCTCATTCTCCATCTTCTCCATGAGTTTCTAACGATAAAAGCTTGACCCTTTTTCACTTAAGAAATTTTCCCTCGAAAAACAAAAACTCTTTTCTCCATCTTCTATAGCTTAAGAAATTAAAAGAGTCTTTTAAAAAAAAAAATCATTATTCTTCTGAAAACCCTAATTTTTACTGAAGAGAATCAGCAAGGAGCGATGAGCAGTACTACTTTTGAAGAATCGCTGAAATCTATGTCGTTGGATTACCTAAACCTCTTAATCAACGGTGAAGCTTTCTCCGACGTCACTTTCAGCGTCGAAGGCCGTCTAGTCCACGCTCACCGTTGCATCCTCGCCGCTCGTAGCCTCTTCTTCCGCAAATTCTTCTGCGGATCTGATCCTTTACAAACCGGAGTCGAACCGGCTAACCAAACCGGATCGGGATCTAGAGCAGCCGTAGTTGGAGGAGTCATACCGGTTAACTCGGTCGGTTACGAAGTTTTCTTACTTCTACTTCAGTTTCTATACAGTGGTCAAGTCTCAATCGTACCGCATAAGCACGAGCCAAGATCGAATTGTGGAGATAGAGGATGTTGGCACACGCATTGCACTGCAGCCGTCGATCTTTCTTTAGATATCTTAGCCGCCGCTCGTTATTTTGGTGTAGAGCAGCTCGCGTTGCTCACTCAGGTTCTTGTTCTTTTGATTTTTTGGTTTTAGTGTACCGGTTTTGGTTTGGTTGAGTTTTGAAACCCTATTGATGATGCACACATGTGAATATAGATAAGAGTTGTTCTTGTTTTGATTTCATGTGCAATCTGAGCTTAAAGATTGCTTGCATTCCACGCGCTGTAACTTCCTTTCCCGGATTTAGATGGCGATGGACTGATGTTGTTGTGTTGCACACCGAGAAATTTCCTAAAAGTAGAAACTTTTTTCCAATGTTTTTTTTTTTTGGTAATACACAACCTCTTTATTTAATATATAAATATATCTTTGAAAATAGTAACTTTGAATATAATACTAAAATTTGAGAATTTTGGCATAATCATTTTGCGATTTGGCATGATTTTACTAATCGCAAATTTGTGCGGAATCGCTATTTTTATTCAGCGTTTTCACGATTCCGCAAATACAATGACCAAAACCAAATAATTTTATCATTCCTTAAGCCTTAATTTTAGTCGGATTTTTTTCCCTTAATAATTTTTTTCATTTCATTTCGCTATTCTTTTTATATTCCACATCTTGGGCTTTCTCAATGTTATCAATCATGAGCATGAGTGTTTTTCTTCTATTATCATACAAAAAGTCTTACTTTCCTCATTTGGGTTTGTATATAATGAAAAACCCTTGGTGAAACATGGTTTCTTTTGAGGATTCCATTACTATGAACATGATATTGATCCGAGGAAAAAAGTAAGTGGTGGATAGTCTCTTTGAATTCAACATTTTTTCTTAAAATCTAACTGCTTTTTTTTCTTTCACAGAAACATTTGACAAGTATGGTAGAGAAAGCATCCATTGAAGATGTGATGAAAGTACTAATAGCTTCAAGAAAGCAAGACATGCATCAATTATGGACCACTTGCTCTTACTTAGTCGCCAAATCTGGTCTTCCACCGGAAATACTAGCCAAACATCTCCCAATCGAACTCGTAGCCAAGGTTGAGGAACTTCGTCTCAAATCTTCCATGCCTCTTCGTTCCCTTATGCCACACCACCATGACTTAACCTCGGCTCTAGACCTCGAGGACCAAAAGATCAGGAGGATGAGACGTGCATTGGATTCCTCAGATGTCGAGCTCGTGAAGCTAATGGTAATGGGAGAAGGACTCAATCTAGATGAGTCCTTAGCTTTGATTTACGCGGTTGAGAATTGTAGTAGAGAGGTTGTGAAAGCACTTCTTGAGCTTGGAGCAGCCGATGTGAACTATCCTATGGGTCCCACAGGGAAAACCGCTCTTCACATTGCGGCCGAGATGGTCTCTCCCGACATGGTGGCTGTCTTACTTGACCACCACGCCGACCCTAACGTCCAGACAGTGGATGGAATCACTCCTCTTGACATCCTTAGAACCCTAACGTCGGATTTCTTGTTCAAGGGGGCAATTCCTGGATTGACTCACATTGAGCCTAATAAGCTCAGGCTTTGTCTCGAGCTGGTCCAATCCGCGGCATTGGTGATATCACGCGAAGAAGGGAACAATAACAATAACGATAACAACACCTTGATCTACCCTAGGATGAAAGATGAACACACGAGCGGAAGCGATGGAGGAAGTAATTTGGATTCAAGATTGGTTTATCTAAATCTTGGAGCTACAAATCGTGATCGTGGGGATGACCATAACAATCAAAGGGAAGGAATGAGTCTGCATCATCATCATGACCCGTCAACGATGTATCATCGTCATCATCATCATCACAACCACTTCTAGGTTTTTGTAACTCATCATCCTTTTATTAAGATAAAGACATATTCAATATCTAATTAATTTGTTGTTATGGATTCCCTTTTTTGTGTGTATATGGTGTGCGAACAAATGTAAACTTTAATTCCATGAAGAGTCGAAGGAGATGAGAAGAGAAGGAGTAGCACAAACAAAAGGGTCATATATTAGATGGAGTGAGATCTTGAGTTATATATATGTTGACATATATATAAGCTTAATCAATATATATATAGTTTTATTAGCGGTAAGGTTTTCGCAGCATCCATAATTAAAATTTATAATTGTTAGATGTACATTAATCATTTTTTTTTTACAAACAATGCATTTATCCTATCCTTTTTGCCTTTGCATTTCCTTTTCTCTTGGGTGCGTGTGAAAGAATTTGAAACGTAAATCTATTGTCGTGGAAGATAAAAACAAAAATACTTTTATACACATACATAATGGTTAGCAAAAAGAAGAAAAAGGAAAACCAAAAAAGCCAATATTTATGGAAGTGTCAGTGTCACCTCTACAATGTTGACCTGAGGTCCTTGATCAACATGAGTGTACATATCAAAGTAAAACGATAGATGATCAGAGTTTGTAGCTTTGTAGTCATTATATATAAATTTCTGCTATTTGCGAAATTTCTTCAGAGATCAGGTGAATTTAAGATTAGTAGCGTTTCGTAAGACTTTTGAAAAATTATGCTTTCCAAAAAAGTATGTTAATTTTTTCATCATGGATCGTTTCTGGCAGAAAGAGTTTTTTTTTTTTTTTTTTTTCGGCGGCAGAAAGAGTTATAATAAATCCAAAGTATACCGAAACTTCCTTGATAACAGAAAAAAAAAAAAAAAAAAAATTTAAATTCGTTCACTAATCTGTTTTGGTTGGTGTCGCAAAAAATGAGAAAAAGAACAATATTTTTGGGTAAAATTTCAACAAACAATATTTTGGATGAAATTTTAATCGTGAAGAAGGTTCATGGCTAAATTAAGATTTTCTAAAGTTCAGTGGACTATTCTACAAAATTTCGAAAGTAACAAAGATTTGCAACCTAGTCCTACAGAAAAGAGAGGAAAACTCTCTTTGACTTGGTCAAGTCAAACATCTTACAGTTACTCATGCATTAAACCCGTCTCCGTCGCCTTCTCTACCTGAGCATCTCCGTCTTCCGACGCCGAGCTACCACCGTCGATATTATTTTCCGGCGAATCTAGCTGCACGCATTCCGGAGCTTCACCGACGTTTTGCCTCTCCTCCACATCTTGATTCCTCCTCAAACTCTGTCCTCTGACGAGATTCAACACGAATCCGTTGTGTGTCCTCCCCGTCTGAAGATAATCGCCTTCCGTCACCGTGATGCTCCGGGGAGAGGAAGAAGAAGCCGCGGCGTTTAAATCGCTCTCCGAACCTCTATCGGAGCCTCTAATCGTCGTCTGATCTGGATCAACGGCGTCGAGATTCTGGACGTAATCCGTGAACATTTGAGCAGAAGTCGTCCTCATCAATGGTCCACCAGATCTCGTCCAATCTCCAGCTTCTGGTGAATCTCCGTCGCTTCCTCCGTCGTGCGAATTGTTACTGTTGCCGGCTCTGTTATTATTCCTCCCGGATCCAGTCACGATTTGCTGGTACATCGATGAAGCTTCTGCTAACACATCATCATCGACGGATCCTGATGAGTTCTCACGAGCGATGCAGTTCCAAGATGGGATTCTTCTGGATGCGTTGAATCTGGTGGCTCCGGCTAAAGGATGTTGAGACGAGGAAGACGAGGCGGAGGCAGCGGCGGCGGCTCTTCGAGCGGTGCGTTTAAGGCGGCGCATGTGGTTGAGTACGGCGACGCACTCGTCGAGGGCTAGTTCGATCCCGAAGTTTGCTTTGATGACTGCGAGTTTCTCCCAGGTGCATCTTCTTCCTTGGTTTGCTGCTTTTTGAATCTCTACATTGGTTGGGTTTTGTATGATCTTCAAGTACTGAATCCCAAACACACACAGAACAAGAACATGAGAGTATGAATATGATCACAGATGTTGAAATGTTTCGTGTTCAAGAGTGGAATCATTGATACATTGTTGCAGCGGTTTGGGTTTTGTTTACCTGAGAAACAGTAGCTGGCATGACGATAGTGACATCGCCTTCCCATTCTTGAGCGAAAAGCTGTGCGACTTCTCTTAGAGGAAACCCGAGTTCTAGTACTTGGTTGCATCTATGCTTCACTTCCATCTCCGAGAGTTGCGCGAGCTTTGAAAGATCGAATTACGGAATGAGTCATAAGTATGTCTATGGCTTGTGGATGAAGTGAATGTGAATCGTACCTTTGCTGCAAACCGGCCTCCACAAGCTCTTACAAACTCCTTCATCCTCAAGAAGGGTGCGATGTGAGGGTTGGCTTGACTCACAATGAAATGGTTAACATTGAAAAGCTCTTTGAGTTGTATCATTGGTAAGTCCATCTCCAAACTACCGTCTCTCCAGCGTCGAACCGATGCTCCTGAGCTCTCTTCAGGATCCAAGTTAAAAGGTGGGTGATAAGGAACAATCTCTCCTGTTCTATCTTTGGCCATGAGTTCTTGAGCCTCAAAAAGACCTGGGAAAGCACAAGATGCAGTCACTGCACTCCATATCACGACATGAGGCGAAGTCAGATAGTTGAGACATCTAGGCGGCTCGTGCTTCCTCGCGGAACAAACTGTTATCCCGAGAATCCGTCCTGTCATGTCGTAAGCTTCTTGGAATGTGAGATTGTTTGTGAGATTCCTTAACTTCCATTGCAAATGCCGGATCTCATGGACTGCCCCTTGAGTCATAACCCGTTTCACAGTAGTGAAAATCCCTCCCATCTCATCAAAGAACTGCAAAGCGTGCCAAGAGCCTTCAAAGAAGCTCTGTAACTCAGGCCATGACCTTGTCCCCACAACCGCACACATTACGGACCCTACGCTCGAACCGGCTATGATCCTCGGCAAGAGCTTATGTTCCACAAGCGTCTTGACCACACCGAGATGGAAAGCACCAAGAGAAGCTCCTCCGCTAAGAAGCAGAGCCGTTCTTCCAAACGCGTGCCTCGTCTCGTGCATAAAAGAGAGTTTCTCCTCCAAAGAAAGCTCTTCAGTGTCCGTATCACAAACCATCCTAAGCTGTGTAGAGACCTCATCGATATACTCTTTGATTAGTCTCGGCACTTGAAGCCTTCCTTTGTGAAGCTCAGGGTTACACATGTTACCAAGATTTCTCACAAGATCAGCTCTCATACAGAAGATAATGTCTCTTAGAGACCCCTCGTGACGTCTATGCTTAAGCTCCTCAAGCTTGTTCATCACGAGCTCCACATCGAAAAGATTGGTTTCGTTCATTTTCGGAGTCTCTTTATCGAGCATCTTCGCGGCGTGAGACCATTCCTCGTATGTCAATGCAGCTCTCATCATGTTACTCCAGAATTTTCTCCTGTAAGCCATCTCAGCCTTTGCTTTTAAGCTTGTGTAGCGATTCAACAGAAAAGCCATCGTCGTCACCATGGCTAATATCCCTTGCGGATTCCTTGGATGTAACCAAGACACAAACGGTGATAGAAAAACCTTAGCTCCTCCGAGGAAACACACGAGGAATCTGAAGAGTTTGTGTCTGAATTTAGACATTGATTTGCAGAACAAGATCCGGAAGGCAATTGTTCTTCCGATTATTGTCGTGGGTCCTATCGAAAACGGATCCACGCTTGCTTCATTGCTTATATCCATTGTCTTTCCTGACTCAAAGACGAGAAACCTATTATTCGGTCAAGATCAGAGAAACGGAAAGAAGATGAATCAAAAGATCGGATTTTTTCTGACAGATCAAGAAAACAGAGCGAGAGATCTCAAATCCATCGAGTTTTCGACACACAACGCAACCAAGAAACGGTAATGAAAGTGGGAAAGACGAGACAGCAAGGGATGGGAGGCATTGGGATCTACGAAAGAAGATTGGGCCAAAAAAAAAAAGATTCCGTTTCAGCGAAGAACAGAGGAAAATTAATATAAATGAAACCCATATAACAGATTTCATTTGCTAAGAGACAAAAATGGCGATTTAAGACCCACGCTCATCTTCGGACTACTTTCTAATTTTGGGAACCCAAAACTCAGGAACACGACAAATTGAAAAAGAGAAAATGATTTGTCACCTTTTGCACAAATTGTCTTTGTTTTTGAGACTCGCGACGAAGCATAAACCCGTTGAATTCAAACATTTTTTTGGTTCGTATTAGATAAGTTCGGTATTATCCGAGTGGCGGTAAATTCGGAGTGATTTCTCGCAACGGGCCCAATTTATAATCTGGGCTCAGACCCATTGATTAGGAGTTTACACTTGTACTCAATCAGACTGAGTTTTAACCTCGTTGCCAAACAGACAAAACACGAGAGACAAGGATCAAAAACAGAGAGAAGAGAATCATTGACTAAGGTAGATTATGCTTAAGGACTGAAACTAAGCTTAATAAAGCAAAAACATAAAAACTGAGAAACAAAAGTAAACGGAAGTGAGACTTGAAATACAAGCATATAAATGCCTTTTGTCTCACTTTTTTTCCAAGAGTAGATACCAACAACACATAAGACTTTCAAAACTTAAAGAGTAGCACCATAACACAAACTCATCATCCTCATTCTGAATCATCGTCACTGTCTTTGCTCTTCTTCTTCTTCTTGTCCTTCTTTTTCTTCTTCTTCTCACTCTTGTCTGCTGCTGCGTCGACAGCAGCAGCAGCAGCAGAAGCTTCCTCTGTCTCTTTGCTCTTCTTTTTCTTCTTCTTCTCCGACTTTTCAGACTTTGGTGACGACAACTCTTCTTGATCTTCCTCCTTGTCCTTCTTCTTCTTCTTTTTCTCCTTCTTCTCAGACACGGCTTCTTCTTCTTTCACCTCTCCCTTATCCTTCTTCTTCTTCTTCGACTTCACCTTCTCTTCAACCTCGTCTCCTTCAACGTCTTTGGTTTTAGCTTTCTTGGTTGAAACAGGAGCAGGGGTTTCACTGCTATCATCATGCTTACGCTTGCGCGCTTCTCCATTCTCAGCCTCAACCTTTTTCTCCACAGCTGATTTATCTTCCTTCTCAGGGGCAGCAGCAGCACCAGCTATCATAGCATCTCCACCAGTAGGCAAAACCACGTTCCTACTCCATTCTACAGGAGTTTTCTCGTTCGGCTTCCCGTGCTTGTCCAGTTTCCCATCAGCAATAAGCTTCTTCTTCATCGAAGCTCTAGGTCCCAATCCCCATTTCCTCGGGTAAGTGTCTCTATCCATCACCACTCGTTTGATCTTAGCCACCACACCGTGATCACAAGTAGCCATCACAGATGTCGTCATCTCAGCGATCCCAACAGCAATCGCCTCTCCTTTAGTTGTCATAAGAACAACTTCTGTGCCAACATCAATGTCATTCTCGAATCTCAGCAGCCCGGGAATCATCAACTTAGCACCATAACAGATTGCATTCACAGCTGAATCCTTCACAACGAGTCTCTTGTAGCTCGTCAATATCACCTCAAGAGGCATAATCACCCTCCTAAGATAAGTCTCATCCTTGTAATTGTCATACATCCATTGAGCATCCATCACATCATGCATTGTAACCATGTTATCATTCTCACCCAAAATCCCAGACCTAACCCTCCTAAGCTCCTGCATATGCCCACCAACCCCAAGAAGCAAACCCAAATGAACACACATAGTCCTAATGTAAGTACCTGCTTCACAAGAAACCCAGAAGACAACCAAATGCCTGTCTGCATCATACTCAAGCAGCTTGCTTTGATAGATTGTCCTGATCCTAAGCTGTCTTTTAACAGCAGAGATCAGAGGAGGCCTCTGAAACACAGCTCCGGTGAGCGATTCGAGGGCTCTAGCAACTTTAGCAACATCGGGAACAGCAGAGTGAAGGCGAGCTACACAGACGTACTCCTTACCCGCACCTTGCTGCGATTTCACGAGCCTCGTGGCTCGGTCGATGCAGACAATGAGATTACCCGTGACTTTAGGGTCAAGGGTTCCACTGTGACCAGTCTTCTCGACACGGAGGATACGCTTGATCCAAGCAACGACCTCGTGAGAAGAAGGGTTCGCGGGTTTATCGAGATTGATGACACCGTACCTGATATAATCGATGAGAGGACGTTTCAGAGGTGAGTGACCGGAGGAGATTGGAGTGTAGTGGCCGGTACGGACGTTGAGGCGGTCGTAGTTCTTGAGGAGGATGGGCCACTGAGATGTGTCGATGGCTGGAGTGAAACTCTGCGGCTTGATCATGTAGTCTCCGGTGTCGGCATCGTTCTCCGTCTTCGAGTCCGTCATGGCTCCGGCTGGATTAGGGTTTTGAGAAATGGAGGAGGAGGAGGCGGAGAGTAGTTACAGAGGATTGGTAAGTGTGAATTTATAAAGGACTAGGGTTTTTTAGGGTTTTAGGTGACAAGAGAGAGATGACATTGGAAAGCTTGAAGGTACCTCTATTTGGGCTTCATTGGGTTTTCTTTTATTTTAATTGGGCTTTTCTATAGAAGTTTGTAATACGTTTAAAGCCCAAATAAGCAAGGTGGTTTAAAATGTTGTTTTTTTCATTCAGGAGTTTAACGATATTACGAGTCACGAGGAAAGTATATAATATGATCGTTCATCTTAAAACAAGTCTATTATTGCGGTCTCATTCTAATATCAACAAAACCACTTTTATAATCAGAAATATTTATTGGTCGCAATCCTAATGAGGCATGAAACGCTTTTTTTTTTTTTTTTAAATGGGAGTTTCGGATTTTTGGCCCATAATCTTTTCGATACCTAGATCTTTGGTCCATAATCTTTTCCATACCTAGAATCAGATTTTAGATATTCCGATTTAAAAAATAAGTTTCTTTTGAGTAATAAAAAGACAATCCCTATATTATAAAAAGACCACGACCTTGCGTGAGTTTTTATCCAAAAAATTTAGGTATGAAAGAGTAGAATGTATATCTTTATTATAGAAAAAAAAAATGTGAACGAAAAAGAAAATCTACTGACCAGAAAAAATAAATATGGAAGAATATAGTCTATCTTATAATGAGAAGATAAAATATTATTGCAATCATGATTTATATATTAGTTGGTTTGTGTTAATATTGTTATTGTGTCACTATCTAAATTTAAATTAGTTCGAAAATAATTATATATATATATATTTAAATAGTATACAATATTATATTTTTTCACATATAATATACAAAAAAATAACGTGGCCGTCCAGACACATGAAACATTATCACATTATACAATTCTTTATTGTAATGTTTTGAGTGAAGTGTTGAAATTCGACTCTCGAAAATTCTTTTAACAAATCAAGCACCGCCCAATATTTTCTAAAATATTCGAATATCCTGATTTATTTATGCTACTAACTGATTCGCATACCGAACAAAAAGAAGTAGAACCCCAATTTTTCAAGAATATAAACCCCAACCATTCAAAACTTTTATATTTTAAACCCATAAGTCTTCGCATTAGGTAAAAAGTCAGCTCTCTCTATTCTTTGCCAATAAATAGTCTCATAACAAGAAACAATTTTCTTCGAACCTAAAACTCACAAAAGAGAAAACACTTTACTAAAGCAAGGAATGGCCGGACTTCAATACAGTTTCTTCCCGACCGACTTCTTCTACCCACGAGCTTCTCCTCCTCCGGTAACAAGCCTTGTCGTTGCTAATCCAAAGTTGGAGATATTAACCCAAAAGAGAGATGGTTTCGTAGTGATTGATGAAACTCGTGCTTCCTTGTCTCTGCTTATTCGTGAAAAGCCGAGTAATCAATCAATTTTCGATACACAAACATTGAAGAAGAAGCCACTTTGGATCGAAGATGACATGTGATGTTTTTGATTGATATATCTGGTTTTTGTTAGAGCAAAACACAATATGCAATTCTCCTTTCGCCTTTTGTTGACTCTACATATAAAGGTCATTATTATCTATGTTTCTTCTTTTTGTTAAATATAGGTTTTGAGTGTCGTGTAATAGAGGTTAAGCTTTCAAGGAGAGGGTATCAGAGTTGGCTGTTATTTTAGAGCAGCCCTTAACCTAAAATTAAGTGCTTAATAGATTTTTCAAAACTTATGTGCTTTTATGGATTATGGTAAACTTATATGTTTCCAATGGTTTACAAAAAAAGAAAATATCACAAAAGACATCAGAATTTTCTAATATCATTAAAATGTTTTCAGATAAAATCCAAATAACCCTAACAAGAGAAACTAAATGAAGAAGAAAGTCGATAACACTAATTTATGATTTCAGCTGAAAAACATAAAAACGAAAAGAGAAATAAGATGAGATTTCATATGAGCAAACCAACAAACAATCCGATTTTCGCAGCTTCAAGCAGAAGAGACTCAACTCAGAAGCAAGCATCCAAGAGACAGCAACAACACAGAGCAGCAAGACTGCAACAAAATCATCATTCTCAGTCAAACCAAGTCATGTAATCATACACTAGCAAGTCGAAAGATGCAAATTACAAACCCAATTTGGTTTGGATTTGCAGTGCAGTTGCAAATTTCACTCAAATCAACAATATCATATTCAACATTACCATTAGATGACTAAATCCAACTTATGAACAAAGGAGATATGACTCATTTTTCTTCTAATAGTGAGAAATGAGCTAGAAACATGGTCGTAAATCGTTCAATCAAATCACGAATTTCTCCAAGGATCTAACAATTGCATCTCAAAGTTATACAGTTTGTAATCGGAGTAATTACTTACCATCCTTCAAGCATACCGGGACTGTGCTGCTGTTGTTGTTGTTGCTGAGGGGGTGGGTATTGGGGTGCATACGGAGGAGGATAACCTTGCTGAGGATATCCTTGTTGAGGATAACCTTGTTGAGGATAACCTTCCGGTGGATATCCTTGTTGAGGATAAGGTTGTGCCGCCGGATATCCCTGAGGCGGATAAGCATCCTTATGTCCTTCCGGCGGATAACCTATTCAGATCGAGAATAACGGTTAACGGATTTTCTCAGATCCATAAGAACAAGTGAAAAACGAACAGCAGAAAACTTCGGAATCGAAAATCTCTCAGATCTAACAACGCTTTTAATCAAATTTTTTGGAAACTCAAATCGAAAACAAAAAAAAACGAAAGAGAAGTGTTGAGATCAAAGATGGAAACTAGACCTTGATGAGGAGGAACACCAACCGGAGGAGGTTGACTCATTGTAGTTATCTTCTCTTCTTCTTCTTCTTCTTCGCTGCTTTTTTTCTCGGGAGACGCAACAGAGAAGTTATGGCGATTGAAGAGGAAAAGCGTATCTTATTTGCTCACGTACGTATTAGGTTTATCTTTTTTATATACCAAATTTTCTAACGGACTTATCCTATAAAATATAGACACGTCCAAATATATATACTCACTTTATAAAAGTATTACCAAATGATTTTGGAAGGATTTTTTTTTTTAATTTTTGGAAAGAAAATCCAAAATCAATTGCCTAATAAAATTTTGAAAAATCCTTCCTAAAAGTTTTTTTTTCGTGGTGTTTTCCGATTTTTTCTTTTTTTTTTCAATTTCCACAACTTTTTAAAAATATATAATTTCTTTTTGTGAATTAATGGAATACTACTAATTTTTCTTTGACAACTTAACAAAAATTAGATTAGGATGAGTATAAGGAAAATGAAAAAAAAAATTTATTGTTATATTTAGAAAAGAAAAATTAAATTAATTAATATCTTTAAAAGCAAAGACTAAATTCGAATTTTATTTATTTATTATGAGAAAATATTATAGGAAGATAAATTTAACCTTTAATAGTTAAATATAAGGGTGTAACAAAATCTTATTGGTTAGGAATTAGGATAAATCTCTTTCCTAATACCATAAATCTTTACAATTTTAAACTATCAATGGAAAAGAATTGATCAAGTTTTCTAATTTGCTTAATATTGAATTGATTAATTTAGATTTTTTGACATGCAACCAAAATTTATTAGCAATATACTTTTATAATATATTTTTCCTCTTTCACCATTCATACAAAAAAGATTATTTTTAGATGCGCAGTATAATATCAAACCAAAGAATTACATAGTTAAACCAGAAATAAAGCTGATAAACCAAGTTTTTTTACCAGACTGATTAACAAATCAAGGAAAAAGGCCCAACATTTATAAAGAAGGACTCTATGTTTTCCAATGTTAACGATTCACACCCCCTAATTTTCTTGATTCGTCAAAAATCTCCACCAAGGGTCAATGAGACCATCTCTCTCCTTTGAAGCCAATAAATACTGATTCAAATCCCAAAACACAATAATAATTTACCAAAACAAAAACAAACATTACTAATGGGCCATTTTGAAAAGCTGAGCCACTGTTCAAACTGTCAACGATCAGACATCAGTCGAGCTGCTCTGTCTACAAAGCTTTGCCACTGCTAATCAGAATCTGATTGTCTCACTGCAGCATACCCAGAAGAGAGGATCCATTAACGAAGATCATGGTTTGTCTGTGATCATAGGCAAGAAGATCGGTCTCTTTCAACTCAACAACAAGTCATAACAAAATGTGATGGGTTTGATCTATTAACGAAGATCATGTTCTTTGTCTGTGATCATAGGTAAGAAAGATCCTTCTTGATCAGTTATTTACATCTCATGTTATACAAATGGAAACAGATTTTGGTACTTGGTACTAGATTAACAAGTTATGGTACCTGAAACGGTTTTAACTTCAGAAGTCTGACCAGTCCTATGACGATGATGATTGAGATGCGTTTGGAAGTTCCTTCCCCCGGGAGCAATCATGGTTAGAACCTGAAGGAAAAATCAATTATCAAACTGGATCGTATAAAGAACATAGAGAAGATTACTATAAAAAGAATCATGTATAATGTTCTAATATAAGTTAAAGGATAGTCTAGTTAGTTATTTACTATCTAAAGACGGAGCAGATTGATATGTTGAACAAATTATAAGAAACTATATACTTCATGCCTAAAGAGCTGTAAAACCTATTATTCTACTTGCAAAGATGCAACTAACAGCTGCTTAAATCCCTTCGTGGTGCTACATAATCTATTGAGTTCAAAATTAAAAATGATGATATACACATTTGTAAGGACTAAAACGATGAGATTACTCCCAGTTTGATGATCAATCATAATCAATTGGGGACAAAGACCTACAAGGATCACACTGTCTATGTAGTTTAAATGTTAGAAGATCAATTGGCAAATTTACTGTTTTCCGCAGATGATATGATGGAGTTATGGCATAGGATCCAATACTCTCTCAATGGAATGTGTATCCATGGCCTTGGAGGAGGGAGATCAAGCCCCAGTTTTGATGACATTCTGGAAAAAACGACAGAAGGTAAATGAAACAAAAAGAGAGGGATAGAGAGACGGATTAAAATTTGTGATCAATATCATTTAAATTCACCTTTTCCCACTGAGGACTCTGCGAGCTGATGTAATCAGAGAAGAAGCTGATATTCCTGAAAATATTGTTGTATAGTGAGGTAAAAGAATCTGTCCTGCAATATGTTCACATAATGTCAGCAAAAGTTAAACACAAACACAAACATAACATAGCATCCAAATTAACTCTTCATGGACTTAAAAACAGCCAGAAGTTTACCCATGCTTAAAAAATTATTGCATGTCTCCTGCTTTTACATTTAAGAACCCAAGATACCAATTCACCAGAGTACTAATTATGAACTCAGCTAATTGAATACTAAATTTACCTGAAAAGCACCCACAAAGCTGCTAAAGCTTGAATTTGGTGAGAGTACACAAGTGTGATTGCCCAATGAAGAGCCGTTATATGAAGTGTTGGAAAAGTAATGGCATCAATGACAAATGCAACAGACACTGTTGCACCAAAAGTAATTCCCAAGATGGCAATTGCTCTTATCAAATAAAAGATGAAAGAAGCCATGAAGAACCAGAGAGTAGACCATATCTGGATTACATTAAGAGAAACCACGCCTAGAACTCCAGCCAATTCTGTGTTTAACTTAAAGCCTGCTGGGACTCCCATCAACCACACACAACCGGATCGCAAAATATCATTCGTAAACTCCTTTGCAAAATTGAATATCCACGAGCAGACAGAGTCGGTGTTAAACAACAGACCTGGACCAATCAAGTTCCCCAAAACAAGATCAATAGCAATGGCCGACCACGTAGAATGTCTTTGCAGTGCAGCTTTCTCTGCATGTTTCACACAGGATATGGACCTTGTAAAACCCAGAAGAATTGTCATAAATCGATAAGCACATACACAAAATCATGACCAAATCAGAGCACGTAAAATGCAATGATCTATGTTAAGACGTGTGCAGAAAAACTCCATAAATTTTAGTTATACAATTGTGTGAAACTGCTTGATAAAATGAGAAATGCATTGCATGAAGGTATGTGGAAATAAACCTTTTATTTCCAGAGATAAGTAGGTATGCAGTCGTTGTTAAGAAAAAAAGTATACATATGCAATTCTGAGCAAAGGGCAAACATAAAAAGTTAACAAATCTAAATTTGGGTATCCGGTCGAACTTACGTCATGTCATTCTCTTGAATGAAGATTGGCCAATATAAGATCTGAAAACTGCGTACTCTGAAGTTGATCCATGTATTCTTGAGTACCCTCCTTGATGCTATATCCACCCATGAGAAAATCGGAAGACTTGAAAGTACATAGAAGAACTGGATAAGGCTATAATATAGACTTGATAAAGAGCCTAAAATTGTGGCGAGTAACCACCACGTCAAAGAAGATATCCTAAAAAGCAAGATGTAAGCAGTTAGAACAACTAACAACAAAGATGAAAGACACACTGAACAAGAAAAATAAAATCTCACGAGAGCTTACAAGTAGCTAATGGAAAATTTCCGGGAAGATATCTTCAGCTGCATGGATATCTTCTTATAGGCAATCTTTGCAGCTGAGGTTTAATTAATGGAAAGAATCACAGTTTCTTGCTTGCATTAGAATAAGAGGATATTAGCAACAAGTCGAGAAAGTAACAGCAAAACAAAGAGAAGCCTTTTGGAAACTACTCAACCATTTCATCCAGAGGCTGCCTCTTGTGAAGATCATCAACCCACTTGGGTTTCTTAAGAGGAGCTTTTGTCTGAGGAGAAGAATTCCAAAAGCTCAATGAGAAATGGTGAGAACCAAACACTGGAGTGTCATAGACTATAACCTGTCATGTCCATACTTATAGGAGTCAAATACGGCGGTGTATAGATTCCAAAAAAAGAACAATACAGGAGAAAGACATCATGACTTACATACGTGTACATCACACTGAGACACAATCTCCCCATTCCAATGTATATGATGCAATCTAGAACTCGAATCGAATTCCATAAATCTACGCTCCGAAGAATCGTGAACCATATGAATCCAGTGACTGCTCACAGAATCAGTCCTGAAATCCTCTAACTACAGCTTAAGCTACCATAAGCTCCGGCCTTACTGCAATTATCTTTGTCTGTTGTAGTCTTAGATGAGTTTCCATTGGCATGAAGGCACATATCATAACGACCAAGAAGCATAAATGTTGTCTTATCCCGCAAAGGTGAGGGCATCTTCTCGTTGAGAAATGTAGCTTCTTGAGTAACAACAATGGCATAGATTTCCTATAACAAAAATTAAAACAATGGCGTAAATTTTATATGCATTATAAGTTATAAAGTCCTCGTTCTCATAATTAATCACATTGTAAATTTCCTAGGATTGTATCGTATCTTAGGAGCAAAAGAGAATCATAAATTAGTTGAGCATATGGTTTGTATTCGACATCTTCCAAGTGGAATGTGAGAGTAGAATCTTCATGTATTATTCTGAGTAAATAATACTTTTTTAGGTTTGCTGCATTTTTTATGCAAGGATTATAATATTATAAGATTGTTGATGCAAGGAGAAAGAAACCGGTTTGCAAACAGGATAAAAGCTCTAAACCGGATTTATATTGGCTACTCTACTCAGCGATCGGGATGCTTAGGACAATAAAATAATTAAGCACTAAAATTCGTCTGATTCCATATGAGCATTGTAATGCAGTGTCAAACGATAAAACCTTTTTAAATATCCGTTAGATAAGAGTTTTGTTTTTTGGGTCTCTAAATCCAAATAACAATTTGTTTGGTTCCATGATAATAAAATTTTGGGCGCCAATAATGAAAACTCATTATGAGCATTTTCCGCCTTTGATTGCAATGCCAATGTTTAATAAGCTTTAAATTAAAATATAGATAACCTATTCGTTTGTCTGACGCTGAGACATACGGTCAAGTAGTATTTGTTTACTTGACGCAGACTCTTACGGCAAGATGCGGTGTTTTGCGTTTAAAATTTTTGGTTACTGAAAATCTAGCATTATGATCAGAATTACTATGATCAAAAACTGCGATCAGCTGTGCGGTTGTCAAACGAATAACAACTACGATCAGGCAGATTTGCGGTTGTAACCGCATACAACAGGACCAGATTACTTTTTTGTTTTAGATATATGTGTCGCACCGTTACCGTTTAGATGGCCAATGACCTTAGTTTTGACTTGTTTTAATATAATCTTGAAAATTAAATTGTAGGGTACTCTTTGTATATGTGTCATGTGTCGCACCGTTTAAGATGGCCAATTAACGAGTTTTAATATAAGCTTTAATTTTAATTATAGATTCCTTTTGTGCCGCACCGTTTAGATGGTCAATTAAACGAGTGGTTATGTTATGGTTTCAAGGGAACAATATTCAATTACGCGTGAGATATTGTATATTGTGATTAAAGAGACATTTTAAAAAAGGGAAACAAACACATGCGAGAAAACGTGCAATCAACTCTGTTTATTTTTTTCTTTGGGGTTTTATTTTATTTTATTATAACTTTATTGATAACATTTGAAATTGTGGTGACATTGAACTCCCCGAATAACCGTCGATTCTGGTGACTTCAAACTTTTTTCTTATGCTATGGAAATATCCAAACATGATTGGATGTTGAAGCCGACCCCATCAAGGAGAAACAAACATTGACGCGTGTTTTGGTTGCATAAGTAGCTTAAAGAAAATACATGATATTAATTTTTTTAATTAACAAAAGAGATTAAAGATTATATATCATATTTATATGTTTTGTACATATCATATGTTAACTATAATAGTTTTGTTTTTTTTATAAATACGATATATTTGTACGTATTATGTACTTTTCAAAATGATATTAAATAGTGTATATAGTTTTTAGAGTGCGCTTTCTACTGAGTTTATCAAAATCAGGAATCAATCTGAATCTTTGTAATTTTTGTTTGGTATTATGGTTTTCGGACTTTTGATCTGTCTAGCAATTTGTTGAAAACCTTTTCAGTAAACAAACAAATGATAGTTTTTAAGGGTAACTTTCTTACCTTTGCAGTTTCTTTCGACAACAAGTTTCTTCACTTTTGTATGTTATTGATTCTTCTTAGGACTTAGTTAGTACAGAGATTTTATAGAAATTCCAAGTCTAAGAAGTCTAATGATCTAAGGCTCTCGTTTCTTCGACGGCACGTTACTACATTACTTTACATTTTTTGTATTTCCTATAACTACTTAGAAAGTTTCCTTTTAAGTTGGATTTTCTATTTATTGGCTAAATCTCCTTAATTCCATTTTCTTGGGATTATTTCGTACTTGGTGTGTGTTTGTTGAGTGAGAACACAGAACATAGCAAAGCAAAAGAAACAGGACAGATCAAGTGAAATTTTTTACATATTATTTTGAAATATATCTCGTTATTTTTTGAGAATTTTTGAAAAATACTACTTTTTAAATACTTCTTTTCAAAAATACCATCTTTCTAAAATCTTTTTAAAAATACCACTAAAATTATATCATTTACCCAAAATAACATTTACGGTTAGATTAACTATTTTAAGTTTAAGGTTTAGTTTTTACGATTTAGGATTTGTTAGAGGTCAAAACCCTAATCCCTATAAATCCTAATTTCAATAAATTAAGGTAAATTAGTCAATTTACACTTAATATATAACATTTTTGAAAATAGACAACTCATGATAACATTTTTGAAAATGGATACACAAAAAAATGACATTTTAAAAATTATCCTTTATTTTTTACAGCTCATGATTTTGATGCTTTTATGTATTTTTATAAACTATCTCAGATTTCAGTTTCTATGTGGATTTGAAAATGGTTAAATACACAAACCAGTAAAAACATTCCAAAATGTTAACTTGATTTCAAAAATGAGAAAAAATAATAATTTTATTACCATGGTGACTACACTGATGTAAGCTAATCTGTAACTTGTATCAGCACTAGATCTTAACCTCCAGGTTGCTACTATTCAACAATATCAGAGAGAAAATCTGTGCTGTCTTGTTGCTTCTTCCTCCTACGAGCTTCATCAAGCTTACTAGAATAGGTTCCAATCGCTTCGGTGATGGCTTTTGGCAACCAGAAGCCAGGCCGCTCAAGAAACGGTGCTCGGTCAATAACCAATGGTTCTCTCAAGGTTACATCAATCCCTTGATACGTCCACAATGCTAATGTTGCTTCACCTTTAAGACCAAGCGAAAACCAGCCAAGACCAGCCACTGAAACGTCGATGCTTTTCACGTCCCAACTACTTCCCGATACCTGAATCTCCTTCTCTTCCCAGTTTCCCAATTCAGACGCTCTGTTCTCTCCGATTGGTGGCTATTTAAATAAAAAAAGGGTTTTCCATTACATTCTGATGTTGCGGAAATGAGGAAATACAAGAGAAAACAAGCTTACTTACCTGCAAGCGTAAACCGGAATGACCCTTGAATATTTCTTCGGCGTTCTCTGTTTTTCCTAGATGCAATGAAACACTATGTGATGCCCATATTGTTATATATATTGTTTCAACGGAAGCACGAACGAGGTCTAGCCTGACCAGACCACCAATGTGAACAGATTGTCCTGCCTGCAAATAAAGATTCAGCAAAATCAGCTTAGTTCTTGGAATAAGATATTTTACTTGAAGCTGTTAAACAGTTCAAGTCAATTCTTCTTGGAACAGTTTAATGGTTAGAAGAAGCTCTAGAGTTTAGAACTTTAGAGATTAGGTCATCAATTCCAAAAACAAAAGCTTAGAAAAACTGTTTATATATGAGTAAGAGAGGGCTTGCCTTGACTCTGTAAGACCGAGGTTGAAGCTCCTTCCTTATCTCTACCATTTTACGCTCCTCTGAATTCAATCTCAGGGACATAATGTAAGGATGCAAAAGGCCGGGAGTGTCATACATCTTCGCCTTTGCAGACAATACTCCACCAATTCTCAATATTCCAAGAGTTGTTCCAGGAACTGGAGCTTCCGTGAGCCTTGTGACCTTTGCACCGTCTTTCTTGGAGAAGGCATTAATCAAAGTAGATTTCCCGGCATTTTGAGCTCCAATGACCCACACATTTCCTCTTGGACCACCCAGTTCTTTGATGCAAGCTAATAGATTCTTGATACCAAGATCTTTCCGAGCACTAACCATATAAACACCACTGAGCTTAGGCGCTCCTCCAGCCTTGGCGCGGTGGCGCACCCATCGGTCTAACCGAGCAGGTGAAATCTGTGTCGGGAGTAAGTCTACTTTTGTTGCAACAAGCACAAGTTTTGGAAGATTTCTGCTACCCTTGGGATCATTTTCAGCTTTCTGAAGCGCCTTGAACAAAGACTTGGCTGCTCGTTTGGGAAACGAACCATCAAAGTCGACACAATCAACAACGATGACTACAACCGTAGTACTGGAATTACTACTCATCGGTTTTATCAGTCTAGTTGAGATCATCCTATCGAAATCGAAATCGGGCAAGAGGTTTTCAGCAGCCTGGTTCTTTACTTGGCCATAGTTCCTCAGAGAATGGCAACGAGCACACACCGTCACATCATCATCCTTATCTTTCTTTGCTTCCTCTCTAGCTATCTTCTTCCTCTCTGCTTTCGAAACCCGTTTCTTCTTCTCCTTCTCCTCTGTTACATTACCATATCCAACACCAGCCGGAGCAAAACCATCTAATTCAACATCATTCTCTTCCTCCTTCTCTTCCCACTCATTTGAATTCCACTCAAACTCATTCTCACTTTCAGAGTTACTACTCTCTAATGCAATCGTGATATCATCATCATCTTCCTCCTCCTCCTCCTCCTCATCATCATCATCAACCATTTCAAACCCATCAAGCTCATCTTCAATCTCATGTTCAGTCTCATCTTCCAAGTTCTTTGCAGTGACCTTTCTCTTCTGATAATATCCAGGCAAATCTGGATCATTGTCCTGCATAAAAATCCCACAACCTGGACAAATTGGCTTCCCATATTCCTCATCTTCATCTCTTCCTTCGCTCGTGATAATTTTTTTTGCTTTCTTAGGAAAAATTGTCCCTTTAACTCCCTCCACGCTTTGAACAACTTGTTCTTTCTTCACAGCTAAACACATAACCGAAACTCCACATTTCTTCTTCTTATTCTTCTCACTCAACCCTATTGAAAATTTAACTTCTTCCTCAGATACCCATCACGAAAACGATAAAATTTAATCCGAAATTCAACAAAAAGATAGAGTTACCTGAGAAAAATGGAGCTTGGGGTCTGGGTATTAACCGGCTGACGCGAAAGCTTCCGTCTTCAAGCTTTGGTTTTACTCTGCAAATCGTCACTGTACTTGAAATCAAAACCACCATTTCTTTTGAGCGTAACACTCGGATTTAGGATGAAAATCGCACCGAAAATTTTGCCGGGATAAGCAAACTCCGTCGAAAGTGGATAGTCAGAGTTTAAAACGCAGAGTATTGGCTCGAACTCGACTTCACCTCTTCACTCTAAACCCTACAGATAATTACGTAAATGCCCTTCAAATTATCATAAGACGAGATTACGAATCACTCCAATAAGTAACAAATGATCATCAAATTTGGTTTTGTTTATGAGAATGAAGGAGAGTTTTGCATTAGCTTTATACGTGGAAGACATAAAAGACTCAAAATTTTAAAAACAGAGTCTTAAGGATAAGGTTGTGGAGACCATCACGCGGACAAGAAACGAGCTTAAACCCCAATTGATATTTTAGTCGGAGCTCTGTCGGAACAAAAAAAATGGCGGCAAAGATAACAGGCGGATGCTGCTCATGGCGGCGCTTTTACAGGAAGAGAACACCATCTCGATTTGTGCTATTCTCTGTTCGATCCTCTCATTCCATGGATGACATGGACACTGTCTACAAACAATTGGGTACTTCTCTTTCTCTCTCGTGTTCATCTTGAGGTAGTCATTGAAGCTGATGAGATTAAGAAAATTAGTAAATTTGGAACTGGGTTTAAGGAAGGCTTTAAGACACTTAAAGACACGGCTTTGATTTTGTTCGTTCTTCAGATAAAGTTGGGAGCTTTAGGATTTTGAAAAGGGTTTTTTTTTTTTGTGAGTTTGTCTTTGGTTTGGAGGTATTTTGTGTAAACTCGTGTTTAAAATTCCCTTAGGATTGTTTTCACTAAAGAAGAAGATCAAAGATGTTGTTCTTAAGGCTGAGATGTTAGCACCGAATGCTCTTGAGCTTGAAGAAGAGCAATGGATAAAGCAAGAAGAAACAATGCGTTGCTATGATTTATGGGACGATCCAGCAAAATCCGACGAGATTCTTCTCAAATTAGCTGATCGTGCGAAAGCAGTTGATTCCCTTAAAGATCTCAAATACAAGGTTCTTTATAGTTTACTCAAAACACATCTTCTTAGTTTTTTTGTTTGCAAGAAACTTAGTTTGTAATTGTGCTTGTTAAATAGGCTGAAGAAGCTAAGCTAATCATACAATTGGGTGAGATGGATGCTATAGATTACAGTCTCTTTGAGCAAGCCTACGATTCATCCCTCGATGTAAGCAGATCTTTGCATCACTACGAGATGTCTAAGCTTCTTAGGGATCAATATGATGCGGAAGGCGCTTGTATGATTATCAAATCTGGATCACAAGACACAAAATCTCAGGTCAAATTCACCATTCTCAAGGCGCTTACAATGTTTCCACTCTTACTTTCTTTGTGTTCTTATAGATTGAGGATTTGCAGATATGGACAGAGCAAGTTGTAAGTATGTACATCAAATGGGCAGAAAGACTAGGCCAAAATGCAAGAGTGGCTGAGAAATGTAGCTTCTTGAGTAACAACAACGGCGTATATTCAGCCACAATAGAGTTTGAATTCGAGTTTGCTTATGGTTATCTCTTAGGTGAGCGAGGCGTGCACCGCCTTATCACAAGTTTCAATTCTAATGAGGTATACATTATAAGTTATAACTCCTCTTTCTCATAATTAATCACTTTCTTGTCCATTTTCTTCCCCCGGGAAAGAATTTAAAAGATGTTTTCTTTGCGATAGGTATGTTCAGCGACTGTGGATATCATACCGTTATTCTTGAGAGCATCTCCTGATTTTGAGGTTAAGGAAGATGATTTGATTGTATCGTATCCTGCAAAAGAGAACCATAAATTAGCTGAGCAAATGGTTCGTATTCAACATCTTCCAAGTGGAATAACAGTAGAATCTTCAGGTACTATTTTGAGTATATAATACTTTTCGGTTTACTTCATTTGATGCAAGGTGTAATATAAGATTGTTGATGCAGGAGAAAGAAACCGGTTTGCTAACAGGATCAAAGCTCTAAACCGGTTAAAGGCGAAGTTGCTTGCGATAGCAAAAGAGCAAAAGATTTTGGATGTGAATACAATAAACAGCGAGAACATTGTCGAAACATGGAAAGTAGAAGAAACCAGGAGATATGTCTCTAAGGGTCAGAAGATGGTGGTTGATAAGAAAACCGGTTTAGAGATTCTTGACCTGAAGTCGGTCTTGGATGGGAACATTGGACCACTCCTTGGAGCTCATATTGGCATGAGAAGATCAAATGATGCTATTTAGTTTTTCTAACAAATGTTTTTTTTTTTCTTTTTCAAATCAACAAATGGTTGATTATGTATATATAGCTTTCTATGATATTTTTGTATAAGAACAATATGTGATTCTAACAAAACCAAAGTAAGAATTGGTCACTATGTAAGGTAGTCAATTCTGGTTTGAGATCATGGTAGTTGGTTTTCGGATTTTGGTTTATCAAAATATAAAAACTGAAATCAAAATTGGATCTTTGTTGGGGTCACGTTAGTTACATTCTGGAGTTATTGATTACCCTATTGTTATAATTAGTAAATTAATTAGAGTTTGGCAGAAAAACTTTTCTATAGTGAATCTTAGAGTTTGGCAGAAACTTTAATTTATCAAATCTCCTAGATTAGTAAATCTAATTAATTGGCGTTACCAAAGACCGATGATTTCGTCAGTTTGCACTAAAATTTAATGCATTTTCTCACCTTCCTATCGGCAATAGATTAAAAGCTCGTAGAATTTGTTTTTAATTGGTCAAAAGAAAACTCTAATTTATTGTTTACCAAAATTTTATACCGCATTTAAGTATTTTGAATTAGGCTTTGATTGTTTGTATGGTTTTTGGATTTTAGATTCTGATTTTTGGCTTTTGGTTTTTGGTTTTTAGATTTTGACTTTTGAGTTTTTGGTTTTTGATTTTGCAGTAAATTTTAGTTTTTCAAAAACTTGAATGGTGATTTATTTAGTTTTTGGTTTTTGACTATGTATATATTAAATATTAATTTATAAGATATGTTTTATGTTTTCAGTATTTAAAATTAGTAAAATAAATATATAGTGACCATATGTAAACAACATGTCCATATTACATATAGCTAAAACATTAATTGGTTACAAAAATAATGGTAAAAATATAAATTAAAGCAATATAAAATTTGTGTATTATATTCCGGTAGCTAAATTTGTAAAGTAAATAATTAATAGACATTGTAACATCAAAACTAAAACATTTTTATAATGCTTTTAATACCTAAATTCAATTAAATTTATTTTAAAAATCTAGCTAAAAAATATATATTAAAAATGTATTAAATTTATGTAATATAAATATTAAAAATAATAATTAATAGCTAGATTTTTTAAATACAAAAATAAATTACAATATAACATACATATAAACTTATAAACTAACAAATTCAATTAGTTTTACTACTATGGTAAAATTATTGATACAAACAATATAAAATCAATTAACTAAACGTACTAAAAAAACTCCAAAAAATATATTTGTAGAGATGTTTAATATTTAAGAGATTTTTTGTGTGTTTACAACATGTGAAAATTTGTCTCTTATATAGATGATGTTGATGGCTAGAAATAGCAATTGTTTTGCAAAGAAAAAAAGAAAATATATATATATATATATATATATATATATATATATATATATATATTTGTGAAAGAATATAAACTCTCGGCAACTTTTTTGGAAAAACCAAAGCATATAGATTCTAGTTTTTGTGTAGGAAATAGTAGAAAAGAGGAAAAACTAGTTTTCTTAAAAATTAGGGAATTATTTTTTCAAAATTATGATTGGCTAAATATATGGTTTTTAAAAAACAAAATGCAAAAATTAGTGTAAAATGTACAAACAATCAAAGCCTTAAAGTTATAAGCTTTTTAGTACATCTTAATAATATGGCTATTATTTTGTTTATTTTTCATATCCTTATTAAAAAAAAAAAAATTGATTTAATACTTGATAGGAAGAAAAAAGAAGAAAGGCCAACTAACAAAAACGGCTTCGTCTCCAAATTCACGAGAGACTTCCTTTCAAACTCTTTCAGTTTCAACTTCGTCTCCCTCCCACAACCTCTATATACACCTCTACACACACAACCACACATAAGTGTATATATCCATCTTCTATGCCTCTGGCGTTTTCCTGCTGCATTCTCCCATGGCGGGTCTGTTACACTCCTCCTCAAAACCCACTGTGTCTTCTTCTTCATCTTCTTCAACATCATCGTCATCTTCCTCGCGTCTTTTCTTGCTCGTAACCCTTCTTCCTCTCTCTCTCTCCTGTTTCGCCTTTGTTCTTCAATGGCGCGGCGGACTCGACGACCCGGTTACGCATTGGTCTACGGATCGTCATGAGTTTCCCGGAATGGCTACAATCCACGAGAAACGGTCCTTGAGTCGTTCAGGTTCTGATTCGGGTTGCGTTGATCTTATAGGTCAAAGCCGTGCCCCTTCGTTTCCCTATTTCCGTGACTGGAATTTTGATTTCCAATCGGATCTGAAACCTAGGGTGAGTGAGCCCTTGTGATCCCCAATTTTGGGTTTTCTGGTTTTTAGTGTTTCTTCGGTTTCATTTGATTCGATGTAGGCGTGTTCTTGTTCGTATCTTTGATTGCAATATATCGTTGATTCTTCGTTTATGGATTTGAGTTGAGTCCTCCGGGAAACTTGAGATGTATGTATAATCAGTTTCATGAAATGGTGGAAAAGATTCTGACTTTTTTTTGGCAAATGTGTGTTTTTGTTTTTGCGATTTATGCATAGATATGCATTACAACAAGCACTTCTGCTGGTTTAGAGCAGACATTGCCATGGATTTTCTTTCACAAAGTTATTGGAGTTTCAACATTTTATCTATTTGTTGAAGGGAAAGCTGCATCCCCAAATGTGTCTCTAGTTTTGGAGTCCATACCCGTAAGCTCTGGAGCTTTTGCTTGATTTGTTTTTTCTTTGATTATGGTTTTCTTTCGTCCCTTCGTATTGCCAATGGCGATGATTGCTTTAATTTGCAGGGTGTAAAAGTTATACACAGGACTAAAGAATTAGAAGAACATCAGGCTAAAAGGTATTTCTGGTGTGCATTTTTGTGGATATATGTGGCTTTTTGGGGGGTCAAATGGTAGGAGATAGGTGTACAGAAGTTCAGATTTTGTGCGTTAGAGCGGTCTAGAAAACTATTGTGATATTTCATCGGCTTCCTTGCAATGACATACAATTTTTAAGTTAGAAAAGATTGGTAATGGATATGATGTGCTTGCATTGCCTTTTGGTTTACAGCCGGATATGGAATGAGACTTGGCTGGCGAGCTTCTTCTATAAACCGTGTAACTATGAATTGTTCGTGAAACAGTCCTTGAACATGGAAATGGCAATCACCATGGCTCAGGTATCTATTACATTTTCTGTAGTTGAATACGGTAATAGTCACTAGATAAAGTGAAAAATGCCAACTGTTTCTCACGCCATATGTTTCTGTTACGCGGTGTATTTAGGATGCTGGTATGGAGTGGATAATTCATCTTGACACTGACGAGCTTATACATCCTTCTGGAACCGATGAATATTCTTTACGGAAATTGCTGGGAAATATTTCTGCAGACGTGGATGCAGTTGTCTTTCCAAATTATGTGAGTCTTACAGGAGATAGGATTTTCATTTTTGTACCGAAAAAAGCTTCTTCTGGCATCATCAGCATTATCCTTGTTTCAGGAGAGCAGCGTTGAGCGAGATGATATCAAGGAACCTTTCAGTGAGGTACAGAAATTATCATCTTCTGTGCTTACTTGTTTCTTAGTTACCATCTGAAGCTAGCTTGCCCACATGTGAAATTGATTAGATGATTGTAGTACCCACCACTGGTACATGATTAGCTTTATAGATCTAAAACTTCATTTTATTATAGGTATCAATGTTCAAGAAGAATTATGACCATCTTCCGAGAGATGTTTACTTTGGAAATTATAAAGATGCCACTCGTGGAAACCCGAACTATTTCCTAACCTATGGAAATGGGAAAGCTGCTGCCCGAGTTCAGAACCATCTTCGTCCCAATGGTGCTCATCGATGGCACAATTATAGGAAGAGTCCAAAGTATGCTCTTTTCTCTATGGCTGTAGACAATTTGTCTATCATTTGACTCTTTGTATAATGGCATCGGTTTCCCCTGCATCTAAAATAGAAGCTTCTTTTGCATGCTTTTGGCTTTGTAATGGGACATATATAGCTTGAGCCTGTCGGTTTCAATAGTTCGAGGTGCTCTCTTCCGTGCCATATTTTGAATTGTGTAACTGAGTCTGGAATCTTTTTGACAGTGAGGTCAAACTAGACGAAGCTGCAGTGCTGCACTACACTTACCCCAGATTTTCAGATCTTACTTCAAGACGTGATCGTTGTGGTTGCAAGCCCACTAAGGTTGATGTTAAGAGATGTTTCATGTTGGAGTTTGACAGAGCTGTGAGTTGGAATTGATATTTTTTTTCCTTTCTATTTCCTGCTTACTCTTCTGAAATATACAAGTCGCAGCTCTTAGCCATCATTTTTGTGCAGGCATTTATCATTGCTTCAACCGCGAATACAGAGGAAATGCTTCAATGGTATCAATGTCGACTCAAATATAATCACTACTCTTTGTCTCCTTTTTCCCTGCTGCAATCTAACAAGCTTCACTAATACAGGTACAGAGAACATGTTGTGTGGACGGACGAACAATTGAAGTTGAAACTCCTTAGGAAGGGAATTCTGACCCGCATTTATGCCCCCATGGTTAGTCATCACAAATCCAAACCTCGTTCCCCATTTGACATGATCGACCTATGCTTGGTTTTCCATAAGCTATCATCTTGTACAGGTTATAATCCAAGAGCTAAAAGAGGCAGGTGTTTTCAGCTCAGTGGTAACCTCGGCTTACATGTCTCTCTCGAACAACTCTTCAACTGCTGGTTCGACATTAAGCCTTACCCGAAAATCATCTCAGGCAACTGGTGGGAGGAGGGTGTTGGAATTCCATATTTATCTTGACGGCGAATCTCAAGCATCAGCGGTACCTCCACAATCGCCTCCAGGGTTGGAAGCAAACCCAGATGGAACCATAATCTGAAATGTGTTTACAAAGAGTTGGGATTTTTTAGAAAAATTTATGAACAGTTTTTGAGCCTGAGCACTGGTGTACATTTAGGAAAGTTTTCGTTTAGGTTATACACAGATGATTCTAAAGATGAAAATGAAAATCATATAGCAAGCTTCTGTTACATGTACCATGTAGAAAACTTGATGATGTTGACTCCATTACTTCAAATACAAATTCATCGCCTTCCTGATCCGACTACTGGTCAATGCTTGCTTTGCTTGACCACGATTACATTCTTTGACTTTGATCACTCAAGTTTCACTATCTGCAGTTTTTTTATTTTTTGTGCTAAAGTTTATTCTCAGGTTTTGCTTCTACTCAAAAATAAATCTTTGTTTGTTAGTAATTGATGTTTTAAGAGATTTTTTTTTTTCAAAATTAAGTGATGTTTTTACTTTCGCTGCAAAATTAATTATTTTTTATTGGTTTTAACCGTTTAAATTCTGCAAATTAATTTTTTATTGGTTGAATTGTGTTAGATAGATAAAAATTAATAATTTATTAAAAAAAACAAGAAAAATTAATTGATTTCTTAATTGGTGTGCAATAACCTTAGACATCAGTTATAAACTTTTCCAGATTTTATCTTTGATATCACAAGAGAGATAATGATGTTTCAGAGTTTATAGAAATTTAATAATCATTTTTATTAGCTTATACATGTTGATTCTGGCCAATTTATACGTATGATTAACTCCCTTTTTTTTTGGGTCCAAAACGTATAATTTACTCTTTCTGACAGTTTTTATTGCTTTTCTTGTAAATCAATTTTATTTACACTTTTGATTGTAGAAAAAAGATTATTTTTTTCCCTTATGGTCCTGATACGGTGTCGTAGTGTTGCGAAGTGGCGAGTCCTAATTGAATGCTACAGACTTCAAGCTTCAGCGAAAAGTCGAAGAAGCAAAATCCAGAGGCGGGGAACAAAAATAGCCAACGGATCCGCCATGACAGCTCGTAAGAGAACTTCTTCGGTGACTAATTCGACGAAACCAGCTCCACCGGAATCTGTATCGGCATCGTCGGAGCAGAAGACCACTGCTTCTTCCGGAGAGGAATTCCGTCTCGCGCCGCCGAAATTGGGCGTGATCTTCGTGATCTCTTCGCTTCTGTGTTCGCTATATATCTACCTTCTTTGTTTCCATTACAATGTTGATGAAGAGCTCAAGCGTCCGATTCTCATTAACGCTGGGCTTAGCTTGGTGGGTTTCTTTGTTACACTCAAATTGATTCCTGTGGCTGCTAGATATGTTCTGAGGCGTAACATGTTTGGTTTTGATATCAACAAAAGAGGCACGCCTCAAGGAGAAGTTAAAGTGTAAGTTTTTCCCTCTTCGATTTGTTTCGTTTCTTTGTTTAGGTTTCAAGTTAGTGTTAGTGTTCATCGTTTGGCTTGAAATGGAGGTCTTATGAGGTGTCTCATTGTCTGATTGATGTTCTGTACTAAATTGGGTTTGATTTGATCTATGTAGCATCTGACTTCTGCGTGTGTGGTTGGCTTAAAGAGTTTTGGTCTGCTGATTTTCACCATTTCTCACTTTTTGTTCATCTTTGTTCTTTGTAGGCCTGAGTCATTGGGTATTGTTGTTGGTATTGTCTTCTTGATCATGGCGATAATATTTCAGTTCTTTAATTTCACAGAAGATTCGTTGGTAAGTGTGTTGATCTCAAGAGCTACACGCTTAATCATTCATTTCTTTTGGCTGAATGGGTCACTGTTTATGCAAATCTCATGTGATAATTCTCCCTTCATTTCTTCTGCTTCGCAAATGTGTTAAACATTGTTGTTGTTATGTCAAATGTAATATTTTGTCGCTAGACGGACGTGAACTATGAACTCGGTAGCTTATGGCTCATTTATTGCTTTGGCGCATTTCATAAATCTGGCTGAATGACTCTGTGGCAGTGGCTTGTGGAGTACAATGCAGCACTGGCATCTATTTGCTTCATGATTTTGCTTGGATTTGTAGATGACGTCCTTGATGTGCCTTGGAGAGTGTAGGTGCAGTTCTTATTTTGTTTTATTAAGTTCATGCGTGATTTTCGTTTACATATTAATTCTTGTCAATTTGCAGGAAACTTCTCCTGCCATCTTTTGCAACCCTTCCACTGCTGATGGCTTATGCTGGACATACAACTATTGTTATACCGAAACCTCTAGTTTCTTATGTTGGCTTGGAAATACTTGATCTAGGTATAGTTCTTCTGGTTTATATAGTGTTATATCGTGCAGCGACTATTTTCAAATTGATTTCCTTAATTGTATTTTTATCGTGTCAGGACGGATATATAAGTTATATATGGCGCTACTGGCTGTCTTTTGCACAAATTCTATAAACATTCACGCTGGTCTGAATGGCCTTGAAATCGGCCAAACAGTAGTTATTGCAGCTGCTGTAAGTTCTGCAGTCAAATTGCCTCCGAATTCGTCATTCTTTTGTCCCTTTTTTTCCTCCCGTTGGTTTCTCTTCAGTGAAGATTTGATGCATCTCAGTTACATGTAGATCCTGATACACAACGTGATGCAAATCGGAGCATCTGTTGATACTGAGTTTCGTCAAGCTCATGCCTTCTCTATATATCTTACGCAGCCATTGATGGCAACATCCTTGGCAATGCTTGCCTACAATTGGTAATACTTTTAACTTTCAAGTCTTTTTCTCTTAAATCTATCAGGTAAATAAGCAACGCGGAATGCTTTCTTTAACCATATTCATGTCCTCTCTTTGGTGTTGTTAGGTACCCTTCTGCAGTTTTTGTTGGAGACACTTACACAGTCTTTGCCGGAATGACTATGGCAGTTGTTGGCATTCTGGGTCACTTCAGGTGTATTTCCAGCCATATCATCCATATTTCCCTGTGCTCAGTTTCATCATTTGCAGTTTTGCATTTAACTAATGTGTGAGCCTTCAACTAACTAACTCCATCTTCGGGAAATTCACCTTTTGCAGTGAAACCCTCCTAATCTTTTTTCTTCCTCAGGTGTTGAACTTTCTATTGTCGCTTCCGCAGGTTTGATCGCCTTTCTCCCTCTCACACTTTCTTTTACAATTCAATATCTTATTAAGCATCTAACTTGCTATTGTGTAACTCTTCAGCTCGCTGGCATTGTGAAATGTCCACGGCATCGTCTCCCCAAGTAAAGCTAATTCTTTTGTCCTGTTAAAAGCAAAGCCGACAACACATGATGACTCTTCCTCTTTCTTTTGAACCAGGTTTGATCCTGCTACGGGATTATTAACGGGAACAAAAGATGGAACGCTCGTCAACGTCTACTTGAGGATTTTTGGTAGGAAATCAGAAAAGTCTCTTTGTATTCATCTTCTTGTTTTCCAGGTAAACTTGTTAATTCCCATTTATGTTTCTTTCTAATACAAAGTTTAGCTTCTTGTGAGAAAGAAATCACAAGTTTGGTTTTTGTGTTTCTTTCGCAGGCACTAGCTTGCGCCTTCTGTTTCCTGCTTCGGCATTTTCTTGCTGGTTGGTACAAATAATTTTTGTTTTGTTTCATGTCCTTGTTTTAATTCACTTGCAAAGAGAGTTTCCATCCTTAAACGAGATCAAGGCGAGTGAATCTCAACATTATCAATATATATACACCTTCGGTATCATTTTAAATGATGTTTTAGAGATTTTTTTGTTGATGTTTTCAATGCAATATAAATTGTATTTTTTATTTTTGTGACCTTGTACATTAAATTTTAAATTTTGATGCGAATAGTCAAATTTAAAATGAAGAAAAACAATTAGAAATTGATATCATAGAAAGTAAACTCTTGAATGTTACATAAGCCTTCAACAATTGATATATCACATATTTATGTAAAGAATTATAACCATCGAGGTCCTGAAGAGGTTCACCAACCAGGTACAAAGGCAAAAGTTGAAGCGGTTGGGTTATCCAGTGACCCGGAATTAAGGAAGGTGTTTTCGCTCTAGTTTGAGTTATGGAGATTCTGACCAAACAAAAAATTCAATGGAAATAATTATTTAACATAATTTAAATTCTTTGGAGCTCGGAGACATACCCTTTAGGCTTTATCGACGAAGCTGTCTCCGTTTTAGGGTTGTAGACTTCATATATTTATGTTGTAAACAGGTGAAGAAAGTAAACCGAGTGGAACTAGAGAACATGTCGCACCTACGTAAGCTCATAAAAAAATGTCGCACCGAGGATTTGAGGTTGGACTTGGAAAATGAAAAAAGTTATTGTCCTCAACTATAAATCTGCGAAAGAAGAAACTTCGTTGATCTTGAAACGTTACGGAATATCATCGGCCATGTCCGGTTGCTAAAAACTTTTTCTTAGGTATCTCATATATCTGTGTCCTAAGAAATTATTATTATATAAGCTTTTACTCGGGACGTACATGTAGCGGATTAGAATCAGATCATCATGACTTCGAATTGATATAAGAGCATTTTTATTGTTCCCGTTAGATTTTAACCCAATTTTAGTGTAATAATAGTTCATGACTTATCTATTTTTATAAAACACAAAATTTCAACTCTTCCTCTTCTAGAATCCCTGAAACTAAAAACCCTGAAATATCAATTATCGGTTGAAATGTACCCAATTATTAAGAAAATGAATACTCTCTGTATATATATATATATATATAGTACGAATATGCTAGAATAATAATGTATCTGCAGCCACGAATAAAGTGGAATAATCTTGTTATATCATCAGTATCGTCTTATCGATCTAGGTACTAGAGCACAAAAAATTATATATATTTATAAATTTATTGCTAGCTCATCAATCCTGAAACAAGAATAAGAATCTATATCCATTGTCAATGCTTCCATCACTCATGCAGTGAGTAAACTTGGGAAATAAGCAATAGAAACCCCCCAATCCTTAGATCTGAAAGCTACCATAAAAGAATTTTGTTCAGGATCATGTATCACTAAATCACGGCCATGTGTTTTCCATTCATGAGGCAGAATCTTATTTTTCTTAAAAGTTGTGATTGCTTGTATTGACAAAAACGGTTTGCCAAAATCTATCGAATACGTCTTCTCCCATTTTTTGTCTAAATTTAACGACCATATCTCTTGCTTTATGTGCTTCCCCTCTGATATAAACAAATGGTCATTCAGGTTGCCTATAGCAATATTATCAATAGTGTCCATTGGTGTCGTCAGATTCACTTCAAAAGTTTCAGTGTAAAGATCAAAATACACTATATGTCTTCTTGAATTGTACACTTGGCTTAACCAATGAAGTGATCCATCTACGTATGTTGGATTATCGTGACCATACACTATTCGATAGGGAGAAGCAGTCACGTTCCTCCAAGTGTTTGTTTGAAAAGAGAAAACCTCGCATGTAGTTATGTTGTCTAAACCCAAACTTTTCGAATTATATAACCATACCAACTTGTATACTCCACTGATATTGTCAGACCCAATCCGAGCAAGGGTAAGAAAGGTGTATTTACTAGACCAAAAAAAACGACTTATTAGTCTTTAGGTGAACCAAACAAAAAAACCCTAAACCACCCTAAGTGAAATTGGGTTTCGATTTGGTTTGAAATATTCTAAGTAGCTAAATCAAATTCAGGACCAATAAAACAAAAAATTTGAAAGGAAAAAAAAAATACTCATTATACAAAAAATTCTAAGTAACAAAATCATAACATGGAGTTGAATGAATATTCAAATAAAACACATTGAGTTCGATGAAATATATGCATGGTCTTCTTGAACTAAATGAACTTACCACTTCTTTTGTTCACATCTAGATGAAGTTTTTGAAACCTTGCCGCGGGAAACTCCCATACCATCTTATCGAAAATTACAAAAATCGGGAGAAGACGTATTCGATAGATTTTGGCAAACCGATTATGCCAACACAAGCAATCACAACTTTTAAGAAAAATAAGATTCTGCTTCATAAATGGAAAATACATGGCCCTCGTTTAGTGATACATGATCCTGAACAAAATTCTTTTATGGTAGCTTTCAGATCTAAGGATGGGGGGGGGGGGGGGGGGTGGGGGGGGGGGGGGGTGGGGGGGGGGGGTGGGGGGGGGGGGGTGGGGGGGGGGGGGGGGGTTTCTATTGCTTATTTCCCAAGTTTACTCACTGCATGAGAGTGATGGAAGCATTGACAATGAATATAGATTCTTATTCTTGTTTCAGGATTGATGAGCTAGCAATAAATTTATAAATATATATAACTTTTTGTGCTTGGAGTTAGAGTTGTTGTTAAACGGGTATTTACTTCTCGCCACAATTCGTAAGCTGATGCTTGAAGAATCAATTTACATATTATTGCATTGAGCTTCAAGATTAATCACAATGCACGAAATCAGAATAACTAGCTATGGAGATATTCAAAATAATGAAGGCAATCAAGCACCTCTTCAGGACCTCGATGGTTATAATTCTTTATATAAATATGTAATATAACAGTTGTTGAAGGCTTATGTAACATTTAAGAGTTTACTTCATATAAGATCAATTTCTCTCTCTTTTTTTCTTCATTTTAAATTTGACTATTCACGTCTATTTGACTAACAAGAAAACTATTTGGAGCTTGAATCAAGCAAATAATTTAGCAAATTTGGAGCTTGCCCTCGTTTTCATGACCTGTCGAATTTGAAACAAATTATTGGGTGATAATTACTAATTAGCCTTTCAAACACATTCTTCTCTCTTACAATGGCCGCTTGTTGTTTTGTATAAAATACATAGATCTACCAGAGACTAGGTCTGACTGGTTTGAGCTTAATTTGGGCCTTTAATATTTTAGGCCAGGATTAGATTCTTTTGACAACGTTGCTTCTTCCTCACGCAATTAATGGGGATATACGCTAGACGAAGAAGCTCAAGAAGATCTTTGCTTTGACACCTTGAGCTACATTTTTTGTTCTTTAACACGTTTTTTTCGTCTTATTCAACAATTTTTGTTCTGTTTTGATCTTCTATTACAAAATTTGTATTTTCAAGTATCTTTCATTTGACTAAATTAGTTTTTTTTTTAGGATACAAAAGGGATCATTGTAATATATAGAAAAGAAACACCAATATTACGAAGTAAAAAAATGTTAAATATAATAAATCAGATTTTTTTTTTTACATAGGGTACTATTTTATTTAGCATCAAACGACGATGATGAAGACATTAAAAATTAAAAAAAAAAAAAAAAAAAAAAACAATGAAAAGCGACGATGCATATGCATATGGTATTATTCGCAAAGCCGATGAACTAGGGTATTTAGTACTTAAATAAAATCCCATATACTTAATACTTGTCCAAGTTATTTACTTTCGTCGAACCTTAAAGTGGAGTTTATTCGTCTCTCCGTCACGCCTTACTCCGACAACTTGGAATTCGTTCGAAGCGGTTTCTTCCCTAGGTTGAACGAATAACGGGTGTTGTTTTACTCGGTCCACACACACCTTGTGGAAACTATCATAAATGTGAAAATCACGCTTCATGTTAGCGAGCAAAGGATTTGTATTTGGATTAATGGTTGGATTATTCAGCGTTAATGCGAGGACAAGGGCCTTATAAGCCTTCTCCCTCCTTTTCTCCACATGCTTGTTCTTTATTTTCACATCTTTTTTTATTTCACGGAGGCTCTGCATGCATGTATTTATAAAAGAAACTAATCAAACATATATATATAGGCTCACGTCCTTTATAAAAAAAAAACATAGACTCACGTAACACAAACATAACATAAGACGATCATGATAACTATAAGACTCTTAATAATTTTACCGAACTGTCTTCAAAAACGTAGGCACAGAGAACGGCCTTGTAGGCCTTTCTCTGGAGTTTTTTGAGCTTACGCTTCTTCTCATCTTCAGTCATCGTGGAGAGGGCAATGTTCATAGTCGACATTGAGAGATAATTTTGCGACAAGTGTGTTTTAATTTGTTGTATACTGTTTTATTTGCTCCATGACACCCTTATTTATACCAAGTGTTTTGCGTGCATTTTTTATTTAGCTTCAATCGCTTTGTTCATAAGCTTTTGTGTTTAGTTGCGTATGTGTTTTATTTAGCTTGAATCTTAGTTTATAAGTTTTTGTTTAATTGTTTAATTTGCTTGTTATTATCTATAAAAAGCATAAACCCTAGAAAAAGATTGACATTAAGAGAATGAATTCAAAACAGAATGGATGAGATATTAATTTGCTTGTAAGACTCGCTTTTCTTTTTGCAAAAAGATGTAAATTATGAGATATTTCTGACTCATTTAAACTCGTGATTTTTCAAAATATTTACTTGTTAAAATAACTATCTTCAAAAGTGGATCTCATTTTCTCTACTTTTTTTTAATTTTAACAACTATATCTAAATTTTTAAATTGTACCCGTCATATTTATTATTATCTTTCACGACTAATTTTTTTAATTATCAAGAATGTCTCATCATATTACATATTTTGTAAGAGCGAGGTCACAATGACTCATCTATTCTGTTTGAATTTTGAAACTATTCATTTTAATAAATAAAATTTTGTCCAAAACATATGGTTTAACTTGTATTTGTTTGGATTGTGGGATTTTATTTTTGTGGCAACCGCTCAGGAAGTGGATCCATACTTTTAGCTATAAGCTCATGGAATATGTGAATTGGATCGATGGAGAGGTTCACATATTGAAATAATTAAATGTTATTTAGAATTGCTTTAGTAGTATATATGTTCTACAATTTCAAAACTCATACAATGTGTTTTTACCATATATACAGTAATCACAGAGAATCAAATCCAAAGTGGGAAAATCCTTGCTGTCAAGTTAACCATTCTTGATGAACTAATTAATGAGATCCGTTAATAGTAGGAAGTTGATGTATCTTTTTCTTTATTAAGCAAGTGTTTAGAAACCTTTGCGTGTGTGTTTTATTTTTTAGTTTGAATTTTTGTTTTTAAGTTTTTTAAATATATTTGCGTGCAGTCTCTTGTCTTCCACTATTCAAATTTTGATCTTTGTTAAGACCACATTCAAATCCGCAAACGTTTACAACCTTAAAACAAGATAAAGCCAAGTCAATCTCAAGTCTCAACAATACTAATGATCCATATTTCAATTGTACAGTTTCTCCCTCTCACTACAAGAAAGCATCGGTTTTCCAACAACATGATCCGTTGAAAAATGAATTTCATGTCTCAACAATACAAATGATCCATATTTCAATGATCCATAAATTTTGTAAATTGTTTGTAAAATGAATTTCATTTGACAAGATATATCTTAAACTTATTAAAATATCAATGTTAATTTAAAATAAAGTCATAATATTAATTGAAGGGAAATTACCATAAAAAACCTCCAACTATTTACATTTTTCCAACTTAAACCTCAAATTTTTTCGGTTTCCAATTCAAACCTTCAACTTAATTATTTTTTAAAACAAACCGAAACAGTGCGTGACATGGATTGACTAACGGTCAATGATAGTCAATGCTGGTTCTGTTTAACACCGTTACAATAATTAATTAAATTATTTTTTATTTATTTTTAATGATAAAGAATCAAATAAAATAAATAAATAAATAAATCTTTTTTTTGGAAAAAGAAAAGAAAAAAAAAATTACACCGTTCGTCCCCCTCACAAACCCTCCGTCGCCGGAGGAGCTCCTCTTCCTCACAAACTCCATCGGCAGAGGAGATCCAGCAACCGATAGCGAATTTCTTGGCTAGCGGATCTGGGAAAATCCCATACAAATTGGGTTAAATATGATATGTCGACATTGTTCAAGAGCAAGCAGGATCTACAGTCGGAAGACGAAGAATTTTTTTTTTCTCTTTGAATTTTTTAAAAATTTACTGATTTTAATTCTCTAATAAATATAAAAAATTTATTTTTTATTTTTAAAAAAAATATATTTATATTTTTTATTTTTCTTACTTTTTTTTATCAGTTATCTATTTTAAAAAAATTATTACCATTAATGGACTTAACGTTGACGGTTAGTCAACCAACGTCAAGCACTGTTTCGGTAACTTGGAGGTTTGTTTTACCAAAATAATTAAGTTGAAGGTTTGAACTGGAAACCGAAAAAGTTTGAGATTTAAATTGGAAAAATGTAAATAGTTGGAGGTTTTTTATGGTAATTTCCCTTAATATGAAAGTTCTTAATTATATAAAAAAAAATTCTTTAAATCTATGATAAAAATTCTGAAAATATCATGTATATATATGTGTAATCTGACCACAAAAGAATTTAAAAATTATCTAATAATAGAAAATAAATGTTTGATTTCTGTTCTTCTTTATTTCATTACTAGATAAAAGACCCGCATATATGCGGGTTTGTAATCTAATATTTTATAACATGTAAAAAAAGTTAATCAATTAAAAGTAGAAATTAAAATTAAATCACCCATAAAAATAAATAAAATAAAATTGAGAATACTGATGCAAAACCACTAATTCAAAAGTCTAACTTTTATTTATTTATTTTGATTATTTTATTATTTGATTTTCAATTAAATTGTATCACATACTTTCAAATGATTAGTTTCCTATTATATTTGAATTAATATTAATTTTTAATCCATTTTTAAAATCTTGATGAATTTATTCTCATATTTTAGTTGAATTATTTGACTCCTTTAATATTTTATAAACCGCACAAAAATGAAAACCAAAATCATATGATCCGTAAAAATAAATAAAATAAGATTGAAAACGTCAATGTGAAATCACTCATAGAAAGCCTACAAATTATTTATTGATTTTGATTCTCATAATTTTTTTTATATTAACTGAATTTTCGATTAATTGTTTTTCACATATTTCTAAATTATTAGTTTTTCTATTCCTATTTAAATTATGTTTACTTTTTATTATGTAACTACTCATATTTTTTTTTTAACTCTTGACAAATCGATTTACGTATTTTTATTTGAATTAAACTTACTCACATTTTTTAAACATATTTGAATTTTTCTTTTTCACTTATGAATCAAGTATTATCTTTCTTCCAATGAAAAACGAATTATATGTGTTTCATTACTTGGTTTCTTACTTTTTATAATTTTCACAACATGAGAAACTTTCAAAATAATTTTCTTCTTGTACATCAATTTTAAGTGGTAAGTCTTTAAAAAAACCACAATACAATGTACATTTTTTAGTCTGATTTCAAAATATAATGATAATACTTGTATATTTTATTTTGACATGTGGTTAAAGCAAATTGGAAACAAAAATTTTAGAAGAGGTTATTGAAATTTTAAATTGTTTGGTGGGAAGATCGAGAGAGTACAAAATTGTTTAAATAAAGGTGAAATATTATAATCCTTGAAGATTGGGTATGTAAACCTAATTCTATTCAAAAGATTTTTACACGTGTATTTAATATTCTAATGAGAAAACATGTTTGATTTTTTTGTCATATCTATTTTTATTTAAAATCAAAATATATGTAAGCGTGTATATATGTAACTTATTTACATTTTTTTTTTATGAATTACTAAAATAAGCTAATTGAAAAATGTTGAGATATGTTGTTTTTATTGAATAAGAGAGTAATCGATGATTTTTTATAATAAAAAAGCTGAAATAAAATTTGTGGAAAAGATGATTGAAGTTTGAATTTTTTTGGTGAGAAGATTGAGAGAGCACAAAAACTTGTTATATAAAGGCAAAATATTATAATCTTTGAAGATTTAGGTATGTAAACCTAAGTCTATTTGAACTCAAATTTTTTTTATACGTGTATTAATTTATTTTTAATGAGAAAATTTTGAAACCTAATTCATCTTAATAAACGTAAAGGTAAAGAGGGAAAAAAAAATTGTTGTACGAAAAAAATAAAACCGAGACATATAATAAAGTCAATATTTAAAGGAATAGACCATACTTATCAACTAATTATTTTAATGAATTATTTATTAGAAACTAATTAATTTCTTTTATATATGTTGAGTTTTATAATTTACTTGATAAATATAAATATATAAGTTTATAAAAAAATAAGATTTGTATGACACATGTCAAAATTTAATTAGAAAAAAAATTACATGTGTCAAAATCCGATCGACCGGCTAACACGTGTCACAATCGTGTTAATTACGAAGTTTGACGCATCAAACTTTATATAATAAAATAGTTTTGATGAGAAACAACTTCTTTTTTTACGATCTTTTCTATAAAAAAAAGTTATTGAGGAATTATGCAGGACCCAAATGTTTAGATTTTGACAAAACAATACTAGGTATTAAAGTTTTGTCTTTTTCACAAAATTGGTGACCGATTGTTGCATAAGCCTATAAATAGATATTGAGTTATATAAGAAAAAAGTAAATAAAATATATATGGAATATGATTTGTTTGCTTTTTATTACAAAAAGGAGATATAATTTTTTTTCTAAATAAAATTCACTTTTTAAAATAAAAAAGCTTCAACACAATTTATATCCCGTAAACCTTACTTAGTATATAAAATTTTCTGTTTTATCAATTAATCTATTTAAAATTTGAAATTAATATTTTACCAAAAAAAGTAATTAAAAATCTCATGATATATATTAGTTGATTGGAAAATCTTACAGATTTTCTCATTTAAAATATGCATAGAAGATAAGGTTCCTATTTGTTTCCTTGTGTCAACATTATTCCTATTATGACGTATATAAACTCAAACATATATACTCTCATCAGGAACATCACAAAACACAAACGATATCAATGGAGGATCAAGAGAGAGGAAAGTCTAAACCAAAACTTGAGGCGTGGGAGAGAAAAGTAGAGAGAAAGAAAAACAAGTCCGTCCAAGGCCTTGTGGTAAGGAGACGGGATTGAGATGTCAAAGCGTTTCAAATTCGATCCACCTACTATGCGAAACAAAAATACATAAACTTTGGATCTACCCCTGAGTCATCCAAAAAAAAAAAAAAAAAAAAACAAGTCCAACTATAGAATTACCACACCATCTGGTCGAAAAGATTCTAGAAAAGCTTCCGGTTAAATCTGGAAATATTCATCGATGGACTTTTTCCCTTAGTCCATTGCTTGATTTGCTGCCTCAATTGCTTCATATGACCACGGTTTGGTTTGGCATATGTGGAGGAGAGAGTTGTCCAGATTTCGACAGTGGTTGTTGTTCGTGAAAGAAGAGGCTGAACCGAGTTGGAGATAGCGCCGAGAAGCATTGTTGATACCAACAACATCATCAGTGACAAGCGTCGGAGAGGGAGGAAGGATGGATCCGTCTAAGTAGTCGGCAAGATCGTATCCATCGAGCAAAGCGTGGACCTGACGGCTCCACATAAGAAAATTAGAAGTGGTTAGCTTCGTAACATTCGTCATTTTGACGTTAAGAAGATTTTGCGTGGCAGAGACAGGGATAGTCTCGTTAGTTGCTCTAGTATTTGTAGAAGTCATGTTTTATGAGAAGAAAAGAAGAGAACTAGATCCGAGTAGTATGAAGGAAAAGAGAAAAAAATAGTTGGAAAAAAGAAAAAAAAATTTGTAGCTCTAAAGCTCTGATACCATGTAAGAGAAGATGTTTTCCTATATTATCTCAAGAAGAGAATTACATGATTTATATACAAGTACAAGGAAAAATCAAGAGAGATACTTTAGAAATTATAGACAGATTACAAGGCTAAATTATAGGAGATTATAAAGGGAGAGAATGAATGAATTAGCAGGTCAAAGCTATATTTGGAAAGTATATCTCTTCAATAAAATCTCTTATTAAATTCAAATGTTTATCAAAAGAATGGAAATTAACGATCATGTCTCAATATTTTAAGGAGAGACATCTAAGTAGTCAGCGATCTCATGATCCGAACATCCTCTTTTTCGAGACTAGATGTGACAATTTGAACCCACCCATTGAAGTTTGTGTAAATACATTGACGTTGAGGTCATCGGTTTTCGTCGAGAATCCTTCTTATTTCCTTTTCGAAGACATGCATATGTCTTCAATTAATGTAACTAATAGTTGTGATGGTCTAATATTCCATATATTGTGTAAATACGATCCCGTGCGATATAATTTTGTGATCAATTCTTCGATAAAATGGGGTCGGAGTCTTCCTCCGGCAAGGTTTCAAAAACTTCATCTAGATATGAACATTCATTTGCACAAAAAAAAATTTCAACAATCGATGTGGTAAGTTCACTTAATTCAAAAAGACCATGCATATATTTTCATCCAACTCAATGTGTTTTATTTGAAGATTCATTCAACTCCATGTTATGATTTTGTTACTTAGAATTTTTTTGTATAATTGAGTTTTTTTTTTCCTTTCAATTCTTCGAGTTCCCTAAAAAATTTAGATTCTTATTTAATTATTTCGGCTCGTCATCTGGATGATCTGATTTGTTCTTCAACTCGCCGATCTTTGACATAATTAACGAAACTCCACGAACTCCTCACTCAAAATACCTATAACTAAAACCAATCTGAAAAAAAACTAAAACTACATTTTCTTCATCGAATTTTTTGCCCAAATTCATCATCTTTTTTTCTCTCAGCTACATATACAATACGAATCTTCCAATTCAATTTCTCATAAGAACAACGCAATGAACAAAAAAGCTAAAGCTTGAAGATTCGTGTACCATAGTCAAATCCATGAGTTTCAGAGGAGAAAGAAGTGATAACCCTAGGCTTTTGGGATTCATCATACAATATGTGGCTAACAATCCGATTGATGACGAATTAAAAGACTATAATTCCTAAGATGATTAACCCAACCAACATTTTGAGATTCGTTTTGAAAGCATCGATCGACACAAATTTCTTGTTTTTGCCACAAGGGATACCTGCGGAAAAACAAAGCGATACGCCATCTTTGCCAATGCTGAAAGATGATGATTTGATTCCTTCACACGTGCTCTGACGGCTTGCTCCAGTCATGTTCGAAGATTCGATGTTGAAATGAGTTGTGTTTTATGGGTAAAAAGATTCGAGAAGCGTGAAAGAGGAAGAAGATGATATGTTTTCTCAAAACGACATCATTTTGGGATTTTTTTTTAGATTGTTTTAATCAAAACAACGTTATTTTGAGTTTTTTATATACAAAACGATTAAAACGACATCGTTTTGGTTAATATATATATATATTTTTAATATATACATAATGACTCAGCAGCCACGTATGAAAATAATAACATATTGATAATGGAATTACAGTCAAAGTATGTAAAAACCAAAATACTAAAATTTGGGCATGAATTTTCAAAATATATTGGAGTATAGGTATGTATTCGCACAGATCCTTCGTACAGAAATGGAATGGGTCCGTGTACGACAGTTGAAGTAGGAATTTACCGTTTTCCCCGATAATAAGTATTCAATGTGACAATAGAGATAGAAGCCCAAAACTTGGAACAACAAAGGCAGCTATAGAGCTAGTCGCTCCCTCTTCAATATCAATAACCTTTACAAGTTACAATTATGCACACGCATGACATATGTAATCAGTGGCGGAGCATGAATACCCCAATTTCCGAGGCGATTCCTAGTTGTCAACATGTCTTTGATCATAGATGACATTTTCCTAGTGTGCATAAAAAAGCATGCAAATGACACGTAAAAGATATAACAACATTTTCCTAGTGTTCATAGATGACATTCACTATACAAATAAGGGTTTGTCAGAGTTTGCGGAATTCTGTTTTATTCCATATGTAATGGTTAGTTCTTATTTTCTTAAATATATACTACGAATAGCTATTATTGATATTATTGGTTTTTACTCATTATAACTTTTTTCTTTCATGGATTTTTCATGTAGCTTTGCACCACTTAGTGATATTTTACTTGCATTTTAGTTTGATTTTTGTGTTCTAGATTTTTAGAAGTCCTAGGATAGAGTTTAATTAGTATCTTTGGAATCTTTTTGAGTCTTTTCAAGTTAAAATAGAGTTAGGAGTCATTCATGGAGGCTTGGCATAAAGATTGGAGCAAAGAAAACCGAAGAAGAAGGATTTTGGAGCAAGAGTTGCAGCGATCGACCATCAACCAATCACTGCAACCGATGAGATAACCACCAGTGTAACACCTCCCCTGAAGTTCCAGCGATCAGTCCTGGTGATCGGTTTGTAAGTGATCACGAAGTATTCCAGTGATTGGTTTGCAACTGATCAAACTGCTTGATCGCGGAGATATTTCTTTTTAATATCTTAGGATCCGATCCGGTTTGTCCCGGGTCGATCCAACTCGTTTTTCTTTAGTATAAATACATCTCTAAATACATTAAAATCCTAAGTTTTGATTTGCCTAAGGTTCTTTGAGATTCAAAATACATTGGTTATGATTTGTAACTTGGATCTTTGATCTCTTTGATGATTTAGTGAAGATTCTCTTTATCTTTTCATCTTATCTTCTTAATCATGTCTTATTCCATAATTGTTTTTGTTGTTTTTTTAGTCATGTGTGAGTAGTTCATCTTTGAAGCTTAGGTCTAGTAGATTAGGGGAGTTTAGTGGATGATTAATGATTATTATGTTTAGATTATATGTTTACTCAAGTTAGTTTGTACTTAATGCTAGTATTTGACATGATCAATCAAATCTTGAGCCTAAGTAGATTATCTCCCGAAAGGTGTTTGATAAAATGTTTGAACCAAAATTAACTTGACTTTTCTTCCTTAACCAATGAAAATTGATGTTAAGGTGATTAGTAAACCAATTGGACTTGTTTGTTAATGCTTATTGATTACCAAATTTGTAAATGAAAGTTTAGCTAAATTTGATAATTAGTGAAGTGATTAGTGCCATGAAAATAGATTAGTAAAATTAATGTGATCTATGTTCTAGGATTGGTCTTAATTAGAGTATTTCATCATTGATTACTCATCATACTCCTCTCAATCCATTGTTAGACTCAAGACTCATTGTTTTCCCATTAAGAGTTTAATCCATTTCTCTGATTTGATTTTTTATTGTTTTGTCCTTTGATTACCCTTGTTAATTGCTATTCTCTTGTTTAATTTGTTTTTTATTTCATTTACGCATATATTAGTTTAAGGAGACGAAAACCAAACAAAATTTTTATTTCTTAGCTTAATTAGAATCATTCGTAACTTAGTGTGTTGATTCCAAATTTTCCTTGTGGTTGGGCTCTAAATCATTACTATAACAACTAATTGGTGCATTTTGAGTATGAATTAGAATTATTTGATGCTCACAAAACCATTCACATCAATTATACAATAGAGTATTAATTGGTTAAAACAAAGAGAGATCAACGCTGTTGTTTATGAGTTTTCGTTAGCTATATGATAGCATTTAAAAAGAGATATAAGGTTTTCGAAATAAATTACGAATGACACATCATAGAGCGAAACAGAGATTCAAGTCAAGGAATGAATCAAAGTCCATCGTATCATATCACCTATTATTTACCAATGTCTCTCTAGATCTATATGCTTTGAAAAGTCTTAGGAATGTGAGTTTTCTACACAAGTAAGTTGCTTTCTAGTTTATATATCGAAACTCATGTACTAAAACATACTTGTATGAAGTAAAACATGCTTCATTATTTTCTTGTGATTTCATTATTCCTTATTATTACAAGAAGTTCCCATTCTTTGGAAACCTCTACAATACAAGCCTTCAAATTCCATTTATCTCATATCACACCTGAAGTGTCTTTCAAGGATATTAGTTGAAATTAACACCATACTTAGGCTGTTGATTCGGAAGAAACAGTCCAAAGAACTTCTCAAACTCAGGATTCTTCTGATTCTCATCGAACATGGCGAATATATAAGTCTCTATAGCTCTCCCTGGCCTCCTTGGAGATCCAGTCTTCACAGTTTGTATCAAATTGTTCACATAAGTCCTTGCATTATCCACACTCGTCGCGGTTCCTCCCGCGGTCGGCCAACCGCTTTCCGACACTACGATCTCTACCGATCCGCCTCCTGTTTTCTCCAACGCCGCGTAAACAGTGTCTAGGAGTGCGTGGAAGAGGTTTCGGTATGAGTTTGGTCCGTCAGTGACTACAGTGGACGGTGAAGTGAACAGAGCGTACTCTAAACGGATGTCTCTCATGTTGCCAATGTAGCTGAAGTAAGGGTAGATATTCACGAGCAGAGGAGATTGCTTGCTTGCCAAAAAACCAATCACCGGTGCAATAAAGTTTCGAAATTCCGGTGTGAATGTCCCTTGTGAGGGGGGAAACCCACTAAGGCCTCTGGTGTCTATGGCTGTTGAGACCTTGATTCCGAGGCTTGAAACCGCTCTCTCGATGTTCTGCATCGCGGGGAGGACAAACCTCGCGGCTGGGTCCGAGGGTTGCACCTCGTTCCCGACCGCTATGTAGCGGAATCTAACACCACTGTTTGCGTAGTTGCGGACGTTGTCGTTAACCCACCTGTCGGCTTCCGCTTGGCTGGAGGCGACACGCTGGAGATCAGGGTTAGGAACATCGAGCAGAAGCTCGATGTTTGAGTTGCGGAGAGCCGCGAGAGTTTCTTGGTTTGGGTCGTAAAGCCGCATCCGCCGGATGTTTCGTTGCCGGAAAAGCGCCACTGTGTCCGCCGGACGTGGCAAGTTGTTTCCAATTCTCCCGTAGCACACTCCGATTTGCCCAGCTTCAATTTCAAATTATGAATCATTAGTACTAAATATATAATTAAATCAAATTCTGAGAACAATATATATCTAAAGAGATTAATATGATATAATATATAGAGCAAAAGATGATTAAACCTGCCGTGTCGAAGAAGGAAGCCATTAGGAAGCTGAGAAGAAGTAGTAACGGTGGTAGTGAGGCTAAGAAACTCGATTCATTAAACATCTTCAACATGAAACAACAATGTAAAGATGATGTTAAGATATTGATTATTGTTATGCTCTCAACTTTATATATTTAAAATCATAGCATTTTGCGCCTAATTTATAGAGGTGAGTCGGTGATTCAAGTCAATGAATGAAACAAAGTCATCGCATATCACATCATCAGTTTTGGAACGTTACACATTAAATCGCACAATTCACTGATATCACTCTGGATCTATGCTTTGAAAAGTCTAAGAATGTGAGTTTTCTATACACGTAGCTTTCAATTGGGCCTAATTAGCTAGCTCGACACTAAAATCTTAAATGTTAAGCGGTACGAATCCTCCATCGCCACTTACTCAAAATTCAATGAATGTTATATACTTTTTTTGGGGAAATAGGTAGAAACAAACTACAGTGTCTCCAGATATTGGATTTTATTTTATAATTAGAATTACGAATCAGTAATCAAAAATAGTTTAGATATCGAATATCTAAAAAAATTAGAATAATTGATCTCTACACACACCCCACTAAAGTCTATGATTAAATGCGAAGAGGACTCGCATTTTGGAATCATGGTATAAGCCGTTAATCACACGTCGATCGTGGACCATATTGAAAAATTGTATCCTTACGTCATTAAACCAACTAGCCATCTTCAATTATGGTTTATATGACTTATGTTACTAATAGTTCTTGAAACCATCAATGGTACCTTAAATCACGTACGCTAAATTCTAAAACCTAAAGTTTTTATCTGCCAAACATTCTAAATTTTTGGTGTTGCTCTTCTTCAGACTTGGTAGTGGACTCGGTTCCTTGGTTGTGTTTGTGTTCTGCCCTTCAAATTCGATCTTTTGTGTTCTGCTCTTCATGTCGTCGTTCTTTGATTGGGTTAGCTCATGGCTTTTCCCTGGATTCGGTGAAAGTTCCGGGTCATCGAGAAGATATATATACCTTTTTGTATCTTTCCTTATTGATTTACCGCTATTGCTGTTTTTATGTAATAATTTTTCCATGTTGTAATACTTTCACCTGCACCGGTTTTAAATAGAAAGATTTTTTTCAAAAAAAAACATTCTAAAGAAAGAGAAAACGTATGATACCGCATTCCTCTATATATTGTAAGGTAAACAACCCTAACAAACAAATATTCACAACAATTGGTTTAATCATTGCTTTTCTATCATAAATTTTGTTACCCTATTTAAAAACTTAAATTCATAGACAATTTGTCATACATATTTATCAAATATATATACAAAACAAATTATATTGCGACCTGAATGGATTGACGCAGAAATTGTCTTTGGAGTACAACCGAAATTCGAAATCCCCTAGAATTCGATTTAAGCTATGTGCAAGTAATACATTTTACTATTTGGATTAAGTTTCATGGTTTCCAACTCAAAATTAATTAATAATGAGTATATTGGCTTATGTTTCTTATATACGGCTCAAAGTCTACTCTCACTTTCAATGTGATATATTCCTCACAATTTGATTCAATGATTTACTTGAAAAACAGATATGCATAATACTTTCTCGAAGGATTTGCTCACTTCTAAGATTAATGAAATGTTACGGTGAATTAGACATTTGATACTAATAAAAAAAAACATTGTAGAAAATAAATTGGACCCAAGAGGTTAAGCGAATATTCCTATCCATATTCTTCTTATGCATGTGTGATCAGTATAAAAATTATGAAAAAAAAAAAAAAAAATTAGTATAAAACTCAGACCACAAGCTAAGATTGAGTTTGGTACTATAGATCACAATCATGAAGGGACGTGTCTTGTGTAGAATAGTAGAAGCGTTGTGTAGGATCCTAATAACCGAAGAAATTTCTTCTAAAAGGTCGGTTTCAGTTTTGGACGACAAAAATAGACGCCGTGTTGTGTTGATGATGGCTTTGCTAATTAGGTTTGTGTTACGTCTAAAATAGACGACAAAAAAACGTTTTTAAACTATGAACGAACAATTCCATATTGTGTATTTTTATACTATTCTCATTATATTATCGAAACCAATGGGATAAAACATAGTTGTGGCTCACTATTCCTTATATTATTACAACAAGTTCTGAAGAAGTCTCTTCAAGGGTATTAGTCGAAATTAACATCATACTTAGGCTGTTGATTAGGAAGAAACATTCCCCAAAACTTCTCAAACTCCGGACTCTTCTGATTCTCATCGAACATAGCGAATATATAAGTCTCTATAGCTTTCCCTGGCCTTCTCGGAGATCCATTCTTCACATGTTGTATCAAATTGTTAACATAAGTCCTCGCATTATCCACACTCGTCCCGGGTCCTCCCTCCGTGGGCCAACCGCTCTCCGACACCACGATTTCCAACGATTCGCCTCCCGATTTCTCCAATGCCGCGTAAACCGAGTCTAGATTTGCGTCGAATAGGTTATTGTATGAGTATTGGTTGTCAGTGACAGGGGATTGGGAAGTGAACAGAGCGTATTCTAGAGGGATGTTGGTCATGTCTCCCGTGTAGCTGAAGTAAGGGTAGAGATTTACAAGCAGAGGAGATTGCTTGCTCACCAAGAAACCGATAACCGGTTCGAGAAAACTCCTATATTCATCGGTGAACCTTCCGTTTGACGGCGGATATGTGTCCTGGGTGGCTCCGGTGTCTATAGCCGTCGAGACCTTGATCCCGAGCCCTGCTTCAGAAACCGCTTTCTCGATGTTCTGCATCGCCTGGAAGAGAAACCTCCCAGCTGGCTCCGAGGGTTTCACCTCGTTTCCAACCGTGATGTACCGGAATCTGACACCAGCGTAGCTCTTGACGTTGTCGCGGACCCACGTGTCAGCCTCAGTTTGGCTGGAGGCGATACGTTCGAGATCAGGCTTGGGAACGTCAAGGATAAGCTCGATGTTGGAGTCGCGGAGAGCGGTGAGAGCATCTTGGTTGGGATCGTAAAGCCTCATCCGCTGGATGTTCAGCTGCTTGTAGAGAGCCACAACGTCCGATGGATTTGGCCGGGGATCGCCTTGCATCCCGTAACATACTCCGATTTGTCCAGCTAATCATTAGTAATAAAATTGAATCAAATTTGTAGATTAATATAATATAATCAATATAGGTTCATAGAGATGATCAATGGATGTTTCAAAAGCTTAAAAGATGACTGAACCTGTAGTGTCGAAGAAGGAAGCTATTAGAAGGCTGAGAAGACTCAGCAACATTGGTGATGAGGCTAAGATCCTTGATTCATACATTGTCATGAAATAGTAAAGAAGACGTTATGATATGGATTTTTATATTTTACTCTGAAACTTTATATGTTTTAAGTCGTAACATTTTGCACCTAATTTATAGAGCGAGTATGGGGTTCAAGTCAGTCAATGAATGAAACAAAATTAAGTCATCATATCAAATATCATCTGTTTTGTTATATATGTTGCAACACCATTCGCAAATACCTCTCTAGATGTATGCTTTGAAAAGTCTAAGAATATGAGTTTTCTACACAAGTAGCTTTCAATAAGGTCGAACTAGCTAGCTAGCAAAAGACTGAAGTGTTAAATGGGATGACTCGCCCAATACAAAATATTCGGTTTTAAAATACTCAAATTCAAGTGACCTTTTCAATATTTAGGGTAATAGATTGAATCATGGTAATATAAGCCGTTAATCATACGTCAATCGTGAACCATTAAATTGTATCTTGACGTTTTTAGACCCACTAGCCAACATAATTTTTTTTTTAAAATAAAATAAAATACTTTATTATGGTTAGATAATTAACATTAAAACCAAAAAAATATGGTTAGATGCCTAACGTTCACAATGGTTCTTGGAACCTATGGCACCCTTAAACACGTTTGACACTAAAGTCCACCATCTATACTTTCTATTCCCGAAACACTCCCAACAAAAAAAGAGAAAGTTGAAATACGGCATTTCTCTATATAATTTAGGTGAACACCCAACCAAAAATTATCCACACCAAGGATTTTTCTATCATAAAGTTTAAAATTTTGAGAAATTTCCAAAGTAGGTATTTTTGGAACTAAAATTTGTTTTTGTGGTATTTTAAGGTATTTTTCAAAAAAAAAAAAAAATATTATGTATTGAAAAAATAGTGGCTACAAGTAGCGTTAAATTGATGACCTAATATTTTATTTCTACATCAAACATTTCTCCTCGCTTAGAAGGTACGTAATGCCGACAAAAAAGGGTACGTACATACCAGTGGCGGAGCTAGAACTTTTTTCGAAGGGGGTCAAAAAAAAAAAAACTGAAAACATAGTCTACAAATGCATTCTACGCTCACTTATAGCTTGAAATCTTTTTATCACCATTTCATTTGTTACATCATTAAATAATTCTTTTTTCGATGTAACAAATGAGACTATGACTTAGAAATTTATCTAAAAATGAAAGTAAATTAGTTTATTTCAAATTATAAAACTATAAATTAAAAAAAAAACACCAACAAATCAAACATATCTAAATTCATAGAAATCATATATATTTTATGACTTCACGCAGACGCATGATTGAGTTCATGACTTCATGTTATGAATCTCTAATTTAGCAAAAATCGGATATATAATTTCAACGAATTAAAGTAAAGTATATTAAAACAAGAAATCCGAACATGAAATTCAACTTGAAAATCAATTGAGACTTGAGAATTTTTCTTTTTTTGTCGAGCAGGAAGGCGAATAGACAGAGAGTTTGTGTGTTTGCAGAAATCAAAATACTCTTTTCTTTTGTCTGTCTTAACCGATTTCTTCCAAAATCCAACGAATAGCATGGGAAGCATAGAGGCATGTGTACACATATTATATTATATATTAGGTGTGATTAGCTTCTTTTTGTCCAACTAAACAAATAATTTGGATCTTTTATTTAATTTTTTTTTATTTTGATAATGGGGTCAATTATTTTAAGCAGGGTCATTATAAATTTGTTTAAAAATATAATATAATTTTTTTTTTAATTAGTAGGGGTCAGCTGACCACCCTTCCACCTTACTAGCTCCGCCCCTGGTACATACTACGTACATGCTTGTGAGTTTTATTACTTGTCCAAATCAAAACTTATCATCGTTACAAGTAAAATTATGCTTCATGTATGTAAAAAAAAAATGTAATTAACTAGGCTCCTAAAATTTATACAAAATTATTTATCTCAACCAAGTTTTAATTACTTACGTCATAGCAGACTAGAAAATCAATATGAACAAAAATGTATAAAACTCAGAACCTAAGAGTGAGGTTGGTACTAGACCTGCGAGATCACAATCATGAAGGGACATGTTTTGTCGTGTGTAGTGATACTAAAAAATCGAAGACATTTCTTCTTAGTGTCGATTTCAGTTTTGGATGACAAAAATAGACTCCCTGTGGTTGATAGACTTGCTGTTAGATATTTTGGAATTTTTCCCACCGCCACAACAATTTTCTTACACAATTGTGACTTTATTTTGATATTTTCTTCTATATTAAAAACAAGAGAAAAATCACATTTTTTTAACGTCCAGAGAAAGATCATATTCGTCGTAGATTTATATGCACATAGAGACTCATAGACTATGATAATTACTTAAGATAATCATGAAGAACAAAATCAACGTTATAAAAAATCACAAATTCATAATCTTAAGGTAGATAAAAGCCTCAGTCATTACAATATCTCTAACTTTATTCCTTGTATAATTATATACTAATTTCTATGTTTCTTCTTTAAATATAAATATATAGCAAATCCCTCTATGGCACATTGGTTGGGCTCAACCAAAGTTAACATCGTACTTAGGCTGCTTGTTCGGATGAAACAATCCCCAAAACTTCTCAACATCAGGAGGAGTCGGCTTCATATTTTCATCATACATCGCAAATAGATAAGTCTCGATTTCTTTCCCTGGTCTCTTTGGTGTCCCATTCTTCACATGATTGATCAAATTATTGTTATAAATCCTTGCATTCTCCATATTCGTCTCGATTCCTCCTTCCGTTGGCCATCCAGTCTCCGACACAACTACCTCTATGGACTCACCACCGGATCTCTCTAGAGCCGAGTGCATCGCGTCGAGCATTGCATCAAATAGGTTCTGGTAAGATCTTGGAGGGTCCGAGACGGTTCCTGGAGAAGCCGTGAAGAGAGCGTAATCGAGTCGGATTTGGTCTGGATTACTCGCGTAGCTGAAGTAAGTGTAGAGGTTTAAGTGTAAAGGAGATTTCTTGTTCACCAAGAAACTTATGATTGGTTCCATAAGCACCATTACTTCTCCTTTAAACGATCCACTCGAAGGTGGGTAAGATTCTCCGAGCACTCCCATGTCTACAGCCGTCGATATCTGTTAAGAATCAACACGTTTAAAATAAATAAATTAAAGTTTGATTATTTTAAACCCAATGATGTTATAAAAAAGAAAATAGAATATTTCCAAAATAATTTTGTAAAATATAAACATAAAAGCCAAACACAAACTGAAAATTTTCCTTTCTTTTGCGTTAACAATTCTGAAAAGAAATCATGATTAAGATGTTATAAACTTATAACCATATATATGGTTTTATTGAAAAAAATCATACTTAATATATACAAATTACGTAGCTAAACGCAAACAAAAATGCACTTCTTTTTTTCACAATACCTTGATTTGACCATCGAGCCCGGCTCCTAAAATCGCCCGGTCGATATTTTCCATGGCTGGGACTAGGAACTGTGAGTAAGAGTCAAAGATCTTCACTTCGTTCCCAACAGATACGTAACGGAATTTGACGTTATCCACGTAGCTAATGACGTTGGTTTGGACCCACATGTCTGCTTCTGATTGGCTCGAGGCCACGCGTTGTAGGTCCCGGTTAGGAAGGCCCAACATCACTTCGATGTCGGAGCCACGTAAGGTGGCGAGGACGTCGTGGTCGGGACTGTATAGCCTGACTCTTCGGATGATTTTCTGTTTGAAGAGCTCGACGGTTTCTGCCGGCGACGGGAGATTGTCGCCGTATCTTCCGTAGCAAACGCCGACTTGTCCGGCTGTTAAATATTAATCCAACATATAATACATCAGCACATATAACATATATAATATTCAATTTTAACAGTCTATATATTCATCTTTAACAGAAAAACAATTTTTATATTAGGAAAAAATGTTGTTGCTAAGTTCTAAGTTTTTCTTGATAATAAATATATATGTAATCACTTGAAAAAAACTTGCTTAATTTGTTTTTTTTTAATCTTTTCTAAATTTACTTTAAAACATTAAACATGGGACATGCATGGTTTCTACTAGTGGTGGGATTGATCCAGATATCCAAAAATTTAAGGATATCCGAATCTGGATACTTTTTCCGGATCCGGATATGTGACTTCCGGATATCCGGACTACTTCGGATATCCGACAAAAAATTAAGATATCCGCGGATATTCGGATCTGGATCCGAAATTAATAATAAAATAATTAAATTAATTAAAATAAAATACTAAATTTTTTAAAATAAATTATAAATTAAATTTTTGAATAATTTTTTCAAAATAAATATGATATATTAGAGAAAAAATAAAATCAATATATATGTATATATTTTTATATAAAAATAACTTAATATATGTAAAATTATACGTTTTTAATATATTTAATGCGTCCGGATCCGGATCCGGACCTTGAAATTTTACTATCTGCATCCGGATCCGTTTTTCATGGATCCGAGATTTTACTATCCGGATTCGGATTCGGACGTTCCAGATATATGTATTTTCGGAACGGATAGAAACGGATAACGAATCGAATACCGGATTTCGGATAATAATTCCATCCGTGGGTGTTACCAAACTTAAAGACATAAGTTAACAAACCGTGTGAATGGTATACAAATAACTTTGTAATAGTAGATTTAACAAAAGTTGCAAAAGTAACGTGGTGTCGGTGATGACATGGTTTTTTGGTCAACGTGATGGCATGATTTATTAACTATTAATTATAATAAACATATATTTTTGTGAAATAAACATATTATATATTTTTTACTTAAATAAACATATATGTTTTTGATAGGAATTTTTTTTTTATAGGAATAAACATATATGTTATATATTTTCTTTATACATAATGAGATCAAGAGAGATAATGACCTGTGGTATGCGTATTGACAAAGATTAGGCCGATAAGAAAGGTTAAGGACGCCAAGAAACGGAGATCCATGGCTAGCTTAGGAATAGCTTTTCACCTAATGATATTATAACGATATTTAGGTAATTAAGATAGGTCGAAATCGTTTATTGTATTACATTGATATCTAAATATATATATATATATATATATAGTAAACTTTATGCAATTTTAGACCCAACAAAAATAGTAAACTCTAGGGGGAGAATATGGAAATCTAACCAAATGGCAATATGGAAATATACCGAATAAGATATACGGAAAAATACGTGTTGTTATCTCTTAAAAGCTAATATAATGGTATGAGATATGGTATCTGCACATAAGAGACTGAGAGAGAGACATTTGTCTCTTCATATAAGTCCACTTGGTGCAACTTGCAAGTCAAGCAACGAGTGGAATTTATTAGGGTTTAACGGGTACAAACAATCTAGCAACGAGTGGACTTTATTTGAAATAAAGTAGGGAACAGAGATGTCTAATTCAGAAAATCGAAATTGTGTTGAACGAAGCAAATTAGAAAAGGAAAAACAAATATTGATTTAAGTTCAATTTTTCTACCATGAATAATTTGGAATAGAACCAAACCCAAAAGTTAAAAACTGACTAAAATGTATTTTTTTTTTTTTTTTACTTTTATAATTGGATAAAATTTTAGGCCGAAATCCAAACTAAATTTCAAATTTTGTAGAAAATCGGGATTTTTTATCATTCAAAAAGTCGATAGTGGCCAAGAAGAAACAACATCAATTTTCGTAAATGTTGCAACTCGATCTCCTCATCCAGATCTATATGGCTAATTCTCTATCTTTTCGAACAAACAATTGTAGGAACACAATTACTACAATATGGATAAACTGATATTTATAAAGGAATTGCAAAAAATAAATCGATAATAGAACAAAATTACCGATACAAGAATTAGGAAAAATATGGATTTGCAGAGGCAAGATATGATCTTTATCCTTAATTCTGAAAACTCCCCGTAGTGTGACGGTTGTGTGGTATTCTGAATCTCAGGATACAACTGCAATCGATTCTGTTTTGCACAACTCAAAAACAGAATCTAACGAACGCTTTTTCTGTGTTGTACTCTCAGATACAAAATAATAATAAAAAATTGTGTGCAATTTTTGTTGTTGATGTTGTGATGATGATCATGTGTGTATCAATGAGAATAACGATCGCTTGTCTTATAGCAAAATCAAGCATCACGTATAACGTATGTACATGTGGAGTTATGAGAATTAATCTCATAATAATAAAGACATGTTTGAATCAAATTTTATCAATATTGATTTTGTCTTTATTACAAACATATAATTAATTATAAGAAATATTTTTTTTTTGAATTTATCAACTATATGTTCCAAAATAAATTTGGACTAAAAAAATAATTTTATGGGTCATTGGCCCATTTATCAAATCCCGAAGCCCAAAGCCGAAGCCCGGTCCTGATATCTCTTTTCTCCTATACACCAAAGTGTATATAAGGTTTTTGAACCTTATTAGGTAAAAATATGTTAAATCGTGAGATACTTTAACTTAAAGAATTTTTAAAATTTGAACTATAGAAATTAAATTCAACTTACAATACAACGCGCTTGTTCGAAGAAGGACAACTGCCCCGAGACATGCTTCGAAATGCCCTCTCCATCAACCTTGGTGTAACACCCAGCCCGACACTTGCTGCTCGTGTCTTCGGAAGTCGGCAACTGCCAGTAGGCAATGAGACCCGCCCAAACCGTCGGGTTGAACCACTCAAGCATCGCATGCTCAGGGTCCGCCTTCCTTTTCTTTTTCCAGCGGTCGACTTGATCAGTAAGGTGATGCATCGCCTTGTCATCGAAAGCATCACGGACCAGTCCCGTGATCTAGACATCCCATCTGTATTTTTGCTATAAAACATAAAAATTCACATTAGTATAAATTTAATATTAGTATATACATTATAAATTATAAATTAAATTATTAGTAGAAATAAAATTATAAACTCACGCGAAATTAATAGAATTACCGCAAAAGTGTGAAACCACCTATCCCTCGTCTTCTGGGGTACCTTGCTCCAACTCGAGTGCCGGGCTTTGAAATCCCGCTCGATCAATTTCCTAATAGTGTTTCCAACTTTATTATGCCCAAACCTAGAAAAAAAATTATGTTATAAACAATTAAAAAAAATTGTTTATTTAATAATTAAAAAAAATAATATAGTTACCATAAAGTCCCCGTCGAAAGATGTGGATCCAATCTCGTTAGAACATCCCGTCCGGGACTAAAGAGAAGTTGCTCCAGCGTCATATGCTCGAACTGTGGAGCCTCAGGTGGCAGATCATGTGGATGCATCTCCGGAACGAAATCCGAGATATGCTGAGTCGATGTAGAAGGTCCGTCACGTCGTGAATGAGACCCGCCGCATCGCGGTACAGGTGTACCGGAGGGAGATAAAAAATCGGTATACTCATTATGCCTATCACCCATCTGCAATAAAATATTTAATAAAAATTAAATTCAATCTAAATATATTCCTAACCATTCTAAAACCAAAACTATAAATTTATTCCATACCTAAATCTATTTCTAACCATTCAAAAGCAAAAATTATAAAGTTTAAAAAAGAAATCAGATTATACCTTTTAGGGAGAGAGAGAGAGAGTTGCGAGTGAAGAGATAGAGGATGTGATAAAATGAGCAAAGAGCAGGGCGAGTTCGGCTGCCTTATATAAAAATATATAGGGTCACAACTTGGTCGCAATCTAGTCGCAAAAACGCACCTTTTTCACCCAATCGGATTTGCCGCCTAAATTTGCGACCGATTTGCGACGCCACGTGGCAATCTAGTCGCAAATCTGGTCAAATTTTCAACACCCGCCAAAATAAAAAGGTTAATTTTTTTTATTACCGCCAGGTTTTGCGACCAATTTACGACGCCACGTGGAAATCTAGTCGCAAATATGGTCAAATATTCAACACGCGGTAAATTAAACCGCCAAGATTTGCGACGCCGTTGCCATGTGGCGTCGCAAATTAGTTGCAAATGGAACAAATATTTGCTACTAATTTGCGACTGCCCGAATCAAACAAGAAAAAAATGGTTTAGGGTTTAGGGTTTAGGGTTTCGATTTATCACAAAGTTCATACATATATACATCCTATAATTATACATTAGGGTTATGTGTTTAAGATTTCGGGCAATTATATAAGCAATTCGACAATCCTACTAAAATTGATCGAATCATCATGCATTAACTATATAGTGACATACTTAATCTCTGTAGATTCTTTAAAATCTAGATGTTGTTCGAGAAATTAATAAGGTTTATTCAACTAGCCTATATGCATTAGGGTTAAGAGCTTATAGGTTTTATTTAGGATTTAAAGTTTATAGGATTTTTAGGGTTTAGGGTTTAGGGTAAAGTCTGTACAAAATTGCGACTAATTTGCGACTTGTAGTCGCAATCTAGTAGCAAATTGTATATTTTGCTACTAAATTGCGACTACAAGTCGCAAATTAGTCGCAATTTGTACTTGATTTATTTAAAAAAAATACACGGTACATAATTTAAGGTTTAGGGTTTTGAGGATTTATTTAGGTTTCTAGGATTTTTAGGGTTTAAGGTTTATAGAATTTTTAGGGTTTAGGGTAAAGTTAATACAAAATTGCGACTAATTTGCGACATCTAGTCGCAAATTAGTCACAATTTGTACTTTGTTTATTTTAAAAAAAAACATACGACACATAATTTAGGATTTAGGGCTTTGAGGGTTTATTAGGTTTCTAGAATTTTTAGGATTTAAGGTTTATATGATTTTTAGGGTTTAGGGTAAACAAAGTACAAAATTGCGACGAATTTGCGACATCTAGTCGCAATCTAGTAGCAAATTATTATTTTGCTACTAGATTGCGACTAGAGGTCGCAAAATAGTCGCAATTTGTACTTGGTTTATTTAAAAAAAAACACACGGTACATAATTTTTACAAACGATGACTATAATACACGATACATAATTGTTACTCATCAGGATCGGAAACGTAAGTTTGTCCATTTTCGTCTTCTTCGTCATCATCCTCAACTTCGTCCCCTTCATTAAACTCGTCTGACTCTGCTTGACTATCAGATTCCTCGCATATGACTTCAAGTCCCCTATAAAGCGGGTCAATTCTGGTCGAATCATTGCTTGAATCGACGGGGATGGAGGAGGAAATATCTTCTCCAAGTTGCAAAGAATAACTGCTATGTCTGATTTCAATGTCAAGATTTCGTCCGCATTTAATGTTCGAGCACATAAGTCTCTGAAAAATGCTCTGATACCTGACATTATGTACAACGTACAAGTTAATTATAAACTATAAATATATATAATACAAGAATAATACCTGCTAGTGCCTCGTGGACGTGATTTGGTAGAAGCTCCTGCAATGCAAATGGCAGTAGTCGTTGCATGAATACATGACAATCATGACTCTTCATTCCAGAAATTTTTTGCCCTTACTCGACACACCTTGAGAACGTTGGCACATATCCATCTGGGAACTTGACATCATCCTTAACCCACTTAAACAAACTATTCTTTGAGTCCAATGACAGTCGAAAAACAGGAATCAGTGCCCTACCATCGCTTGTAATGTGCAACTCAGGCCTTGCGCATATACCAGGGAGATCCAAATGTGATTTCAAATTGTCTTTCGTTTTACCCGGAACATTCAACAACGTGTGGATGATATTTTCGAAAAAGTTCTTCTCGACATGCATTACATCCAAATTTTCCCTTAAGAGATGATCATTCCAGTACGGCAGTTCCCAGAATATACTCTTCTTATGCCAGTTATGATACTGCCCATACCCACCCGATATATTAGCGGGGACACTGTACCAGTTACCCCCAACTTCTGCAAAGACCCAAATAAACATTTCTATGTTCTTCAGCAAAGTCTGAATGTACCGTGTTAAAGTGTTTCCACGCCTTCACATCTGATGGATGAGAGATCACCCATGCCTCACTAAAGTGTTCTGCGTGTCACCTCATTGCCCCAGCAGTCTGCTCTGATTGGTATAATCATTTAAATCTATCTGTTATCGGAAGATACCACATATGCTGGAACGACACCCTCATGCGGCCACCTATCTCTTTATATCTCGGTTTTCCACAAAACGACATTCCAGCAACTTAGCATCATCTTTCCAGAAAATCATACAGTTATCAATGCAGACCGTCAATCATCTCAGACGGTAAACCAAGACTCGCGACCAGTCTTTGTATTTCATAGTAACTCCTTGTCGAGTTATTACCCTCCGGCAAATACTTGTTAAACAATGCAGTCCATTTATCCATGTAATTTTCACTTATGTTATCTTCGTGTTTAATTGTCATCATCCTAGATGCTAATGACAATTTTGAAAGCCCTTCTCTACATCCTTCGTAGATGGGTTCATTAGCAGCGTCTAACATATCGTAAAACTTTTTAGCACTCGGGTTTTGTTCTTCAAAAGTATTATCATTAAACGAGTCAGTACTTTCATGAAATGCATCAGTAACCATGTCATGAAACCTATTCCCATCACTATTACCATATCCATATTCATTATAATCTTGCTGATGAGCATGCTGATCATAGTTATTATCAAAACTACTGGCGCCATCTTGATTGCCATGATAACTCGTACTTGAACTACCCGGAACATTAACTACAAAATCTTCTCCGTGCGCAAACCACACATAATAGTTAGGTAAAAACCCCCTCGTATATAAATGCTTCCAAACAGTGTTTGCATCATGATGATCAATGTTCTCGCACTTAACACAAGGACATAAAATTTTGTTACCATTGTCTCCCGCGAATGACTGATGTGTCGCGTGGGTCAAAAATTGATCAATACCATCTCTAAATTCTCTCGTCACTTCACCGGTATCTGGATCTCGCCGGTTGTACATCCATACCCGAACCGTGTATATCTCATGATGCCAAGACATGATCCGGTTATCGACCTCTCCACAAAAAATATCGGATTTATAGTGTGTTTGCGAAATAAAATATTTTTGTGAGTAGATTTGGGATGTTTGTGATATGATTTTCGTCTCCCCCATAGCTTGTTATTTATAGAGGATCGGCCATTTTTGCTACTAATTTGCGACCAACCTTTGTTACTAATTTGCTAGGACAAAATATTTGCAAGACCTTTGCTAGTAATTTGCTACCCATTTGCGACCAAAAATTTAGTAGCAAAAATCAGTTGTAAATCATTGAAAACGTGTGTACCTATTTTCTAAATATCATCGCAAATCAGTCGCAAATCTTAGAAAATATCTTTCCCCGCAAATGCCTCGCAAATTTGCAACGTGTTTGCTACGAACTATCTTTTCGTCGCAAATTATTCGTAAATTTGAGGATATTTGCGACGAAATTTATCCACGCAAATTTGCGGCTAATTTGCGACTCCAAACGCAAATTCCTAGCAAACGCCTCGCAAATTTGCGACCTCATAATGTGGTCGCAAATTCTCCTCGCAAATGGGCCTGTTTTCTTGTAGTGACTGCAATCGATTCTGTTTTGCACAACTCAAAAACAGAATCTAATGGAGGCTTTTTCTGTGTTGTACTCTCAGACACAAAATAATTATAAAAAAAATTATGTAAGATTTTTGTTGTTGATGTTGTGATGATGATCATGTATGTATCAATGAGAATAACGATCGCTTGTCTTATAGCAAAATCAAGCATCACGTATAACGTATGTACAAATGGACTTATATGTGGAGTTATGGGAATTAATCTCATAATAATAAAGACATGTTTGAATCAAATTTGGTCAATATTGATTTTGTCTTTATTACAAACATATAATTAATTACAAGAGATATCTCTTTGTTGAATTTATCAACTATATGTTCCAAAATAAATTTGGACCAAAAGAATAATCTTATGGGTCATTGGCCCATTTATCAAAGCCCAAAGCCCAAACTTCTAAAGTGGGATATTTGTTAATTTTTACACTTAGTCAAATTTTGGAAATTTTATAAGCTTTCCAAGTCATCCACTTTGGAGCTTTATTTCTCATTCAAATCAAATTCGATTTTGACAAGTAAATACACTACGTTATAGTGTTTACGGCGACGATTCTATCGTGTCTAAAATCCGGTCATTCCGATGAACGTCTCCACCAGAAAATTCACCGGAAAATGGTGTAAAACCATAATGTCAAAAACGAGTTCCAACAACAATTGGACCACACGGTCTTTGTTAAAAACCTATTATTTAGAAAGTATTCTGATATGAAGATATTTATGTTAAACGTCGAACCCAACGACACGAAGATTATACCTTTCCGAATTATTCTACGTTTCAACTCGGAAAGAAAGAGTAGTTTTCAGTAAAATCACATGGTTTGGGTCATTTTGTGTGTGCATATGTAAGAATGGGTTATTTAATTTTGTTGTTCGCTGTGGTTATTGCTGCGTGGTCGTTACGGCAGTGCTTAATGATGATGTACCCAAAAAGACTTCTGTTGTCGCGAGTCTTGAGTCGTAACGTACGGTTTGTCGAACATTAATATGTGAGGACAAGTCTTTCATTTTTGTTTCCGCTCCGATATTCACGTCAATATCTGTGTATCAACTGCATCATTTATTCTAATTATAAGTAGTAATTAGCTTTTTTTTGTTGCCTTACTTATTTTCATTACCTTAGTTTCTTACATTTCATTCCAAAAAGGGTTTCATTTCATATCTCATTTGTTGGTCATATTTTTAAAATTTTAAAAAGTCTTATATTATTATCTCTGTCTCTGTAGTCTGTATAGAGAGAGCTACTCTTCTCCAACTCCCTTGTATACTTAGTAAGTTAGTAACTAATGCCACTGGGCCTTAAACGAAATGAGCCCAACAAAGAACTTGAAACTAATCCGAGCCCACTTGAAAGCTAAACCGAAAATCAAAACCTAAACCAATTGAATCGAAGAACTAACAACTCACAAATATATATATTTTTTTTCATCTGGTTTTTATTATTAAAAACTCCATGAAATACAAAGCCAACGATTGTAGAAACAATTCTAAAAACACAGCCGAAAGAAAATAATATTTCCCCGGAAACATAGCTCAAAACACGTGGACAAACAAAGTTAAAGATGCTTAAACACCCGAATGAATCGAAACCCAAAACTAATGACAAATACCATAAATAGACTACAAACCAAAGCCAAAAACCACGTCTGCTAAATAACCTTTTTCATGGGAACCTTTGAAATGCCAAACTGCGAAAACCATCCTAGGCAAATCAAACAGTGACGAAAACCTCCTATGGAGGCTAGGTACTACCTCTTCAAACAAATGTTCTTTGGTTTGGGAACCCGAAAAGATAGAATAAAACTGTTTTTCCCACAATCTATCGGAAACGGCGTAAGTCAGTTAGAAACACGACCTTAAAAAACTCCTTGAAGAAGCCTATTAAACTGGCTATCACTCGAACTAAGCTGATGTGTAAATACAAGGAGCGAGGAGGATAAGACCCCTCCGGATATCACAACTCTCACAAGCAAATAGTTGCAATAGAACGAAACTGAAACGGAACCAAGAGACCAAACCAATCGAAGAAACCTGCAGAATTGAGAAAAGGACTAAAGCCAGAAAATCTACCATGGGCACTGCAACAGATCGGGAAAGACCCAAAACAAGGATGAATTATCTAGGTGATGGCATTGAAAGGCTCTCCGGAGAAAATCCAAATTCGGATCAAACAACAGAGCAAATTGGGACCGGACTGGACCAACTGGAGGACACCGCTGCTCATCACCAAAAGACAGCAGAAGAAACGATGAAGAGACCAGATCGGCGAGACGCACGGTCGACTTTAAGCAAAGCCGAATCCGAGAACAAGGCGGATCTCGTCGAGGGAGGGGACGTTTGCAGTTGATACCACACCGTCGATAATATTATATGCGTGCAAGTCTTCGCCACATTTTGACCGATTAATTTTCAAAATCGAACGGACGGTCACGTTATCCGATCAAGCATCGTCTTTGTTTCAGCAAGAGAAGTCCTTAACGCCGGTTAAATCAAAATCCAATCACTCCAATCTCGTGCTTACCACGCTCTAGGGTATTTCTCAAAAACTTAAATGTGGTATTTAGAGTATTTCTCAAAAACAATCGAATCCCTATCTAGTTGTAATATTTTATCAAGAAACATAAAATAAGTTCCTTGAGATCTTGGCTACTTGAAACAAAACCTCTTGCAAGCTTAGTTTCAAGGATTTTAAATTCACGTTGTTCTGTTCCAAAGTCTCTTGTATCGTTCTTTATCCAGATTAACCATGTCGGGTGACGCATCAAAAAAAATTCTCATAAGCATAGAATCAACACAATCAAATCAGAAATGTTATAAAAAAATAACCGACAAGAATGCCTCAAGATCTTGACAAGTTGTACGTAAGAGATCACTCTCCTCCTGTTGACTTTAATTTAGGAGGACCTTGAACTATGTTAACTCTCTTAGAGAGTTTGTTGAACCAATTCTTTGGAAAAGCGCGCGTAATGTATGTTCACCAAATGAGAGAGTACCTCTTTCAAACTGACTTGGATTAGATAAACTTGAAGTCTCATTACTATTTTCAACAGTTTCTGAAACTGTTGCCGCGGGTAAACACAAAAGAGGTTTAGGTGGAACCTGGAGAGCCTCTAGATCTCCCTCTAACATCTCAATGACTTTGATCATTGGTGGACGATCAGATGGATTGGTCTGAATACACCATAGGCCAACCAATACCATTTTCTTTGCAACTTTCTCTTCTTCTTCGGTTATCTGATCTCCGAAAATCCTCATGATTTCTCCCCTCTCAAGATCCTTGTAGATCCAATCTGGAAAGTATATTGAACTATTGTTAGATCCACAAGTTTCAACCTTTTCTCTATCCCTTGCTCCAATCATCTCAAGAACCACCATCCCATAACTATACACATCCGACTTATGCGAAACTCCTCCAAAATTCTTGGAAAACACTTCAGGGGCAATATATCCTACCGTTCCTCTCGCGTCTTGCATTGACATGATACTATCCTTATTTTTGCAGAGCTTAGCAAGACCAAAATCTGAAATCTTGGGACAAAGATCTTTATCCATGAGTATGTTTTGCGGCTTTATGTCGAAATGCACAATCCTCGATACACAACGGTTATGCAAATACTCTAGGCCACGAGACAAACCTAACACTATATTATATAACGTTTCCCATTCCAGCTTTGTTGCCATATTCTCGGAAATGAACTTGTCGAGGGATCCATTCGGCATAAACTCGTAGATTATAGCTCTCTTGTCCCTTTCATAACAGAATCCAAGTAGAGAAACAATATTGACATGAGATGTTCTACTCATGCTAGCTACTTCATTGATGAACTCTTCTCCATTTCCCTTAGCCTCCTTCAATATCTTTACTGCAACATCTCGGCCTCCATCAGGTAACTTTCCTTTATAGACAGTTCCAAATCCTCCTCTCCCGAGAACATGCGAGAATGAGTTTGTCATCTTCTTGACTCTTGTGTAACTATATTTTTTCAACATTACAACTTCTTCAACGTTTTTTCCATTCCAATCACTCTTCCTAGCATTTTTTGCTCTCACTATTACAAAGACCGCAATAATGATCATCATCACACACGTTCCTGAGACTCCTGCAATAAGAGAAAAAGGCTTTAAACTTAGGTGATACGTACATCGGTACATGAGAGTACGGTCACATGGATTGAGCTAGGGATATGGTACCGATTATGAGTTTTATCTTCCATGATAATTTTTCTGCAAAATGTTCCAAACAAAAATTTACTATTAACCCAAAAAAAAAATCATATGATACACTTTGGTATGGCAAAGAAAAATAAAGAAACTTACGTTTTGCTACTGGATTAGTTTTCTTGGGTTCAAGGGTTCCATTTCCCGTTGGCGCTGGAGATGGAGACATAGTTCCATTTCCCGTTGGCGCTAGATCCAGTGAATTCCCGCTGTAACATATCAGTTTACCCAAAAAAAAATGTAGCAAATTCATTTGTGCTAGTATGTGAACATAAAGTTAAAAATATATGGTCCATTTCAACTTTGAGCAATCTAAATATTATCTTTAGTGTTACTGGTCAAAATTGGATTGATAAGATGTTTTCAGGTATATTAATAGTCCTTCCTAACGAAATTTATCCAATCAAATAGAAACGAAACAGTGGAGGGTATTACTTGAAATTGACGCTATACTTCAGCTCTTGATTAGGAAGAAAGATCCCCCAAAACTTCTCATACCCAGGACTCTTCAAATTCTCATCGAACATGGCGAATATATAAGTCTCTATTGCTCTCCCTGGCCTCCTCGGAGATCCACTCTTCACAGTTTGTATCAAATTGTTCACATAAGTCCTTGCATTATCCACACTCGCCGCGGCTCCTCCCTCGGTCGGCCAACCACTCTCCGACACCACAATCTCCACTGATCCGCCTCGTGTTTTCTCCAATGCTGCGTAAACAGTGTCTAGGAGTGCGTGGAAGAGGTTTTGGTATGAGTTTCGTCCGTCAGTGACTACAGTGGACGGTGAAGTGAACAGAGCGTAGTCTAAACGGAGGTCTCTCATGTTGTCAATGTAGCTGAAGTAAGGGTACATATTCACGAGCAGAGGAGATTGCTTGCTTGCCAAAAAACCAATCACCGGTGCAATAAAGTTTCGAAATTCCGGTGTGAATGTCCCTTGTGAGGGGGGAAACCCACTAAGGCCTCTGGTGTCTATGGCTGTTGAGACCTTGATTCCGAGGCTTGAAACCGCTCTCTCGATGTTCTGCATCGCGGGGAGGACAAACTCCGCGGTTGGGTCTGAGGGTTGCACCTTGTTCCCGACCGATATGTAGCGAAATCTGACACCATTTGCGTAGTTGCGGACGTTTTCGTTGACCCACCTGTCGGCTTTAGCTTGGCTGGAGGCGACAAGCTGGAGATCAGTGTTGGGAACATCGAGCAGAAGCTCGATGTTTGAACCGCGGAGCGCGTCGAGAGTTTCTTGGTTTGGGTCATAAATCCGCATCCGCCGGATGTTTCGTTGCCGGAAAAGCGCCACCGTGTCCGCCGGACCGGGCAGGTTGTTTCCAATTCTCCCGTAGCACACTCCGATTTGCCCAACTTCAATGTCAAATTATAAATCATTAAATATATAATTAATCAAATTCTGAAAACGATATATATCTAAAGAGATTTATATGATATAATCTATAGAGTAAAAGATGATTGAACCTGCCGTGTCGAAGAAGGAAGCCATTAGGAAGCTAAGAAGTAGTAACGGTGGTAGTGAGGCTAAGAAACTCGATTTATTAGACATCTTCAACATGAAATAACAATTTAAAGATGATGTTAAGATATTGATTATTGTTATGCTTGCAACTTTATATGTTTAAAATCTTAGCATTTTGCGCCTAAGTTATAGAGGTGAATCGGTGATTCAAGTCAATGAATGAAACACAGTCATCGCATCACATCATCAGTTTTGGAACGGTACACGTTAAACCACACAATTCACCGATCTCTCTTTGGATCCTTTGAAAAGTCTAAGAATGTGAGTTTTCTATACAAGTAGTTTCAATAGGATCTAATTACTTAATTAGATAGACACTAAAATCTTGATGGTAAATGGGACGAATCCTCCACATCGTCCCAAAATGAAATACTCAAAATTCAGTGAATAATTATTTCTATTTTTATTTTTTTTGGAAAATAGGCAGGATCAAACTATCTTCAGATATTGGATTTTATAATTAGAATTATGAATAGTAATCAAATATTGTTTAAATATCGAATATCCAAAAAAAATTGAATAATTGATCTCTCTATACACACACCCCCTCTCCCCCACTATTTTTATTGTCCACTGCATTATCACTATTTTTATTGTACAATCATCGTTTATCATTATTTGTACGAATTGTAATTGTACTATTGTACTGTTATTTCATACCATAAAAAAATTTGTATCATCATGTGTTACCAATCGAACTAGGAAGAGAACTCGCATTTTGGAATCATGGTATGGGCCGTTAATCACACGTCGATCGTGGACCATTGAAATTTGTATTTTACGTCATTAGACAAACTAGCCATTATCAATTATGGTTTAGATGACATCTAGTAGTCTAATAGTTCTTGAAACCATCAATTGCTCCTTAAAATAACGTTCGTTAGACGCTAAATTCTAAAACCTAAAGTTTTTATGTTCGAAACATTCTAAAGAATAAAAGGTAAAATACGGTATTTCTCTATATACTGTAAGGTTAACACCCTAACAACAAAATATTCACAACAATGTTTAATCATCGGATTTTCTATCATAGTTTTTGTAAAAAAAACTTAAAATTCATAGCCAGTTTGTCATACATATTTAACAAATATACAACAAAAATAATATTTTTATCAAAAACAAAAAACAAAAAACAAAAAAAAATATTTTGCAACCTGGATGTATTGATGCAGTTATGTGCAACTAGTTTTTCTTTTTTTTTACAGTTGTGTTAAATTATTTGCCTAGAATTTCTAAAATTCATTTAAGACTATATATATGTTAAGTTTTATGGTTTACCAATTCAAAATAAATATTAACAATGAATGGATTGGCTCATATCCTTTATATTCTTTCTGAGTTTTTTTTAATTGATGTTTTAAAAAAAATATTTGTTTATAAAAGATTGATCTTTTACTTTTTCTATGCATTTTTTATGAAAGCATAATGATGAATTGTAAATTTCAAGACATATTAATTGATTTTACTGAATTATTATTGGTTTAGAGTTATGCAAAATTGTTTAGTTCAAAAAATAATGCATTTATAGTTAAGTATTAATTTATTTTTTTAATATGTGAGAAAAGTTTAAAACATCGTTTAAAAAAAACGGAGAAAATATATATAACATAACTCAATATTTTATTTCATTTCCGATGTGGTGTATTTTTTACATTTGATTCAATGATTTACCTGAAAATAGATTTGCAGAATACTTTTTCTGGCAGATTTGCTCACTTCTAAAGTAATTAAAATGTTATGGCGAATACATTTGAAACTATTTTTTTTAAAACATACTGTAGAAAATATAATAGATGATTGGCCATAGAAAGAAGGTAGCGGATGCCCAAGAGTTTGAACGAATATTTTTCTGCATAAATAATTAATTACCACTTCGTCTTAATCGTCTTAATGGATATTCTCATCTGTATTATTTCTTCCGTTTTTTAAATGATGTTTAAAAAAAAAAATTGGATTCAAAATAAGCGATATTCTCACTATTTTTTACAAAATTGATTTTTTAATTGTTTTTGTCTTGCACCAAATCGACTTAGTGCAATTTGCAAGTCAAGCAACGAGTAGAATTTATTAAGGGATGTTGAAATTAAGTAGGTAATAGAAACGTTTAATTTCATATTTGTCTCCTTTTTTCTCTTTCGCAGAACCCTAGCCGCTTCACTTCCATCGCATTTTGCTTTGCTTGACCGGCGTTCGGCGGCTTCTCCAGCGTCGGTGCCGGTCCATCTTTGCTTCCTTTATGCTTTGGTATGTTCATAGGTCTTTTCCTTAGTTATTGCGTCGCTTTCTGTTGGGTTCGGTTGAAAGAAGCTTCTCCGTCTGGGCCATCGCCGTAGGTCAGATCTCGCTGGTGAAGATGGGCCAGCTCCTCGTGGACATCGATCGGTCAACGGTATCCCGACTCCTGATCTTATGGTTGGTCGTTCTAGTATTTATGTTCTCAGATCCAGTTTTCTTCTGCTGAGGAAAAGTGTATAGGGTCTTAGTTGGGTGTTGGTGCTTCGTTGTGTTTGGTCTAGTCTTCGTTTTGTACAGGTGTGGGTAGTGTTTTTCCTCCGAATTTTTTCTTCAGAACAAGCATAGTATCCCTAGGGTCTTTGCTGTGTTTTTTGCTTTGCTGTGTGTTTTTGCTTTGCCCCTTGTGATGCTAGTTCTCGTATTCTACTTCTGGTTTAGGAGCTTGAGGTTCTCTCGTTGATTGTTGGTTTGAGTGTGCGTAGTCGTTTGTCTGGGTTGGTTTATTCTTCGATTAGCATTCTTGTTATTTCAGTGGTTCTATTTCAGTCTCCACCCTCCGCCTTTAGGTTTGTGAATACTCAATTTTCACCTGTGGTCTTCCGTGGTCGGTTCTTGTATGGCTAACTCTTTGTGGGGATGCAAAATTCTAGATTTAGACCATTTAGGTTGAAAATTAGGTGGGTTGGAGTTTAGAATTCCGTTCGTGGCTCTTTGTTTTCGGTTCATTCTTCGCGGTTTCTCCTTACCTCGGCGGCGTCAGGTGAGCTTTGTGGTTCCGCGTTCGCTGCTCTTTCCGCGCTTTCCTCTGTTTGCGAGTGGTTCTTTCGTGCTCCTACTATTAGTGGTAGTTATGTTCTCTAGTTATCAATAGTTGTATGTCTTTGCTCCTCACGTTGAAAGTTGGGACCTAAGATTACTTTAATACCCTTAATGAAAATCTCTGCGAAACCAAATCTCTACGACTTAAAACGAATATTCTCTGCATTTAGACTAACATAAATCGATCATTATCTTTAGTCAATAATAGGATTTTTTTTTTCTTATTCGATAATACCTGCAAAACAGAAAACCTAAATTTTGGAACAACTTTTTATAATCTTATAAATAACCTAAAATTGTTCATCTACGCCACTTTCGTTTTCTTCATCGTCTATATTTTATAGTTTAGCCCATGAATAGTTATTTTCAATATTTATGTTTGAATAATCTTTTTTTTTTTTTTAATTTGATATGTTCTATTCATGATTGTTTAAAAATTGCTGCAATGCTAAACCTAATTTTGTGATTGTGTCTTCTTTTAGCTTCCAAACAGAGGGAAATAGGGGATCATAAGCAAAAACTATCAAAAGATGATTAAAAACATCAAAACAATAAATTCTGAATCCGGAACTTCAAAACAGAAGGTACGAAAGCTGCTTACGATTTCCGAGGCCACCCCAACCTCGATCCATTATCCCTCTTTGTTCTGTATTTCTCAATCATTCTTTTAATTATTATTTCTCTTTCAATGGCTTATTTTCTCTACATGTCTATTAACGAATCGTTGGGTGATCTTTTTCTTTGATGTCTCGAGATCGAATCTATTAGTGCATCAATAGAGAACACGAGTCAAAATCCTAAGAAAATTCAAAAACTTTTTCAATCTTTGCGAGATATTAGAACTTGGTGTGGTCGATAAAAATGTATGCTTCTATGTTCACTTAATTCAAGATGAGAAGCCGAGGGAAATGAACATAAAAACGTAACAACAAAATAACATTTTCATACCTTTTTCCCTATTGTTGGAACCACTAGGCGTTTACTCACTGAACATGCTGCTGCTGAAGCTGGTTACTGTAGCCAAAAGGTAAATTAAAATTTAATACCTTTAGAAATCATTACGGTTGTTTTCTTTCTAATTCTTGATTAAATCAGTACTTTTTTTACTTTGCGCCCTCGATTTGTTTTCCCTTTTGTGTTTATTTCAGCACAAAGTATCGTTGCTTTCGGTTGAGGCTTTGCACCATCTACATATATTCATCTTTGTTCTTGCGATATCTCATGTGACATTCTGTGTTCTTACCGTGGTTTTCGGAAGCACCAGGGTGAGCATAAACCATATAGTTTTCCACATTCATCTGTTAATTAATGCGGATTTTTCAGGTGTGAAACTGTGATTGATTCGTGTTTTCTATTTTTATGAAGATTCACCAGTGGAAGAAATGGGAGGATTTGATTGCAGACGAGAGTTTTGACCCCGAAACGGGTACTAAATTGCACGAATATTTTTCATGTTGTCAGATGTATACAAAATCCAAGAAGAAGCAGTGGGATCTTTGTAGTGTTGTTTCATTATTCGCTATGCCTTTTTGCAGCTCTTAATAAAATAAGTGTCACTCATGTACACCTACATGCTTTTATTAAAGAGCATTTTTTTGGTATTAGTAAAGATTCACTTATCTTTGGATGGATGATATGGTATTGTTTAATTACAGTGCTTGTTTTTATTTCGGTTATTTGTCCTGTGGAAGTATCTGAATATTGAGGTTATTTCGTTTACATGACAACAATCTTTTTTCAAGCAATTCTACGGTCTGTGACGAAATCAGATTATGTGACTTTGCGCCTTGGTTTCATTATGGTAAATCTTGATTGTTTTTCGAAAATTTTGGAAAGTTGTAATCAAATTAAAATTATGATAATTTAGACTATAACATGTATTTGGTATTCTGCTGCAGACACATTTTAAGGGAACCCCCAAGCTTAATTTCCACAAGTACATGAAGCGCGCTTTTGAGGATGATTTCAAACAAGTAGTTGATATTAGCTGGTATCTTTGGATCTTCGTCGTCATCTTCTTGTTGCTGAATGTTAATGGTACTCATAGCAAATACACTACGTAATAGACCACATTGTCGTCTCATTATAGACCAAATACATACTCTTGTCACCACGTTTATCACTATATACACTACATGTATGTCATATATGTTTGGTTTTATAAAAAAATTTCTCTCATATATATATATATATATTATCTAGACATATCGAATTCAGGCGATAATAAAGATGTGAGTGTACACCAATTAGAAAAATTCAAGATGGAGATTATATATATCACACCAAACAAATAAATGACATTAAATGTGTTATAATCTTTCATGACAGTGGATCATACATAGAGAAGAGGTATGCTGGTCTATGTGGTGTTCCGATCATCAGTTTGAAGTCGGAAGTGCGAGATTTAAACGAAAACAACGAATGGAGACATCTGGTATGAATAACCAACAAACCATTTTTTTATATCTATATCTTTTGAAAAGATGTTTCTTGGTTTGTGAATGATTTTGTTTTTAATCCGTTTATTGAAGGCCGGTTTAGAAGGTGAGAAGAAAGAGGTATGCATAGAAAAAAAAAGATCCAAGAAGGTAAAATGGGAGAAAGATGGTAAGTGTAAGTTTTTAATGTTTGTTTCATGTCAATATGTTTTAAAAAAAAAATGCCATAATTAATCGAGAAAGAAAGGAAAAAAATACATCAGTGGAGAAATTTGTAAAAAAAAATGTCATTAAAAAAAGGTAAAAAGGAAAATTTATAAAAAAAAATTGTTTCATGTCAATATGTTTAAAAATAAAAAAAGGAAAAATGTCATAACTAATTGAGAAAGAAAAGAAAAGAAAATACATCATTCATAAAAAAAAGGCAAGTGTTCTAATGCAAAAAAAAAAAAAAATCAATGTCCTACCGTAAAAAAAAATCCATTAAAAAAAGAAAAATTTGTTTCATGTCAATACGTTTAAATAAAAAAAATGTCAAAACATAAACTATTGGAAAAAGGAGGGGGGAGGGGGAAGTATAGATGCCATTATGTTCAACAAAAAAATGCATTTCATTAAAAAAAAGCACAATGCCATATTTCTCACGTACATGTTCACATGCATATTGATAAACCAAACTCTATATAATAACATCTATAGCGTCAAAAATTTAATTGTGTGCTAAGTCTTTATTCTCTTAATCAACTTTAAAACAAACAAATCATGAATTCGAGAGTTCCACAAATCGATCAAAGTTATTTTACTTTAAATTTTGCTCAACACGCGTGTGACACGTAGGCAAAATCGTAACTCACCAGATCGTGACATGTGTTAATTTTAATTGAGATTGTGACACATGTCAATATATTAATATAAAAATATCATTAATGGACTGTTGTTCCTCATCAGTTTTATCATGTTGAATCATAGTGTTTAGATTAACTGAGCACCTACCATCATAATTCAAGCCAATTAAAAAAAGGAAAAAAATGTTAGTAGATATATATTTTATTTATTTTTAGCTGTAAAGATATTAAAAAATATGTATAATCCCGATTACCTTTTCCTAAATTCAGTAACGGAATCAGAATCATGATTGAAATAAAACTTAGTTGAAGAAGATGCTGACATACAAAATGCTCATCGATACATCTTAACCAAAACGCTTGTCATAATGAGAACAATTTTTTTATCTTCTATCACACGATATTTGTCTTCAAATTTTCAGCTTGTTCCGCCTATATAGTTAGAGGTACTTCAATTCCACTGTGAAAAAAAAAAGAATTAAATATAAAAACTACGTAATAAGCATGTTATATTTATATAATAAGATAAAGATGGTAAGTGTAAGCTTTTTACGTGGTGCAAGGTAAACATTACTAACTTAATAAGAAAATGTTTCTTGTAATTAATGTCTTCAACTTCACGTCTTCCATTTTGCAATACAACTCATCTACTTCTTCCATCATATTAAAACTATTTCTACTTCATGCACTTTATGTCATTTAATAAGAGCCAAACGTTTCATATCAAAACAATAAATGCATAATACATTCTATCAAATTTATGTCTATATATATATCATTAGTATTAAATAAATAGTTAAAAATACCAAAACATAATTAAAAGAAATAAAAATATATTAATATAAATGGAAAATTGTATTAAAATTTTGACATATGTCGTAATCTCATGAATATCAAGTTTGTCATGTATTATTGTTTGGGATAAATTTGCTCTCTAAACAACTACACTAATACTTTTAGAAATTAGAAATAATATGTCATATTTTCTTATTTTAGTCTTTTTGGTTTATTATTTCCTTTTAATTATCTAATAGTATGTCTTATTTTCATTTTTTGGGCTTGTTATTTCCTTTTACTTACACTACAATTTGATCTAAGATATAAATATATAGAGAAAGAAACTTTACTTTTTTATATTATTTATATTGACACGTGTCACAATCTAAATTAACAATGACACGTGTCGCGATCTGGTAAGTTATAATTTTGCCTACGTGTCCCGCTCACGTTGAGCGCATCTTGCTTTATATAATAAGATTGGTTCTCTCCTCCAACAAATAAATGGAAAACAACTTAATTAAAAGAAGTAGATCATATTTTATTCGATGACCAGTTCAAAATATATTGTTAAAAATATTTTGGAAACATATTTTGGGATCAATAGTGATCCTTTTTGTGTCAAAAATATAAAAATGACAAGACAAAAATGACAGGTTGAGAAGCAAACCAAAACCTTTATAAAAAAAATCTATGTTATATTAATAAGACATTGTGATGTATGTAATAAAAAAAGAAGCGAATAATCATAATGTAGCTTAAACATAAAATTTGTGTGGATTTATATGTTTATTAATATAACAAGTATAAAATATGGTATGTTTAACAAACTTTAATTCTATCACACATTTTCGACTAATTCATAACCAGAACAATTACAAATATATATTAAATTATAGTTTTAAAAATATTTTTAAAATATTCATACCCGTGCAAGGCACGGATTACGTACCTAGTATAAAATAACCAGTGACAAAAAAAAAACGTCTAATTCAGAAAATCGAAATTGTGTTGAACGAAGCAAATCAGAAAAGGAAAAATAAATATTGACTTAAGTTCAATTTTTCTACCATGAATAATTTGGAATCAAAACTCTAGTGACATTGACTCAACCGATATATACGTATAGACTTTTGTTAAGGAATTTTCCATTCAATTTCCCACGCTAACATATTGTAGAGAAAAAAAGTAATAGAACCAAACCCAAAAGTAAAAAATAACTAAAATGCATTATTTCTTTTCTTGTTTTTGTTTTTATAATCAGATAAGATTTTAGGTCGAAGTCTTGACTAAACTCAGAATTCTGTAAAGATTTTTGTGTCATTATAAACGTCGATAGTGGCCAAGAGAGAACCACATCGATTTTTTAGATGTTGAAACTCGATCTCCTGACTCTGATCCATATGGTTAATTCTCTACCCGCAAACCATTAATGGACCAACAGGCTCTTTGTTAAAAACCTATTATTTGGAAACTATTATGAATGGAAGATAGCTTATGTTAAACATCGAACTTCAATCGAACCGAAGGACATGAGAATTATACATTTCTGAATTAGTCTAAGTTTTAACTCGGAAAGAAACAGTAAATTTCAGTAAAATCAAATCGTTTGGGTCATCGGGTGTGTGTATATGTAAGAATGGGTTCTTTAATTTTGTTGTTCGTTGTGGTTATTTCCGTGATTTTACGGCAGTGCTTAATGATGATGTAATCAACAAATGCCTCCCAACAATTCAACTCATATCCTCCCAACTCTTTAAAACAAAAAAAAACAGAACTTTGAGCATTTTGTTTTAGGGTATTGAATATGAAAAAATAGATTATTAACTCATTATCAAATCCAAATTTTGATATGAATAAATTAACTAATTAATCACGTTTATTTATTTGCTTGTTTATTCTTTGCATAATCACTCAACTGTTTAACCATTTATTTATTGCTGTAAAATAACTTAGTTCGAATTAAAAAAACCGGATGACACATCAAAAATAGGAGAAAGAAAAAATAAGAAGCCATAATAAAATTTCAAACTCGTGCTTTAAGGCATTTCAAAAACTCTGAAATCTAAGCTGAGGTCAAACATGTTTTTTACTATGAAAATATATAAAGTGGCCCATTTTTTTCTCTCGCTTGTAAGTTGTAACCGTTTAAAATTGATGGTCGAGACTCTGTTATCAACTGTATCTTCTATCTTCTATTCTAATTAAGTAGTCATTAGCTTTTTTTGTTGCCTTACTTATTTTCATTAGCTTAGTTTTTTACATTTCATATAAAAAAGGGTTTCATATCTCATTTGTTTGTTGGTCATATTTAAAAAAAAATTAAAAGTCTTATATTATTGTCTCTGTCTCAGTATAGAGAGCTACTCTTCTCCAACTCCCTTGTGTACAGTAATGACACTGGGCCGAAATGAGCCCAACAAAGAACCTGAAACTAATCCGAGCCCACTTGAAAGCTAAACCGAAAATCAAAACCTAAACCAATTGAATCAACGAACTAACAACTCACAAAAAGATCAAACAATAATACCGAAATTTAATTTTATCTTTTGAAAATTTATGATATAATTTATTCAAAACCGTAACCAACCCAACCTAAAACCATATCAAATTGAATAATTGATTATACTAAACCAACAAAAAAAACCTTTGAAAAATATTAATCCAAACGATAATCTCATATGCGCGCAAGTCTTCGCCACACTTTGACCGATCAATTTTCAAAATCGAACGGACGGTCACGATTGGCCGATCAAGCATCGTCTTCGTTGCAGCAAGAGAAGTCCTCAACGCCGGCTAAATCAAAATCCAACCACTCCATCTCGTGCTGACCACGCTCCATTCTCCAAAATCGATTTTGCTATTTCTCTATTTCTTTCCCCTTTTGACTTTTCCCTTCTATTTTCCAGTCTCAGATCTGGAAGATGGCAGCGAAAATCTCTCAGCTTGCTTGTTTCTCCTCCACCAATCGCCAATTTCACTTCCTGAGCCGATCGTTTCCATGCCCTAGGTTTCGTCCCGAGGTAATTTGCTCGAGTATCGCCTGAAAAAGACATAGATTTCTTCATCACGATGATGCCCAATACTCTATTTGTTATACTTTCCTGATTACTGCCAAAAAGTTATGCGCTTGATTGATTTTAGTCTTACTCGACATTAGCTTATGTTTCGTAGAAATGGTTCTTCTTGGGACTTGAATTGCTTCCCACTTATTTGGCTGAGTTGGTAGGGAATGTTGTATAAAAAAATCAATCCTTTTTGGCTGTTCTTACATTTTCTGATGTATTGGATAGCTTGAAACAATCATATCCAGTTTTTTTGGTTGTCTCTATGTGCTTAGTATCCTTTGTTGAGCTCTCCTTTTAGATTTTTCAGAGACTGATAGTGTCACACCAACGGCTAATTCGCTTAAAATGGTGCAGTCTTTTGTAGTTAGAAGCGTTGATGGGAATAGCTCAGAAACACCAGCTTCTCTAAGCTATACAGCTGAGGTTTCGAAACCTTTTGTTGAGAAAGCGTCGAAACCGTATTCCACAGTGGATGAAACTGATACCAATAAAGAGATTATCACAGAGCCAGTAGAGGAACATGTTGCCACACAACCAATAAGAGCTGCAAAGATTCACGACTTCTGTTTTGGCATTCCCTATGGTACTTTGTGACTATCAAAACTTAATTTCATATCTTAGCATTTCTGAGTTGCCTGTTAAATTGTTTTTCGAACTTTTCAAGCTCTTCGTTTCCCATTTTTCATATCATATGAGAGGGTATTTATTGTTTGGGTAACGCGTGGGTGTTGATTCAGCTTCAAAAATGACACTTTGTCAGGTGGTCTCGTTATGAGTGGAGGGCTTCTTGGATTTGCGTTTTCACGAAATCTTACAAATTTAAGTACTGGTGTGCTCTATGGTGGTGGCCTTTTAGCCCTTAGTACATTGAGCTTAAAGATTTGGCGACAGGGAAAATCTAGTTTCCCTTATATACTTGGACAAGCAGGTAATCTTCATTTACTGTATACAGGAACAGTTCACGAATGTTTTGTAATCACTACTTTATATCTGTAATTCATTTAATCATGATAAGTGGATATATGAAAATCCATTTAAGTATACTGTGTGATACTTAGAAGTGGTCATCTCTGAACCAAGATCATTATGTGCACATCTATAAAAATGTTCCTTTTATCTATGAAAGCGTCCGTGCTTACTCATTCTTTTTTTTGACGACTACGTGCTTACTCATCCTTATAAACCCTGAAAATGCAGTGCTTTCAGCTGTCGTCTTCTGGAAGAACTTCACAGCTTATTCTATGGTATTCATCATCTCTGTGATCATGCTAATTGTTTAATTTTTGCTTGCTTGACTTCAACTGCTTAATGTTGTACTTATGCAGACTAAGAAGCTATTTCCTGCCGGGCTTTTTGCTGTCGTCAGGTAAGAAATCCTTTTGTGATCTTCTATAAGAGAGTCTGATTATATATACCTTTAGTGGATTCATGTAACCGTGTGTTTTTGTCTATTTTCATTGCAGTGCTGCCATGTTGTGTTTCTATTCCTATGTGGTGCTCTCTGGAGGAAACCCACCTCCAAAGAAATTGAAGCCATCTGCTAGTGCTTCATACTGAAGAAACTTCACATAGGTTAGATGGAAAAAAATATGGAGATCTCTTTTGATGACTCTGGTGTGTTGGATTCCTGGTGTAATTTTATACTTTTACGAGGCTATAACTATACGTGTTTGTGACCTGTTCTTTCCAGTGTCATAATCTTAAGTTTTGTTTTTCTTACTGGTGACATACGCTATGATTGTCTTTACTCTAAATCGAATTAGAAATGCCCAACGTAAGGCAGCAACTGTTGGCTTTAATCACAAGTCAAAAACCTTCAATCGCTTAGTTTGGAATCAATCTTAGGAGCTTAAACAAAGGGTTAATCTGCTTGTTGAATTTCCCATAAGTGTGAATCCAACATTGAATAGAAAAACTCTGCGAAGATAACCATGTATGAAGACATGTTTCCAAAGTAAAGGCGAATTCAGAGCAAAACAACAAAAAATGATTCCAGTCGAGCAAATAGAGGATTATCAAGGAAAGGGTCAAGATAGATTCGACAGCAAATCTTGATTATCGAGCTGCTTGCCCCTGTGTGTGTTCTAAGAGCTGAGTCACTAACTTGTAAGTCCGTCCTGACAAGGCTTTGGTGTGGTTTATCAACTGCTCATGCCTGCATTAAGTGGGAAACGAGTTTAGATTGTAGATTTTAGACATACACAATGAAGCTGTTATAGGTTTAAGTAATAAAGCTGCATTCTTCTTACACGTTGGGCTGAGTAGGCTCCATGATTACAGTTCCTGACTCGGAATCAATCTTGGCATCAAGCTTTGAGGTGCGGATTAGGTTCACAATCCATCTCTCAGCCTCCTCATAGTTCAGATTCAATTTCTCAGCAAGCACCCTGATAAAGCCATGAGATTGTCAATATGAGTACTAAGTTGAACCACAAGACCGCAGCAATTCCTCCTTTATATGCATAAAATTTCGATGCAAGGTGCAGGAATAGAAAAAGTTCCAAAATTGAGCAATCCTATGAGTAGCGAGCTCGATATTGTTTTTCATTTAAGAACTACAACACCAGAGATGTGGAACCAAAATAATTAACCGAACATGATAACTTACCCCATGTCAATTCTCTGATGAATTCTGCAATAGGTTTCAAAGATAAATAGGCGGGCATTTTCAAGAAACTCATCTTTCAGTGGTACAGTTGAAAAGTTTCCATCCTCAACTCTCTTGCCAAGGAATGGATCATTCACAATGACCTACATCATATTAAAAAGTCAGAGTGTTGATTGTACAGCTCTGCACAATTTTTCCACAAAAAAAAACAATATACATGTGAGCTGCTTTACCTCTTCACACTCTTTCATCTTCTTTTGAGCCCCATCAAAGTCATAATTGACAAACACACATGCCAGGAACTCGACAATAGGATCTTTGTAGGAGTAGTGCTCTTGCTGAATGACCTTAATAAATTCTTTCAATTGAGGCCTTCTCCTTTTGTTGACAATGAAAGCAGTCGCCAAGTAACGCAGCAAGTGTGGAGCACTAGTTTGTATGGCATTCAGATACCTGAAGAAAGAAATCAAATTAGAAAAAAAACAGCATGGCAAACAAAGTGAATTAATTTTCAGCAAATGCCCACACTAAAAGCACAATCCTAACATAAGGTCTGGATAAAAAAATGAGAAGACTCTCCAACTAGTGACTACTAATCACGTGTTAGCACAACAGGACTAACTGTGACTGAAAACATTGTTTCACACACAAACACCGCCTATGTATAACTTCAACAAATTCAGATCATGCTTCTCTAACGGAAAAGGTATTATTGCATGTCATGTTTCAGCTAAAAATTATTTAGATGCAAAAGAAAATAAGGTGGAAGCATAAACAGGTTCAAGCAATATACCAGGAAGAAAAAGGGAGATCGGAATTTAAATAAAGATGTTATTTTTCTACTTTCAAACTGTATAAAGGAATAGAGAGGGATGCAAATGACAGAAAGATTTAAACTTACTTGTCTTGGTTAAAGAGATCAATGATTTGTGTCCTTCCGTTATCATGGTTAAAAAAGATAAATAGACCCCAATGCATCAACCAAATCCTGTTCTGCACCTGGTTTAACGGCGATGCAAAACTCTGAAAAATCCAAATGCTAGTTAGTATATACTCACATCTATGGGAATCTCAAAGGCTACAAGGTAGAAGAAATTTCGAAAGCAGACCTTTGAGTCGATAATTTCTTTGAGACGGTTGAGCTCTTCAAGTGCAATGTCCCAGTTTTGCATCAATATTTCAGATGCAAGCTTTCCCCACAAGGCACTCAGACTTCTCTCCAGGTTCGAGCAAAGGGTCCTGTACTGGTAAAGATAATCAGCAGCACCAGAATAGTTCCCGCATTCAAACTGAAACTTGGCGTACTGATACAAAGCCTCAATCTGGTCTGGACCAATCTGATAAAACATCACATATAAGATTTTTGTTCCTCAATTCCAAATGCAAATCAGACAGCACAAAATCAGACAAAATCACAACCTGGTAGCGTTCCTTTAGCATCTGGAGATTGTACTGCTTGTCAGCTCTTAGCTCCTGCACTGCGTTAGGGTTCAAAAGGAAAGTCACGAGTGGTGCAGCCGCCTCCTCCAAAGATTTGAGCCTGGCCACTACCTCCGCTCTTCTCTCCACCATATCTATCACCACAATTTCCACATTCATCATCAAACAACAAAACATACAGCAAGCAAATTTACAGATGTTTCCAGAGGGGTATACACAAGATACCTTGAGGAGCGTCTTCAGTGTGGTAGAGACTCTTGTGAATATCCATGGCGTAATCGACCATGTTCGTCTTGTTCAAAAGTTCGATCTTAAACTTGAGGATCTGCTCATCAGGATAAAGCTGACGCTCTTGAAGAAACTCCAGTATAGGAAACACCAGGTGTCTATCCAGATTCGGCGCTACTCGAGGTGTCAGGTCATAGTTCTCTTTGGTTTCCGCCATCTTCGCAAATCTCTCTCTCTCTATCTCCGCCGCTCCGAGCTCTAAGACGGCAGAAATGGAGTTTCGGAGACGATGAGAAAAATCTTGTGTATTGGGAATTAGGGTTATCTCGAATAAGACTTTTCAATATTTATAAATTTGCCCTTATACTTCTTATGTATTATTGTTTTCCCCCAAATATTTTTCTTTTTTACAATTCTCTCTCGTCTTCGTCGTTATCTGACCGGCCGGTATCGGAAGGGTTTTGAAGCACTAATTAAAAAAAGGAAATTAAATGATTATTGTGGAGGAGGGGCGCACGGTAAGAAGCTTTATTACATGGCGTACGTTAGTAGTCTCGGCGTCTTCCCGTACCGCCTGTGTCCACTATCTTGCGCATATCTTCTTTTACCTTTCTCCCTCTTCTCTATCGTACTGGATTAGGGTTCTTCTTCCGAGACGAACTCTTCCTCTTTCTCGTGACGAATGTTTTCAATACTGTTAGCAGCTTTTTAAGGGTTAAGACTCTTAAGAATTTTGAAACCGTGTCTTTATCTTCTAATCCCTCATGGATCCTTCAAGAAGACAATCGAAGGACTCGCCTTACGCAAATCTCTTCGATCTCGAGGTCTGTTAGGTCTCAATTTGTTGTTAGCTTTTTCGTTAAATTATGACTTTTTGTTGGGTTTTATGATGGTTTGTACATGTTAGATGATCATGTGGCTGTGATGAATGTTGCAATTCTATAGCTTTTCCATGTTTCTATAGTGGGTTTTTGTGTGTAACTGTTGAAATTCGGTGTGGTTTTCTGGATTTTTCTGGCTAAATTTTCACTCTTGCAGCCGTTGATGAACTTCAGACTTCCGAAACCTGAAGATGAAGTGGATTATTATGGGAGTAGTAGCCAGGATGAAACTAGAAGCAATCAAGGTACAAATTTTTGTTGGTTTTATGGAACTACTTTTGTTACCAACTGTGACACTTTGAGTGGTTTTTAACTGTGTCTATAAATGGTTGGTGATGGTCAAAGGTGGGGTAGTGGCAAACTACAGCAATGGCCTTAGATCGGGAATGAATTTGAGCACCAAGAAGAGAAAACGGTGGACGGAAGCTGATGATGATGCAGAGGATGATGATGACCTGTACAGTCAACATGTTACTGAGGAGCACTACCGATCAATGCTTGGGGAGCATATACAAAAATTCAAGAGTAGGTCCAAGGAGTCTCAACCGAATCACACACATTTGATCGGTGTTCCGGTGCTGAAGAGCAATGTGGGCGGTTACAGAGGTAGGAAACTAGGGAACGATCACCATGGGAGATTCTACGATATGGACACCTCGTCAAATTTTGCAGCTGATGCGATCCCACAAAGGCGAGGAAGCTATCGTGATTCAGATATTACCCCCAGGTATGTTGATCATACGTTTTCATGTTCCATGGAGGACGTGTAACCCTGTGTACTCCCTTTAGTTTGGGTTTCCTGGATTGACACGTCGAATTTTGCATCATTTGCAGAATAGCATATGAACCTTCGTATTTGGATATTGGTGATGGTGTTATCTACAAAATCCCCCCAAGTTATGACAAGCTGGTGAAATCATTAAACTTACCAAGCTTTTCAGATATTCATGTTGAAGAATTTTACTTGAAAGGAACTCTGGATCTGAGATCATTAGCAGAACTGATGGCTAGTGATAAAAGGTCTGGAGCAAGAAGCCGTAATGGAATGGGTGAGCCTCGACCTCAATATGAATCTCTTCAAGCTAGAGTGAAGGCCCTGTCAGCTTCAAACTCCACCCCAAAGTTCAGTCTCAAGGTGTCAGAAGCTGCAATAAATTCTACTATTCCAGAAGGAGCTGCTGGAAGTACTGCACGGACAATTCTGTCAGAGGGTGGTGTTTTACAGGTTCATTACGTGAAGGTTCTGGAGAAGGGGGATACATATGAGGTTTGGATCCTGTGACAGTATTTTATGAAATTTTCATAATTTTGTATCCTTCACGGCTCTGGCAACAATATCTATTTGTCCTGACATTCTTTAATGTATCCTTTCTTCAGATTGTTAGACGAAGTCTACCAAAGAAGCTGAAGATGAAGAATGATCCTGCAGTCATTGAGAAGACAGAAAGGGACAAAATTAGAAAAGCCTGGATCAACATTGTCAGAAGAGATTTACCAAAACACCATAGAATTTTCACCACTTTTCATCGGAAACAATCAATTGATGCCAAGAGATTTGCAGAGGGTTGCCAAAGAGAGGTAATCGAAATTGGCTCTCTTATTATGGCTTTACCTACTCAATTAGTTTATATTTTATTTGCTTTTCTAAACGGCTCTCTCTCATTTACTGTTACTTTGAGTTCACAGGTGAGAATTAAGGTGGCTAGATCATTCAAATTGCCAAGGAGTGCACCAATTCGCACCAGGAAGATATCCAGAGACATGCTGCTATTCTGGAAGCGATATGACAAGCAGATGGTACATCTTCTATTCTCCTTAGACTCTGGAGTACACTTTCAGGCTGCCAACTAGATCTGGTTACACATTCTGCTGCCAGTTATTTTTATCATACATGCTTTTTGCATGGGATTCTTTGCCCTTTCTCGTAGATAGGGACTTGAACATAGTCACAACTCTATAAACTTGGCTATAGAAAAGGATGAATTTATAATGGAAGTAGAAAGTTTGGAATTGTTTGTCATTCTTCTGCTGGAGTTCTTTTGAACGGTGCACATGGATTAATTTGACTATGTTGACAGGCAGAAGAGAGGAAAAAACAGGAAAGGGAAGCTGCAGAGGCATTAAAACGTGAACAGGAGCTCCGCGAGGCAAAAAGGCAGCAACAGAGGCTCAATTTTCTTATTAAACAGACTGAGCTTTACAGTCACTTCATGCAAAACAAGGCTGATTCAAACCCTGCTGAAGCCTTGCCAATAGGAGATGAAAATCCGGTTGACGAAGAGCTCCCGCAACCTTTAGATGCAGGACATTTTGAGGTGGAGGATCCTGAAGAGGCTGAAATGAAGGAAAAGGCCCTGAGAGCTGCCCAAGATGCAGTGTCTAAGCAGAAAAAAATAACAGATGCATTTGACACTGAATATATGAAGCTACGGCAAACTTCTGACATGGAAGGTCCTTCAAATGATATCTCAGTTTGTGGCTCGGGCAATATAGATTTGCATAACCCGTGAGTTTTTGTTCTTGTTATTTCCATATTTTATCTTTTTTATTCTATCAAGCGAATTAAATCTCTCTACTTGCAGATCTACAATGCCTGTTACATCAACAGTTCAGACTCCAGAGTTATTTAAAGGAACCCTTAAAGAATACCAAATGAAAGGCCTTCAGTGGCTAGTCAATTGTTATGAGCAGGTTCACTCAACCTCTATTTACATTTGTTAGTTTGTTTTATGGGAATTTATGGAGAAAATTCCTTCCCCTCAGAAATCCTCTTTCAGAATGGGTCTGTACTAAGATTATTGTTTGATATACTCCAGGGTTTGAATGGCATACTTGCTGATGAAATGGGCTTGGGTAAGACTATTCAAGCTATGGCGTTCTTGGCACATTTGGCTGAGGTAAATAGTGTTGTTGGTCCTTTATATTTGTTGTGAGTCGGTTATGTTAAAACTCTTCCGGTCCTCTCACACAGGAAAAGAACATTTGGGGTCCATTTCTGGTTGTTGCCCCTGCCTCTGTTCTTAACAATTGGGCTGATGAAATCAGTCGTTTCTGTCCTGACTTGAAAACTCTTCCATATTGGGGAGGATTACAAGAACGAACAATTTTAAGAAAGAATATCAATCCCAAGCGTATGTACCGAAGGTAACGGCTATGTGATATTTTTGAGGTGACAAAGTTAAAAGTTTCTCTGCTGACTCCTCTCTTTTTTCAGGGATGCTGGATTTCATATTTTAATTACCAGCTATCAGCTATTAGTAACCGATGAAAAGTATTTTCGCCGGGTGAAGTGGCAATACATGGTGCTAGATGAGGCCCAAGCAATCAAAAGTTCCACCAGGTTCATACTTTTCTTCGAGTCAGTTGAATTATGTTGCTTGTTCTCGCATGGTTTTCTTTATTTCACTCTCTAATTTTTTTTATCCCTTTTTACATTGAATTCCCAGTGCATGATGGTCATTCGTGTGCGATTTTGTTGCCATGCATGAGAATGTTACTTTTGTGAATTTCTTGTAGATCACTTGAGATGCTAAATTCTCATGCAAGTTCCATTTCCTTTTTTTCTTTGACAGTATAAGATGGAAGACCCTTCTTAGTTTCAACTGTCGGAACCGATTGCTTCTGACTGGTACTCCAATTCAGAATAACATGGCAGAGTTATGGGCCCTGCTGCATTTCATCATGCCAATGTTGTTTGACAGCCATGAACAATTTAATGAGTGGTTCTCAAAAGGGTTTGTACTATTTATCTGGTTCAATGATCATGTAAAAGTATGTAGTGAATAATCTAGGAAATTGTTTCTGATACATGATCCACATTGATTAACAGAATTGAGAATCATGCTGAACACGGAGGCACTTTAAATGAGCACCAGCTTAACAGACTGGTGAGATTTCATTTTCTGATTGCAGCATTATTTTGCCTGACACTTCCAGTTCTTTTAGTTTCTCTCTGCTTCCTATTTTTAGTTTGCTAGACTCCTTGAGTAGGGTCTCGCATTATTGTTTCGCTTTCCATTTCCAGTGCATGAAATTAGTCCTTTCCGTTTCTTTCCCTCTTGAGAATTTTAGAAAATGACATTCATATATATGCATATGTCATGAACGAGAAGCTTCCAAGTTAACCAACAATTATAACTCCAAGTCCTGGGGTTCTTATTTTTTGCTTCTGACAGCCAATCTTCTGCCTCTTCCTTTGAGGTTAGAAGGATTGGTTAATTCCAGTTAGTGATTCCTGGTTCTCCAGAAATTCTTCAAATTTGTACTGCGTATACATATTTCCACCGTGTAAAGTTATTTAGTCACTCACATCTTGTTTATTTTCCCAAACAGCATGCAATATTAAAGCCATTCATGCTCCGACGAGTGAAAAAGGATGTGGTTTCTGAGCTAACTACAAAGACGGAAGTTACAGTACACTGCAAGCTTAGTTCTCGACAACAAGCTTTTTATCAGGCTATTAAGAACAAAATTTCTCTGGCTGAGTTGTTTGATAGCAACCGTGGACATCTTAATGAAAAGAAAATATTGAATTTGATGAACATCGTTATTCAACTTAGGAAGGTACGCTCTCTTGTCTAGCCGGGTTTACTTCCCTGCTTTCTCAAGGTGTAACTATCTCTCAGACAACGTATATGACAAGACTATGGCTTATGCTAATATTTGTGTTTCTAATGTCAGGTTTGCAATCATCCAGAGTTGTTTGAAAGGAATGAAGGGAGCTCGTATCTCTACTTTGGAGTGATTTCCAATTCTCTTTTGCCCGCTCCCTTTGGTGAGCTAGAGGATGTACATTACTCTGGTGGTCAAAATCCGATAGTATACAAGGTGCAATTTAATATATTAAAGAAATTACAAGTAGAGAATATCCTCTAGTCTTTGACTGAATGGGTTTCGATCGTTTAATTCTCTTTCAGATGCCTAAACTACTACACCAAGAGATGCTCCAAAATTCTGAAACATTTTGTTCTTCTGTCGGGCGTGGCATATCAAGAGAATCCTTCCTGAAGCATTTTAATATATATTCACCTGAGAATATTCTTAGGTCAATATTCCCATCTGGTAGTGGGGTAGATCAAGTGGTTAGTGGAAGTGGAGCATTTGGCTTTTCACGCTTGATGGATTTATCACCATCAGAAGTTGGATATCTGGCTCTGTGTTCTGTTGTGGAAAGGCTATTATTCTCTATGCTGAGATGGGAGCGGCAATTTTTGGATGAATTAGTGGACTCTCTTATGGAATTCACGGACGATGATCTTAGTAGTGATAACATCAAGAGAGCTAAAACCAAAGCTGTCACGAGAATGTTGCTGATGCCATCAAAAGTTAATTTTCTGAAAAATAGTCTAGGCACAGGGCCTACCCGTCCTTCATTTGAAGCGCTACTGATCTCTCATCAGGATAGGCTTCTTTCAAATATCAAACTCCTTCATTCTGCATATACTTTTATCCCAAAAGCCAGAGCTCCGCCGGTATGATTTCTTTGAATTGTGAAGTTGCCAACTATTAACATGGGTAGTTCCTTACCAAGTCTTCTGAACCATGCTCTATTTGAACTTGCATTTGTCAGGTAAGCATTCATTGCTCGGACAGAAATTCTGCATACAGAATCACAGAAGAATTACATCAGCCATGGCTTAAGAGACTATTAATCGGTTTTGCACGAACTTCAGAAGCTAATGGACCCAGGAAACCGAACAGCCTTCCACATCCTTTAATCCAAGAAATTGATTCAGAACTTCCAGTTGTGCAACCTGCGCTTCAACTGACACACAGAATATTTGGTTCTTGCCCTCCAATGCAAAGTTTTGACCCAGCAAAGTTGCTCACGGTAGTTTCTTCTCTGTTGCAACTTCCTTTTACATTTAGTAGCTCTTGTTTCTTATCACAAAATTGGATTGTAGGATTCTGGAAAGCTGCAGACACTTGATATATTATTGAAGCGGCTTCGAGCTGGAAATCACAGGGTGCTCTTGTTTGCACAAATGACAAAGATGCTGAATATTCTCGAGGTAGTATCTAGACACAAGCCTTTGACCTCACTGTCCAAATAAGTTTGTGCTTTTACGTGTAACAAATACACCTTTGCTTTACATTTTCGATTTAATGTTTATGCAGGATTACATGAACTATAGAAAGTATAAGTACCTCAGGCTTGATGGATCCTCCACCATCATGGATCGCCGAGATATGGTTAGGGATTTTCAGCACAGGTAGGATTTAACTTTCTCAAGCCTTTCTTTTCATGTTCCCGTGAGGCTTGCTGTTCACAAGTGTAAACCCTACATGGTTGCAGGAGCGATATTTTTGTATTCTTGCTGAGCACCAGAGCTGGAGGACTTGGTATCAACTTGACGGCTGCGGACACTGTCATTTTCTATGAAAGTGATTGGAATCCCACCTTGGATTTACAAGCTATGGACAGAGCTCATCGTCTTGGTCAGACAAAAGATGTCAGTGATTCTCTCTGTCTTTTATTCTTCTAATCTCTTTCATACCCAAAAAAAACTGTGCATTGATTGCCAATTCCTTTGTTGCTTCATTATATAACCAAAATGTCATGCAAGTGAACAAGCATCTGCCAATGGGATTTATTTTCTGTCTCGCCTGATCTCTATTTCTGAAACTAAAACCTCTTTTAGGTTACTGTTTATCGGCTCATCTGCAAGGAAACGGTGGAAGAGAAAATTTTGCACAGGGCAAGTCAGAAGAATACAGTTCAGCAGCTTGTTATGACAGGAGGTCATGTTCAGGGTGATGATGTTTTTGGAACTGCGGATGTCGTATCGCTGCTTATGGATGATGCAGAGGCAGCACAATTGGAGCAGAAATTCCGAGAACTACCGTTACAGGTGGGGACATCATTCTTGTTACATCTAATATTTCACACTTATAATTTTAAAGAAAAGGAGAAGGTAACTTAAAAATGGTTCTGAACACTCATAACTTCAATTGTCTTCCAGGTGAAGGACAGGCAGAAGAAAAAACAGCCAACGAAATGTATCAGAATAGATGCTGAAGGAGATGCAACTTTGGAAGAGTTAGAAGAGGCTGAACGACAGGATAACGGACAGGAACAACCTCCCCAAGAACCGGAAAAGGCAAAATCCAGTAACAAAAAGGTATGTATGCTACAAACACAAACTCTTTCTTTGGCCTTTCTCATTACCAAGTGTGTGTGTTAAGTCCGATCCATTTCGTTCAGTTCACGTTCTTCGCACTATACAAGGCCTAGCGGCAAATGAAAAATGATGAAACATGAGTTGGTCTACTTAAGTAGCTCGTCTTGGATAACTTCTGGCTTGAGTATTTGCTAAAAATCATATGTTATTGCGGTGATTTGCAGAGGAAAGTTGCTTCAACTCCGAAATCTAGAGCTCCTCAGAAAGCACAGGAAGAAGCGAATGGTGAAGGAGATGCTTCTCTTCAGCCTCAGAGGACAAAAAGGGTAAAGAGACAAACAAAGAGCGTAAACGAGAGTCTCGAACCTGTCATCCTTGCGTCAGTTACAGCAACAAATAGAGAGTTCGATCCAAGTAGCTCCAAGGCAGATGCTAACTAATCCGACAAAATGGTTTAGAGCTTCAATAGATGTTTAATTTCAGGCAGGTTTTAGCAAATGGTTCCTAGTTTTTGAGCCTAAGTGTACAGATTATTATTCAAGTTTTACTCTTTAACGTACATCGGTCTTGAGTAGAACGTAATGGTACATATATATGTATAAATATTATTGTCGATTTAACGATAAACGTCAATCATTAATCACCATCTTATTTAGTAGATTTTAGATTTTGAAAGTATTATGAAGCACTTTTAGCAATCTAAATACTTTGGTTTACTAACGATTTTTTTAATATTTCTAGTCTAAATACATTTTATATATTATATTAGAGACATGATACAATTTTAAGAAATCGTTGAAGTTTTGATAGAGAACACATTTACGCATTAATGACATGGAAAAACATATATAAAAACACTTAATTTACACAGATTTTCAATGAACACTATTAAACTTCTCTTCTTTGTATCATTCATTAGGTATATAGAATCACTTTGGACCATATGACATAATAAACTCCCAATCATCAATCATTACATAAGTTTTTTATATTTATTATCACTAGTAATCCCTTATCTTATTAATCTCTTGAGAACTTTTAAGTTTTAACACTTGGGATAAGGAATACCACAAGCGGCTAGAAGTTTGTGAGCGTTTTCGGATGTAACATAGTGACCAAACGTTGGTGTTTTTATGTAACCACACAGACAAGACTGTTGCTCTTTCAGTTTCTCGCAACAATATTCCGGCGGCTTAGTTCCTTTGAGTAACGCCGGTAGGCACGACATGAGCTCTGTCACGACGCAAGCCACTTTCTCTTCTCTCCCCAAATCTCTAACCACAGCTGCTCTGGTCAGAGCCATAGATGACATGAAGACTATCACAAATGTGATGAGTACCAATCTTGTGAGCTTCATGCCTTGAAACCTTTTTTGTTTTCCTCCTCTCTAATTCTATTTATTTTTATACAATATTTGAGATTTTGATTTTGTAGTTTTTAGGAATGGTAAAAAATATCACGTATAGATGGGGTTAATTTGAAATGGTTTTAAATAGTTTAAAATATTTAATTAGAATCTTTTCAAAAAAAAAAAAATTTAATTAGAAACAAATTAAATGTATATATAAAACCCAAAAAATGTATATACTATATATGTATAGATTTTTACCATATTATTTTACTTACAAATTTCATATGAAAGGAGCCTTGCAGATAGTCAAAGATTTAAAATATAAACAAAGATTTGGAAAGTTATTTAAAAAATAATCTAAATGGAAAGAAATGAAAACTAAAAGGGTTTCAAAATATTAAAGATATCGAAACGAAAATCTTGTGAATGTGATATTCCTTGTGAATTGGATACATATTATAAAAAGATAAATAATGGATTTATCGTCGGAAAAGAAATAAAAAAAAACGAAGCAGTATAATCGAGATGCGGATTTGAATTCAAATAGTGACGCATCATGGTAAAAAAAATGGTAAAAAACAAAACTGTTAGTATGCATGTCATTTTTAAATTGATACTAATTAATCTTTGACTTTTAATATTAATGGCACTCGTTCTCATCCATTGTTTATCTCTATATATTGGCGATATGATCTCTAGATAAAGAAATTAAGCGTTTTAGTCTTTCTTTTATAAACGCTACTAACTTTTTCTATGTCTTTAGTTATACATGATTTGTTTTTTTAAAACAAATATATAGAATCAGCTTGAACCATGACATAACAAAACCTCAATCATCATCATTGTAGTTTATTAATATTAGGATTTTCTTCAACAACGAGGATGAGGAACACCACAAGTCGTTATAGCTTTACCAACATTTTGGGAGTTAAAAATGTTATTGAATGGAGGATTTAAATAAACACAAAGACATTGTGATTCTTTCAACTTTTTGCAACAATCTGTTGAAGGCTGATTTCCCGCGCGAAACGCTGGCCAGCATGAGTTGAGCTCTCTCAGGCATTTCGTTATATCCGCATCCGAGACTGCTTTGGTCGGAGCTAGAGATGAGAAAATAACCGTCACAAATGCGATGAACACTAATGTTGTGAACTTCATGTCTTGAAACCCTACTGAGTTCTTCTCCAATTTCAATTTTTTCAAAGAATATTTGAGAGTTTGGTTATTGAGTTTTTAGGTGATGGTAAAGCTATTATATAGATAGATGGGGTTTAGAAAAACTGTAAGGACCAAGTGTGAGTTTTAGGCATTGTATCTGTATTAATTTCGTTGTTTGACTATAAGTTGATACATTTCATATTAACGCGATATGTATTGTTTTTTTAATCCATATATATGATTTTTGACATGTGTCTATATTTAGATTATGATATGTATTAACAATTTTATCAAAGTAGCATTGAAAACATTTTTTTTGTCAACCACAAATGGTCAAACAATTCTAGTTTTAAATACAATGATTTGGAAAGTTATTGAAAAACAAAAGAAAACCTGTCTAAATTTCAAAGTATATGCTAAACTACAAAATAAAAATAAAAAATTCATTTAATCTATCATTTAAACTAGGTATCTCAACTTCAGAACGGAAAATCCATTACTTCCCGTACGACCGTATTCATCCCAAATTTCTCATCATATTCTCGTTCCCTTTTATACAATTATCCGTTTGAGACTGTTTATTTTATTCAAACGGCTATAGGAAAGAAAAAAACTATGAAATGTCTTATCCGAATTATTCTGAAAATTATTTTTTATAAATTATTTTTTATTCTGAAAATAATCTAAATTTTGACTAAAAATTTCCAAAAAAATTTGGGAAAACTGTCTATTTCTCCACGAGAACTATAACAATGATATATAGAACCCAAACTTTATCCTCTTTACAGACATCCTTGAGACGAAAGTTCCAAACATATATTTCTACCAATATAAAGTTAAATACCTATATCTCCACCAATGTCGATTTAGATCGGTTTTGCTATTAACCCGACACCAAACCGATAAAACCATTAGTTAACCAAATCAGAAAACCCAATTGAGATTAAAACCCGATCCATTTTAAAAATCCGAACCCGTTCTAACCCGACCCGTATATCCATCCAATATATCCCCGTATATCCATCCAATATATCCCCAAACCCCATCAAATTTCCAAATCAAAAATTTGAAATTCTAAAAACCTTAAAATCGATCTCTATGCCAAATTCCATATATTAAAGATGATAATCATCGCATATTTCAGCAATAGTATGGGAACTGGAGGGAGGCTACAAGGGAGGAGTTGCGACTGGAGGCGATCTTCCACCGTTGACATGAGATCGACCATAAACTTCTTTCGCGTCGCCGAGACGTATGGGAACTCCATGAATTTCCGCCGGAGAAGATCGTCGTGATCCTCCATTGACTGGTGCCATTAAATCTCCTGAGAAGCTTCTATGATACAAGAGCAATAATCAAAACAGAAGGTGCCATTAAATCTCCAGAAAAAAAAAAAAGCAAACGTCAATCTCTTGCCTTTCAACCAAACGCAGACTGTGTGACAGAGTATAGACAAGTTCTTCAAAAACCCACAAATACAAATGACACAAAAAAACAGTAAAATCACAAAATTTCGATGATATGGTCTCCAATATAAGGATTTGACTTTAAGGAAGATGAAGAAAGGTATGTGATTTCGATTAAGGGTTCTCAAATATCGATTCCAATAAGAAGGAAGCTTACCTAAAATCGGATTCGAATCGACACGGGAGAATCTTCAACTGCGAAGACCTCTATAGCTCGTTAGAAGCTTCTAGGGTTTAATTAAGCTTCTTCTAGGGTTATGATTTGGGGTTAATTGAAATCGGATCTAGTTTATTAGTTGAAATATTTAGGGATTTTCGATTTGGGGAAATAAGAACATGGGTTCGGTTTTAGTGGTTTTTGCATAGTAATCGGATCTAATCGGGTCATAATCCGGTTTTTATCCGGTTAATAATATTTTGGAATGGTTAAATGTTAATTTGTAAATAGTAAACCAATAAAAACCGTGGCAGTGGGTATATATGCATTTAACTTTATATCGGTGGAGATATATGCATTTAACTTTGTATTAGTGGAGATATATGTTTGGAACTTTCTTTTTAGGGATGTCTGTAAAGAGGGTAAAATTTGGGCTCTATATATCATTATGTCATAGTTCTCGTGGAGAAATAGACGGTTTTTCCAAAAAAATTCAGAAATACTAGGGCCGAAGTTAATCTTACTTAAAATATTAAAAGTTTAGAAAGTGATTCTAGCTATCCGAATCTTTTAAACTCGCCTTGTTACCGTATTCCTCTCTCATTTCTTAATAGAAATACTTTGAGTAATATTTTTTAATTTCTAAATTATTCGTTCCGGATCCTTTCCCATTATTTCCTCTCTTGATATCCGAGATGAACATCTTAATTTAATTTAGCGGTAGTGGTCGAGTTAGTCCTGGACATTCGGGTATTTGGGTCGGGTTCAGATCGGTTCCTATCGGGTACATGTTCTTTCGGGTATAAGAATTTTGTATCCACATAGACACCTGTTAAATTTCGGTTCGGTTTCGGATCGGTTCCTACTGGATCCGGGTCGGTTCTGATCAAAAGAAATTGTACCTGTAAATACCCGAATATTTTCGGGTATTTTCGGGTCCATTATACCAGAAAGTGCTTCTTTTTACCCGAAATGAACAAAAAAATATGTACCCGAACCTGTACCGCGGGTATCAGTCTGATTTTGGACTACTGATTTTACCTGAAACCCATAATTACTCAGAACTCACTAATTGGATATGTTCAGGTCTTTTCGGATCTCGGATAGAAACCGAACCCGAACCTGTACCCCATGTATCAGTCTAATATATTCAATAGGGTAAAAATATACCTACTCGAACCCGATTCGAATCGGATATTTCGGATCGGTTCCAAGTTCGGGTATTCGAATCCGATTTTTATGCCCAGACTAGGTCGATTAGGAGTTGAACGAAGACAAATATAAAATTCGCTCCTCATTCATTCCCCGTTTGAAACAATTTTAGCGAGTTGATTGTGGGGTTTGAAACAATTTTGTTGTTGTTGGACGAATTGGTTTTCGTTTCGAACTCAAATATTTAAGATAATGTGGTTGTATCCAACTAATTTGTCCTTTTTTTTTGTTTTACAACTAATTTGTCCAATTACCGAATATCCTTTTATAATAAATCACAAGTCACTTTCAAAAAAACTGCATTCTTCTCCATCTGACACGTGTCATAAGTGTTAAATTTTGTTTTTTCATTTTTCTTCATTTTCGAAAACTATTTTAATTCTAATAATTAAAAAAAAACAATTAAATTTTTCTTTACCATCTTTTCCATTATTTTTTTTATTTACTATTATTGGTGCATTCTTGCAACTTGAATTTTAGATTTAAATAAAATCATTCGCAATTTAAATTATTTGGTAACAAAATAAGACTTATGCAGATGAAAAACTTGAAGTATAGATAAGAAAAAAAAATTAGCATGTGCAATACACGGCCATAACACTAGTATATATTAAAAGAAAAGAAAGAAAAAAGAAACAATATTAGCAAATATTCAATTTAGCATACAGTAATTGCCTAATTGGTAACACAATAAATACGGGTTGGTTCCGGAGTAAAGCTGCTGCTAAAGAGAAGGGAAGCTATGGCGGATCATCTTCCTGACACATTGAAACCCTTCTTTCACAGAGCCACCGAAGCTCAGGTTCTCTCTCTATTTCTCACTCAATTTCATATTCTTTAAGCCTTTACACACCAAAAACACATATCAATCTGATTCAAAGTTAGGGTTTTTACTTCTCCATTGTTCTGGGTTGAGTTTCTTAGGGTTTTCTAGAGTTGCCGCTGGATCTGGGATTTGCTCTCATTCGTTGATGTTATGTGTTATTTGGCAGGAGCGATTGGCCAGGCTTGAAGCTGCTCTTGCGTCGACCAAGACAGGTTTTTTCTTCCCACTAATCTCCGAAATTCTGAAACAAGTGATTGAGTCGGATCTTCAGACTTTGCCACTTCTGTGTCTGTCTTGAAGTTATATATATTATTTTCTTCTCAGACATTCCTGATGCGAAACTTCTGGAGGAAACCACCCAAATCAAGTCAAAGCTCGAAGAAGCTAACGAGACGGTGAAGCAAGAACAGAGCAAGGTGGTAATCTCTTTCTTTTCACATTGTTTCACTACCTTAGTTGTATGTAATTGTTTTGTAGCTTGTTTTTGGAGTTTTGACTGACTATTTATTCTACTAGGTGAAGGAATTGACTATTGAAAACGAGAAGCAAAGGTACCGTATATTGCATCTTGTGCGGGCTCTAAAGGACGCTGATGAGAAGCTTGAGAAATTCTCTAAATGATTCAAATCTTCGTCTCTTATATTGTGATGCGTTTTTTAACATTCTTACAAAGGAATGATAGATTTGATTCTTCGTCTCTTATTGTGATGCGTTTTCTTAACATCCTTTCCTTTATTGTGATGCGTTTTCTTAACATCCTTACAAAGGAAAGGATATCGTACTCGTAATTCTATGATATCAGAAATGATCAATTTTTTCACTAGTTTTGGGAGATATATACATGCGAATATCTTGCCCAATGTGGATTGATGATTTACTGAAGCTAGTAACTATACCTGTGATCCAAAGGAAGAGTACATAATGAAACATCAATGCCTACTTTTCTGTAGAATCCGTTATGAGGTTAGCTAAGGTTTCAGCCGGTTTTTTTGAGCTTTCCAGTGCTTTTGCTATGACCCTTGAGTCATTGGTTATCGTATCATTGGAGTCACTGTGCTGATATCTGGCCATCATCTTGGTTGATACATGTGTCCAGTTTCACTTTGCCTGAATGGTGTTACTTTCCTGCTTTCGCTTTCTGATGAAAGCCTTGTTCAGGCATAGCTTTCTGATGCCTCTTCTTAATTAGGAATGACATTTGGTTTTGCTTGTTAGATTTAACAAGGCATTGCTTAGTTGCCTTTGGCTTGAGAAGCAAGTATGTAATAAGCTCCGTTGTAAAAAGGTTCATAATGTCTAGGTGTGATTGATCCTTCAATCCTTCAATCTTATTCCCTGGTTTAAAGGAAGAAGATGATGTGCGACACTACAGACACAATTTGATGAAAGCTTTTCTGTCTTGCTCGTGGTTTCGACTGATGTTTCTAGAGCTTTACTGAATGTTACACAATTTGATGAGCTTGTTTGATTTGGATCAAACATTTAGTTTGCAACCAAGGATGAACATAAAATGTTGTTCTTCACCTTCCTTCCTCCCTCTTGATTTCCAAAAGAGACATTGAAACACAACTTTAGAGCACATTGGGTTCTTAGAACAAGAGAAGAAAAGGCCCAACACAATTGGATAGGTGAATGCGAAAACGCCAATTAAATGCTAAGTTTAATCTGAGGGCTTATTTTGGTTTAATGTTCAAAACTGACATCTGAAGTCTGAGGAGATGCTTTTTCCCAAGTTTGAATATTTTACTATCAACTATTCAAATAACAACAAAGAAGTAAAGACTTTTAAATTCCTGAAAAGAGCAATTTTTGTATTTAGGCGACGACCATTGAAAACTTTGATTTATATATCCAAAAATTGGTCCCAAAAAAAGGGACCACAGGTCCACCAGCCATAGAACCTTAAAGAAAAGAGAGAATCACAATTCCAAAAACACGTTTTTTTCAGAAATCAAAAGATTGGGTTGGTGGATACACAAAGACAAAAAGAAGAAAATCAAACCCACACCCAAAATAATTTAAAAAAAAAAAAAAACCCGGGTAACGCAAGACGTGTTAGATTTTATACATATTGAAATCAGATCACTATCCCGGAATTATAAAAAAAAAAAAAAAAAAAAAAAAAATCAAATGTAGAAAAATGACGTAGCAATTACTGAGAAACTGGGTCAGGCAGAGTCAGAAGGAGGACCAGAAGGAAGCAGCTCATAGCCATCGTGATGACGGTTAGACTCAACCGGTATGCATTTAAGACCAACGGCTAGAATCATGCTTAAGGAACCAATCAAAACGGAGAGAAGCCAATGTTGCCAGCTCAAAGGAACAGTGCTTGCAAATGCTCCAAGAAACTCAACAATGATCACTTGGAATCCAACTGTTGCTATCATTACCGCAACAAACACCCAACTGTTGAACATTCCTTTAAACACGTTTATCTTCTCTATCTCTCTGCTGTTTACCTCGTTAAACACCTGTTGTTTTGTGCAAACCATTTTAGTCTTGTAATTTTCAGAAACCAAAATGAGAATTTTGTTATTTACCTGGCAAAAGACGAAGGAGTTGAAGATGATGGTGTTGAGAACAGCTGTTGAATCTGGGCCGTTGAGGTTGAGTATTTGTTTGCCAGCAAAGTTGAGAATGCCGAGCACGATTAACTGATATATGCTTTGACCAATGATGTTTCTCCACATGGCTCTGGTGATGAAGCTTGCGGTTCTACCGATTGGTTGACGTTTCATTAAACCTTCGTTTGGAGGTTCGGTTGCTAGAGCCAATGCACCGAGTGTGTCCATGATCATGTTGACCCAAAGCAACTGCACCGCAGTGAGTGGTGCAGATCCTGAAAGCAAGAGACAAAGTTGATGATCAGAGAAACAATCATTGGTGCAAAATTTGGGTATTTGTGTTTGATTTTACCTGTGATGCAAGCAGAGACGAAGTTGATGATTAGAGCAACAACATTAACAGTTAGCTGGAACTGAACAAACTTCTGGATGTTGATATACACAGCCCGTCCCCATCTCGCCACATTCACTATCGTTGCAAAGTTGTCGTCCATTATGATTACATCAGCATTCTCTTTCGCAACCTGTGTATCCCCGGGAGTTTTAATTAACATAAGAGAACATTCAAAGTTATCGATTTGCCAATGATATGATAAAATCAGTAACAAAGGCTAACCTCTGTTCCAGCAATCCCCATGGCAAGTCCAATGTCAGACTCATGCAATGCAGGAGCATCATTTGTTCCATCTCCAGTCACTGCAACTACCTCTCCAATTTTCCTCAAATTGTTGACGAGTGTATGTTTGTCCAACGGCAAAGACCGAGCCATCACCTGAAGTTAGAAGGGAAAAAAAGGATATTCTAAGATGCTCTAAACATTTTAAGAGACAGATGTGAGGATTAACAAAATCCATTCTACTAATCTAAATCAGAACCTGAATTTTGGGTAAAATGGCCCTCATTTCATGTGGAGGCAAATTACGGAAATCTGAACCTTCGATAGCTACACCTCCTGCTGTAAGTATTCCACATTCCTTTGCAATAGCTTTGGCCGTGCTTATGTTATCACCAGTGACCATACGAACAGTGATTCCAGCAGCTTGACAAGTCTGAACGGCTTCTTTAACACCGGGGCGAACTGGATCCTTGATTCCAACAACTGCAACCAATGTGTAGCCACCATCAGGAAGATCCCCACTGGGAGCTTCAGGAAGATCCGTGTAAACCAAGCAGAGAGTCCTCAGAGCCTCTGAAGCAAAGCCCTCTATGACTTCAGAGATATTTGCAATCTTTTCTTCAGATAACGGAACAGATTCTCCGTTTGAATCCACAACCTTTTCGCACATTTTCAAGACGATTTCAGATGCACCTTTGCAGAAAGCGCGTACACTGCCACCAGAATGCGATGTAAGAACAGACATTTTCTTCTTGTCTGAGTTGAAAGGCTCGATCTTGAGTATCTTATGTTCTCGGCGTTGCGTTTCAACGTCACCGCCCAAAAGCAAACCAAATTCCAGTATCGCCCTTTCTGTAGGTGATCCCAGGATCTGAGTTTTTCCTTCCTTATCCTTGACGACTTCAGAACCAGTGTTCTGAAATATGGCCTGTATAAGGATATTCTTAACTTGTTCGGATAGGTTCAACTGGAAGTTTTCCTCCTGCCTCTCCTTGATATTTTCACATATCCAAACTTTGTTGACTACCATGTGGTTAGTGGTTAAGGTCCCTGTCTTATCCGTGCAAATGCAGGTAGAAGAACCCATCGTCTCACAGGCAGCCAGATGCCTCACAAGTGCCCTGTCCCTCATTAACTGCTTCATAGCAAATGCCAGACTCAATGTCACAGCCAAAGGTAACCCTTCGGGTACAGCAACGACGATGATGGTTACAGCAATTGCAAAGTAGTCAAGCAGTGTCAGTGCATCTTCAGAAGACCACTCAGTGATACTACCAGAAGTGGCTTTCCCTATAACAAACCTTATGCACAACACCACAAACGTAAGCACTGCAAAGGCTAAACCAATCTTACCTATGATTGTTGCAACCCCGTTTAGCTTCACCTGCAGAGGGGTCTCATCCTCTCCACCCTCACTTAGAGTTTCCATCAACTTTCCCCACTCAGTCCTCATACCAACTGTTGTCACCAGCATTTTTGCAGAGCCGTTTTGGACTTTGGTTCCAGAAAGCAGAAATGGCTTCTCTTTATTCACACGTGATGGTTCACTCTCTCCAGATAAGCTCGACTCGTCTATCTCCAGATTGTATCCGGATATAAAAATCCCATCAGCTGGGACACGATCACCAATAGATAAATGAACCACATCTCCAACAACCAAGTCATCGATGGAGACCTCTTGTCTATTCCCATCCCTGGTGACTTGAATATTAATCTTCTTCTTCTCTCGATCCAAATCTCTGAACTGCAAAGATTGCTTGTAGTCACTGATAGCAGTAACCATGACCACCAAGATTATACTTAGCAAGATTCCTGTTCCATCATACATTCCCTTTGGAAATCCTTCTGTGGCAACTCCCACTCCAATTGATACTACAGCGCAGACCATAAGGATGATAAGGGTTACGTCTTGAAGTGCTTCCCAGACAAACATTAAAAATGATCTGGCTGGTTTCTCAGCATAACGGTTTTCTCCATAGATTTTTTCTCTGATGTGTAGTTCACTCGAACGGACACCTTCAGTGAGAGATACAGACACTTTCTGAGCAATTCCTTCAGCTCCTCCACTGTTCGTAAGGCTCTTTGTGTCATGATTGCGAACCATAGAAGCAAGTTCATCTGCCTCAACATGAAATCCCGCTTGTTTGACCTCATCGGTGAGTTTATATTCACGGCGGGCACCAGCTGAAGAAATACACAATGAAAATATATTTAAAAAAAAGTTACATAATCATAAACCCAGTCGCCCTCCAAATTCTACAAATCATGCATCTCTGAAACTCAACAATGCATATCTTACCATCAATGAACTGAAGAGCTGCCTTTTGAACATAGAAGGCAACCCGTATCTTTTCCTGGTTATGAAATAAGGAAAAAGTGAGCTCATAGAAGAACACTGCAACAACTAAATCATTGATCACTAAACAGAAACTGATCTTTATGGCACAATCAACATCTGCAGACTAAATAACAGCATCAAAACATGTCAACCGCCACACAAAAAAATTGATTGTTTATTTTGTTTGCATTATGCTTTCTTAGGCAGAAGAGGGTATAAATCTTTCTGCAACACCAGCTAATTGTTGTTGTATGTTCAGAGTTTCAGTGATCCAACAAGATACAACCGGAGCTAACATAATTAAAAATGTGTGTTTTTCCTTTGAAGCTAAAACTCAATGACATTGGAAATCTCTGCAAGATTTGACTTTAGGCTTCTCAATGGTCATTTTGTCAATGATAATAGTCAAACAGCCAACTGTTTTGTTCAATTGTTGGTTTAAAAAAAAACTGTCAAATGTTACGATTGCAATAGGAAAAGAAAAATGACCAAAACAGAGGAAAAAAAGGGACCAAAGGACTCAAATTAAAAAGATTCCCAAACTGCTTCTTTATTTTATTCACGCAAGTGGAGATGTCTGTTTCAGAATGGTATGGATTCCTCTCCACGAAATTTCCTCGTACCTTCCTAAAAGCTAAGGTAATTATTGCACAAGAAAGTCATAAAGAACACAGTACCCAAAAGTCAACAACTATATGAACACTTAGAGACCCTTAATTAGATTATAATCAGATTTTAACCTGGATTATTAATTATCCTTAAGCCATAAAAAAAAAAAAAACGTGTAACGTTGGGACGCTAAGGTAAAATTGGTTGATTTAATTAGGGACACGAAAGCATGACCTAAGTTTTATGTCATTCTCTGAGTTTGTTGGCAAATTGAATAGCCGTAATCAATAACTCATCCGTTACACATTTTGATCGTAATTCCCATTTAATTAGTAGCGGAATATTCAATATTCCAAATTACTCACTGAACCCTAAATTACGCGTCACTTTTTGTGTTTGGTGTTGACTGAAAATAAAGGAAAAAATTATAATTCTAAAGGGTTTGAAATGAGCAAAATGTAATTTCTAGGTTCATAAGGAAGAAGAAAGGAGTATAATTTCACAATAACAGAAATTATAACGATTGTTTTGCATCTTCTTCTTCCCTTTTATATATATGCTCGGAAAGGGAACAAAAAAATACAGGGAAACGTGAAGAAAAGGTCTACAAAAGACGACTTGACTTTCAACAAAAAAAAAAAAAAAAAAAAGTAATCAACAATAGCAACCAAAACATTTTGAATGGTTACATCAATGGCGGAATTTTCTAAACGCAAAGGATCGTATAATTTTAATTTCATTTCTAATATCTAAAGGCTCATGATCTGTTAGCGTAAATGGAAACACCGAAAACTGTGCTGGAGATGAGTAAAATTTATTGAAAACATTAACGATTTTCAAAAAAAAACTTTCCAGGCATTTTCTCGGGAACCAAACATTCTCCAGAAAACTCAGATCATCAAAAAAATCAGGAAGAGTGGCAGAAATCGAAAACCCAGACACCCAGATTACACACTCCACGAAATCGGAGGGAGAAAGAGAGAGGAAACTAACTAACCTGGATCTGGCATCTCTTCTTCTCATTCTCAGCGAGTTTTTCGAGATTGCTGATCATACGAAAACGACGAGCCCGATTTTTGACGATAGAGACGGAGGATCTCCATCGCTGCCGAGCCTCGAGCGACGGATTCTTAGCGTCGACCTCGAAATCCTTGAGGAGATTAGACATTTTTTTACCCCAGAATCTGTCTACTTCTCTCTCCGTTTACTTTCTCTGAAAGAGAGAGAGCACAGAGAAATCTTCGCCGGCGCGAAGGAAGGTGAAGAGAGAGAGAGAGATGAGTGAAGGCTCGCTCTCCTTTCTTCCTATTCTTTATGCTAAATCTCTCTCTCGCAACGTGGGAGTTTGTTGCGAGTGTGGGTTTTTATTTAGTGTCCAAACCCGAATAAGTCGGGTCATCGGGTCTAGTTATCGGGTCGGGCCGCCTTTTCGTATCCATTGGATCGTTTTTCTATTTATTTTGACGCGATCTCAACCTCGTAGAAAGTCTTACGTCCTCTTTTTGTGGCTTTCGTATGTAATTAAAGAAATATTCATATTCAAGATCCGACCCGATAAATCAGCCGAATATTCGGCTTTTTTTTTTTTTTTATAATTAATATTCGGTTTTGTTGTACTACCAAGTTTCCTATATATATGCATTGGTATTTTATTTTTTTCAATCTCTGTTTCACTAAATCGACAAAATATATGTGTAACTAATTTAACCGATTGTAGATATAGTCAAATCGGAGAATTGCACAAATATTTCAATGATATTCCATTTTTTTCATCTTGCCTAATGTTTTAGACACTTCTTTGTGATTTTTTTTTTTTAATCTTTTTTCTTTTATATATATCAAAAGCAAGTATACATTTATATTTATGTTAACTTTCATGCAATTTTTACGTGTTTTTGTAATATTTTTCTATGCAAAAATTACTATTTAATAAGATATCCTATATATTGTATAGTAGTTTTGTAGTGTTAGTCAAATTAACAAATATAGACTTTTTATATATATATAAAAGTCCAATAAGAGATTTGTAAAATATGAGTAACTCAATCGGTTAAATATTAGATGATGTTTTTTCTACGAATAAAAAACCAACATATGATTATTTAGGCATATACTCTAAATTTATTCTCGTACGTAATTATAAAATATTATCAGCCATAAATCTCGACAAAAAAAATAAGACAAAACAATAATACGTAAAGTAGAGTAAATGGATTGTTGCTTTGAAGGTGAGTGGACAGTACTAATGTATTAGCCAGATGCCATCCAAGTTGCTCTGTTTTAAGGTAATCCTCACTTTATGAGGCTGCGCTGCCTCGCCTTCGTCTACCAACTTTTTTGTTTTCCTCTCTTTTCTTAAATTTTTTCAATTCTTCATTTTTTTCAACTTTTACACCTTTCCCCACCAAATATTCAAAGACTTTTTGTTCCTTTATACGCAAATCTATAAAATAAATTGACTATTTGCTATTAATCCAAAGTTTTAACTTTAAACCTAGTTTTCTAGTATAAATGCGGTTGTAAACAAATAAAAAAAAAGAGCATGTTGATCACAAATCTGCTGCCTTTAAAGAATATCCATATAAAAATAATAGATCTATTACAGACACCTTTAGACTTGAGAACAATCATACTTCATAAACAATTCTTAAAAAAAAAAAAAACTAAAGACGATCCAGAAAGCTGGTGAATTAAAACACAAAAACTATAATGGTGTATGAGTTTGAAATTATTAATGAAAAGCTTACCCCCATTGTCAGAAAAATGCATTTAATATATTAATGGAGGGCTTCATAGGCCACCCATGTTTGACCTAGTTTCTCCCATTTAGCAAGAAGTCTTATTTAACAAAATAGTATCAAGTCTTATTTATTTAACACAAAAATACAGCAAACAAGTCTTTAAATTTTATTTATACATAATATGATAATAAGACTGCCTCTGCCTAGAAACAAAACCTCCTCCCCACGATTCATATCCATCCATGAAGTTGTATAAAAATTTTGATGGTATGAAATAATGGTACAAAAGGATAATAATTTAAGAGAACGAACGTGAAGAGAAACAGATGTCGCCACAAACTAGTCAAAATCATGATGCCATTTAAGCTGAGTCATGGCAAGAAATGCTCTCAGGTTGTTTATGATCATTTCAAGCAATTATAATTGCAAGAAACAAAAAGGACTGAGAAGGAGATAAGATCACATGGAGTGAAACAACTCACAGCTTTAAAGACTGTGTCAAGCTTGTGTAGTACTAATCTTGATCGTATTTGTTACAATGGTACACAAGAAAGTTGGTTAGGCATTCATAGTCCACTTGGTAATTAAGTATTACTTCAATCGCATCTTGTAGTTAAGGATCCAAGGTCCTTGAATAAATAAGATATAAAATGAAAAAATAAAAATAAAAAACTAGCTAATGACTTAGTGTAGAATATACTTCTCTTTGCAGTCTCCATAATCTCCAACAAAAATGTCTTATCATATAAAACAGCAAGTAAAACAGAGTATAAAGCATGATTTTTTAAGGCATACAATTTGCTAGTGAAACTGAAATGTGCATTAGGAAGAAGAAAATAGACATTAGCTATTCAATAACAGCATCAAATCTTATTCAAGGCTCTGCAAATAATATCTAGTTGTAATTTGCAAAACACGTAAGATTTATATATAGTTTAAGAAATTTGCCTAAGCAAATACTACAATCGATTTGTAATAAATTTGACCATTGAACATCCGTCCAGATCTATTCATTACCTGAACGAAAAATCGTAATATCGTACCTAAGTCGAAGTCGAAGAACAAACAGAACATAATCTGCTCAGAAACAGAAGATCGAAAAAAATTACTCGAAAACCTACATTATGCTCCCGAGATCGAGCTCAATCGAGACAAGTGATACAAATTGTAGGTAAGAACGAAGACATTCATACCTCAAAATGGAAATGAAATTTAGTTACAAACTTCAGAATTCGGGAAATATTAAGCAGAAGAAAAAAGAAAAAGTCGTCTCTCATTTAAGTATTTGTCGTTGTTGGCATCGGATTCTGGACCGATACGAAATCCTATTTCGTAGAAGTAAATCAGATTCGAGTTAAGGAGTCCAGCTCGACAACGTGGGTATAATGCCCGACTCGGAATCCGGAAATATTTGGGCCCGATAGCTACTGCTAGATTGGGGTTCTAGACGGAACGGGCCTCGGAATAAAGATGCAGTGATGTTCTTGGATTGGGAGAGCTAGCGAATTAGAGAGCTAGAGAGTTGAATCTGAAATTCAAACAACGTGACGCTTGAGTCAAAGAGAGTAAAGATAGTTAAATAAAATGATAAATGTATAGCGTGATTCACGCGTTTGTAAATTGTATATGTACGAAATGAGTCTAGAGAGGAAAGACATTCTGAACTCTTTATCAAGATACACGCAATCAAATCATTTTCTACGATTTGTCTATTTCACGTTATTTTTCCATCTTTCCATTCTTCTATTCTTCCATTCCGATTTCAATTTTCTTTTCCGGTTGTCATCTTTCTCAGTGTGATCTTATTCCGATCTTATTTCAATTACACTTTCATCTCCGATTATCATCTCTCTTAGTATAATTTTATTCTGATTACACTTTCGTCTCCGATTATCTAACTTTATCGGTGTGATCTCAATCGATCCTGATTCATGACTCACACTCGCAGAAGTGAAGTCATCGTCCTCAATCCTCGTATGTCGTATCTCTCTCTCCGACAACAAAAAAATCACGAAACTATCTTGCTGAACCGAACCGATTTTAAGAACCCGGACCCGTACGATTGTGACCGGAAGAACCCAGACCAAATTGCACAATATTTTCATACCGGAACTGGTATTTATTGGATTACCTTGTACCGACATTGGTACGCTAATCTCAGATTTAGCATTGGAGTTGTGTCTTAAATCATCTCCAGTGAAAATCGTTGCCTTCCATTAGTCGTCTTGAAATTTCTTCTTCCAAATTTCGATCGGTGAGAGAAACCCTAATTTCGAAAGGAGCTCACACTTTATCTCTCGACTTTCTCTCATGATCGAGATTTGCTTCTTGGACAACTCGGGTGTTATTACACCTCCTGATTTCTCTCAATCTGTTGTTTTCTAGGGCTCGTTCGAGATTTGTTCTTTCGATTTCTTGAGGGAAACATGGATGGAAACAAAGACGATGCGTTGAAGTGTCTGAAAATCTGCAAAGATGCGATGAAAGCTGGAGATCGACCTCGAGCTTTGAAATTCCTATCCAAAGCTCGTCGTCTTGATCCAGATCTCCCGATCGATGATCTCGTATCTGAGCTCAATAATCAATCAGAAGAATCTAGAAGATCGCCTGGATCTACCGGAGCAAAAGATTCGCCCAATTCATCAGATCGGCCTTCTTTACGTCAACGTGGATCGTCAACAACGTCATCGTCTTCTTCGATGTCATACACCGAAGAACAGATCTCGATCGTGAGAAAGATAAAATCGAAGAAAGACTATTACGAGATCTTAGGTCTCGAAAACAGCTGTTCAGTGGACGATGTAAGGAAAGCTTATCGGAAACTCTCATTGAAGGTACATCCCGACAAGAACCAAGCTCCTGGTTCTGAAGAAGCTTTCAAATCCGTATCAAAAGCGTTTCAATGCTTAAGCAACGAAGAAGCTAGGAAAAAATACGATGTTAGTGGATCAGATGAGCCAATCTATCAACCAAGAAGATCAGCTAGGAGTAATGGATTCAATGGTGGATACTACTACGAAGACGAATTCGATCCCAACGAGATTTTCAGAAGCTTTTTCGGTGGTGGAGGAATGCCACCAGCGACTGCTCAATTCCGATCATTCAATTTCGGAGCTAGTCGCCATAGAACAGCTAATAATAATCAAGCTCCTGATGCAGGTTTCAATGCTCGTATACTCCTCCAGCTTCTACCTGTTATACTTATACTTCTGCTCAACTTCATGCCTTCTTCTCAACCAGTTTACTCCCTCTCTTCAACGTATCCTTACCATTACAAGTTCACAACACAAAAGGGTGTTAATTACTTTGTGAGATCGTCTAAATTCGAGCAGGATTACCCGCCAGACAGCAACGATCGACAGACATTGGAAGAACAAGTTGAGAGAGATTATGTTTCTATACTTAGCCAGAATTGTAGGTACGAGCTGCAGAGGAAACAATGGGGATTTGTTCGCGAAACGCCTCATTGTGACATGATGCGGAGGTTCGAGGTACCAATGGGTAATTAGCAGCTTATAAACATTTTCATGTCACAACTGATATATGTTTTTGTTTTTTGTTTTTGGATTACGGTGCTTTAGAACTTTAACATACGATCCTTGGATTTTGTGTGATTATCTCTGAATTACGATTTTGCTTTTGCTATAAAATACTTTGATCCAACAAACAAAAAATCCAATTTGTGTTCAACAGCTTCTTACTAGATCTTACCACGATAAGTCTGAAAAGTTACTCGAATTTCTTACATTCAAAAGCTTCGAGCAACTTTCTCGTACAAGTCTCGAGGCCAGTTCTGGTGTGTGTTGCTTGCAAGAAAACCAGCAATCTGTGAAAGAAACAAAGATCTCACTCAGTTCATGATTTCTCATGACCATTTATATGTTATATTGTTATGTACCTTGGATCTCATGGCCCGGATCGATCCATCAGTGTCGGGTACTTTATCCAGGCAGGTCAGAACAACCTTAAGTAAGTCAGGGACACATGTCTGGAAGTAAGAGGATGCTCTCTGGAACTCGTCGGGGGTTGTGTCTGGCAGTCTTGGATCAAGATGAAGGAAGGGGAGTTTCGCGACTTCTCTCAAGGCGTCTAGATGATTGCCTAGTCTGGCCAACTTATGGATCGACAGTATTGCCTCGAGCTCTCTTAGTATTGTTTCTTGTTCCATGACTCTGTCTCTTTCCTGGACACTGGTATACAAGAGTATGACACTTCTATTGAGAAACTCCCTATTGAACAACTACAAAACCTAAGACAAGTAAATGAAAGAGTCCATTAGAGTCTGTAAATTACCCGACTTCAGGGTAATATTTGTAGGCATTGAGAGTATCGTTGGCCGAGAGAACAAGCCCTGCTGTTCCGCTTTCACCATCTGACCTTCCACGGATAAGAGAGCAAATGGCTTCAGATAAACACTTGTTTATTGTTTCCAGGGCAGCCGAATAGGCACCAACTCTCTTCTGTATTTCTATAGACTGCATTGGATAACAAACAGTTAGGAGTTTAAAACATGGTGAAAGCATTAAATGACTGGTATGTGAGATCACTTCAGTTAAACAAAGAACCAATCGACAGTTTAGTAAGCATGTCAAGTAGTTAGTATATGATCAAAAAGCTCAAAAGCTACTTACTTTTTCATATAATCCAGCTTCTTGACATTGATCTGCAGCTTCGATCAAGAACTGCTGCCTCGGTTTTGAATCAGGCAGAAATCTTCCAAGCTCGCCTTCTTCACCAGCACCTCTAGCACCAAGCAGAAAGTAAATACCACCCTCTCGTAACAAAATCTCAGTTAGTAGTTGCTTCAGCATCAAGTTCCTTTGCCTTTGTTGATCCACATTACTTCTTCCAGACCAAGCTAGTTGTCCCCCACCCACTGCAATAGCAGCTTGAGCGTAGTATTCCAGCGTCATTTGCAGATCTCTGTGATGCAAAAACATCGACCCATATTGCCTGATCATGCTAGATGCCTCGGCATTAGCATCCATCACACTTAGTTTGTGGCCGGTCCCAGATCCTTCAGATAAAACAGAATGGTCCACTAGCGAAATAGCTATATGAACAGCATCAATGTTATAACCTTCATCTCCTGCTTCTTTGGACATGTGCATGATCGCTGGTAGTAACTGAATGCTAAGAAGCAGAACATATGGGTATACCAGAGGGTCTTTGCCATTCTTAGTGTAATAAGAAGGCTCAAATTTATTAAGATAAGCCTGAAGATCATCTAAACTGTAAGGCACTAGCCCATCGTTGAAGACCACAGATGAATATCCACCAGCAACGTCACGTATGCATGATAGCTTGAACCAGAGAAAATCTTCTATTGTGTTAAAAAGTGTCGAAAATTCCCTCAAGATGCGATCAATTTGCCTTCGGGAACCAGATATGATAGTGTAGAGTAGGAGCTTCTTCTTGTCATATGTTGTTCGGCCCAACCGATCACCCATCCTAAACAATTTCTCACATTCTTCAGAAGCAATAGCAGCGGCTTCTGTAGCCACAGTACCACCTGAGGTAATCCACTCTGTAAGCTGCAAAAAAAAGAGGCAAATCAAAAGCCGACTCTAAAACTTTAATGTAGGTTATTAAGATCTAAAGATTTACCAGAGGAGCGAACTGTTGTTGAGATGACCGAGATGATTGGGCAATTTCTCGAGCCTCCTCATAATAACCAGTTCTCAAGCAAAAATATATCTGTAACCAAAGAGGTATATTAAATCAATCTCTTACATTAAGAAACTTGTGGAACAGCAATAAAAGGTTCTGTAGTTTAACTCAATTGTCGAGGAGAAGGGTAAAATTTAGATCATGAGGGAAAATTTATGAAACCTGCTGCCAAGTAGTATCAACTGGAGGCTGCCTATGAGCATCACCTAAATCAAAATCTAGAATCCCATAATCCCTCAGACGAATCTGCACATTATTCCAAAACAGAATCAAGAAATGCAAACAACCCAATGTATATGATTGCCATGAAAAAAATCATATGTATAGATGCTTCGTGTTAAGCTTTATTTAATCCGTGGCACTAACCCGAAGGAAAGCACGAATTCTTTGCAAATTTCCAACAGATCCACCAAGGGCAGCCTAGAAGATAGAAAAGGGGGAATAACATGGTATGATTATTAACGCACATGAACTCAGAGTGAAAGATCAGGGTACCTTTTCAAAAAGCATATTTGAAGTTATTAAAAAGATGCATCCAGACAAATTTAACATGCATTAATACCATGTACACGCAAAATAAATACAAGATAGAAATGAGTACTTGTGTAGGATGACTTTGAATTGTATCCATTATATGTTTTTCATGCCCACTTTCCAAGTGGCGTCTTGCACCGATCGCGAGGGACATCCTTTTGGAAACACCTTGTTGTACTGCTGAATCTTCACCAGTCATTGCCTGTTTTTATAGATTGTTAAAGGCCTTGGAAATGTAAGAACAACCCTTAAAGGTGCCGCTAGTTGGAAAATGAAACTTCCAATAAAAAGATAACCTGCATAAGTTGCCATATTTTCTGCATGCCGACTGATTTTCCACGAGCCATATCAATTCCTAGACTTTCATAAGCACTCTTGAAGGATATTGCAGGCTACACAAAAGCATGCATGATAAATTAGTAGGAAACAGATCCAAACCAATCCTTACGAGGTCAACTAGTTTAAATTGATGCTGCACCAAAGGCAATCATCATCAAAAGGTGAATGGTGTACAGAATTTTTTGAAAAATCCAGCTGAACTTCTAAAAGTAGTAAGAAAAAATGCATAATCTTCAGCTGCTATTATCAAACAGGAAGTCGTTCAAAATACACCAATGTTATAGAATTTACAAGGAGGTATAGGAAGGCCATACTCTAAATGGCAAGCCTCGTTCTCTTGAAGAGTTTAGTTTCTTCACAACCTCTGCATAGACAGCTGCTTTTTTCTCATGAATGGGTTCGTTAGCCAGAGACACGAGTTCTGTTCCAGATTTTGAAGATACTTGAGGACTCAAAGCCACAGACACCAGTTGACCAGCATGAGTGTCTCTGCTTCTATCGATCATCTTGGTCTTAGGTGACATTGAAATTCTGCTACGGCTTTGAAGAAAGTCACGTTTTTCTTTTCTACAGTCCTCCTGCCAGATCAGATTTCACATTGAATATATGAAAAAGGACATGAAATCAATTCAGACTAAACATCGTTCTAATTAGCGATAAGCGACACAACCAGCTTCTAACGAATCCTTCGCCAGGAATTTCCAAATAACAATACCATAAATATGTAGAGACGAAAAACATTTTCTTCCATTTCACAATTACCGACTCATGCTAATAAAATTTACCAATATCTGTCTGCAAAAGCATAATGAGAAGAAATAAAAGGCAGGGAGGAATTACTCTAACACCATTAGGATCAGGACTAAATGGCATGAAGGAAAATGAAGTGACAGATAAAACTAACATGGAAATCAAGTCAAAACAGTCTATGGATAGTCAAAGTACTGACCTCCAATACTTTCAACATGTAATCATTAAAGCTTCGAACATTATCCTTTTGGGCCTCCTGAATAGCCGATACCATTGCCATTTCATGAACCTAGAGACAAGAATAATGCATAGAGAACGATCAATGGTCTCCAAAAGGATCTATAGCAGAGATTTTTCAAATAGCATTTAAAAAAGAAGAAAAAACCTGCTGCAGGTATTCTTCAACACTTGTTGCCTCAGCAGGGAAAACATCCTCAAATGTCGTCTTTTAATAAGCCAAAAATAAAACAGTTAAGGCAAAGGCCTTTCAGTAGCACTAAGTATACAAAAGTAAACAAGTATGTGAAAATCTAGCAGATGAGTAAGCAAACAAAAATAGGACTGTAAATCTGTAGAACCAATAAATATAAGTAAAAGGGGTATCATATTACAGTAACTAGTTATCAATCTGAGTTCTAGACGATCGTTCAAGAAACCCACCAAAACACAGAGCAACATAAGCTAGGTGATAGAGACAGAATACTAATAAAATGCTCACCTTTAACTCGAATGACTTTAGATCACGAGACAATTGCTCTGCATTGATTCCCTCCCGTGCAAGTAGTCTGTGTATCCAACCAATAATAAAGATAACAGAATCATCACTCAGCTGCATAGCTACGCACCTTCTTATATGAAAGAAACCACAAATTCTCAAGTGATCGACCAGGCAATTCTACTGTGTTTGGCTCTTTGGTCTCGCACCCAATATTCTCAGTTTGTATACTTCAACGTAAGACCTAGGGACAATCGAATTTGGAAACAGTACCTTGTGGCAGCAACAGACTGTGAAGGAGCTTCGTTTCTTAGGGTTTTAGCTTTAAGCTTCCTCGACAACGCTTCCAATTGATCCAAATTTCTCTAAAACACGCACACAGATATCATTTCGAGTCAAGCTCGTTGGGACAAGAATCACATAACCAGTTCTTCAATCCAAAGAGACCAAACAAACGGAGAATCGAAATCGGAAAGAAAAAAAAGTGTGGTCAGTGAAAGAACCTGAAGAGGAGGAAACTGAGCCGAAGGAGCCGCTTGCTCTAGAAGCTTAGTCGAAGAATGGAGAAGATCAGTCCATCCACTCATCTCTTGGTCGTTCGCCATTGATATTGGATTCGAGCTCTGCAGTCGGAGAAAGCGAATGGGAAGGGTTTTTGAAACTTTTAAATCATTTTCTTTTACTCTGAAAACAAAAAATTGAAGTATAACTTCGCGGTCTAATCCGGTTCGGGTCTTGATTCCTTCTTTCTCGGTTCGGTTCAATAAAACTCAAACCAAAGAAGGCGGAAGCACACGACACGGCACGACGACCTAGGGGGAATTTGAAGCCTTTTAAGGGACAGATTTTGATGTACACCAGCTGTTCGACGAATTGCCCCACCGAGTTTTTTCGACGGAAAGGAGGGTTGATACTTTAAGCTAATGGAGGGAAAAGACTGGGAAGCTTCGTCTTCGAGCGAAAACGAAGCTTGTTTTCCAAACGATGATGAAGAAGAGTTTCAATCTGGTGGTTCAGTGCCCAGGTTACAGTTCAGGTGGATAAAAATTCAGCGGCACGTTTCTCCTTTTACTTCTCCGCATTATAATCCAGGTCCATCACTGCTAAGTGATAAACTATTCTTACAACCATTCTCTTCTTTTTCTGTGTTTGCGCAATGTAGAGTAGGATCTTCCAAGGCTCGTTGGATTGCAGAATTAGGAATGGCTGAAATTGAGGTGAAAAGGGGGAAACTTTGGACAACAACTGGAATCATTCGTAGCGGAAAGACATACTGCTTCATAGAAGAGGCTCTGTATGTGGCAAACTTAAACATTACAAGTTTTATGGATCTTGGATTTCTGAAATTCACATTATGAAGTCTCTTTCCTCTTCTTGGGGTTGCAGGTATTTGAGTGAAATAGGAGAGTTGCAGATCTTTGGAGATGAGGATGACGCAGTGATCGAATTGAAGGGCTTGTATGAGAAAATTGCAGAGGAAAAAAGTGGCTGCTGTTGGGAAAACTACGAGGTTTATCGATACTTAAAGGGTCTAGGTTACATCCTAGGCAGGCATGGAGTTCCTTGGACGTCAAAGGATGCTGCAATTACGGCACCAATTGGTGAAGAAGAGTCAGTTTGTGCTGGTGAATGTCCTGAAGACAAGGATACTGTAACTAAACTCTTGGGAGATATGCAGATATGTGATGCAAGAGCGGTGTTTGACGTTTATTTGCCAAACAGCCGGTTCAAGAAGTCTTGTCCTGGTGAACCGAGCTTTGTGGCTTGCTTCTCGGGGTAAGCTTTTTTCGTTAGTTTGAACTATGAAAGCAAGTTTTTCATTACACTTCTTACTCAATATACTCTCCTTTTTTACAGGGACTCTCCACCAAGCAAAGAAGAAATCAAAGTCCTGCAAAAGGGCGTAGCTGCACCATTGATGTTCTGTCATATCGCTCAGGGCCGTGCCAGTTTTTTTTCCTTCAGTTCCATAGACCTCCCTGTCTTACCATAAATGTAACAAAAAAACGGAATGCTCTTGTATTCTTTAGACAAAGTAACAGAGAGTTTGCATACACTTGGGAGTGTAACTTTGATGATATGCGTATTGATGAGGTAATATGTACAACTTTATGTTTTTTCTACAAGGCATACTAAGAATCTTGTAAAGGGCTTCAGGAAAAAGAAAATAGAAAATCAAAAATTTCCTTGAGTGAGAGAGCTTGTTTTCTCATAGATTTTGAGTGTCCTTTGCCTAGAAATGCGAAGCTTTTTCATGTCTTTTGCCTCGGCAAACCACTTAGGTATTATCGTTGACAGATGTGGATACAAGTCCCTGTATGTTTTCCGTATAGTGTTTACTGCAACTCCAGTGGCTTCTACAATACCTGCAACACATGAAGTGTACACAAGTTAGAGAAAGAGAAGAACTGGTCTGATTTTGCCCATGGCCTGTTATTTAGATGGAGATTTAAAAGCAACCTTTGAGCGACTTCTTCTGATCAGAAAGTCGAGCAACGACATATATGACTGCTGCTGCAACTGATAGAGGAGCGCTATGACTGCAATAAGTAGAAATGAGGTTTTTAAGCCTGCTTACTCATCCACTCAGTTCCAGAAACTGCCCAAATAATGAGGGTACCTATTAACACATTCAAAACTTTTCGCAGCTTCGTGAGCAGCTTTAACTGCTTGGCTACCCATTCCAAGGCTAGAGCAAAACCGATTCTGCAAACCAATACAAAAAGTCAGTAAACGAGAGCTATTAACCACGAGTTCGGTGCAGCAAAAGCTTAAAGGCGCAAACTCACTATAAATTCAGCAGCTTTGGTACGCATCAACCAATTTTTCTCGATGTTCAGTGTCTTAGCTATGACCCCAATCGCCTTGTTAATATCCGAAAGCGTTGCTCCATTGGCAACAGAGAATATTTCTACATAAAAAAAAAAGGTTTTGAAGAAGCTGATTCAAGCTACATCGTAAAAAAGAAGGAACCAGAATCTTTCAAGTTTCAATATATATACCCCAAATAGACCAAGTCATATCGTTCTGTCGACAGGCAACGTAGATGCAAGCAGCAAACAAGGCATTTCGATCCTTTACTCTGCTTTTATACTCCACTTTCTTAAAGTTCTCATAAGCCTGATTCTACAGATCAAGAAACACACCAATGCAAACTTCTCTGTATGCTAACTATTTGTTCATAATTGTTTATAGACGAACAAGAAGCTTACCTTGACTGTTGCAAGAAGACCCAATCTGTAAAAAATCGATGAAGCAGACGTTTTTAACTTCCCTGTAAAAAGCAAAATTCCGTTTCTTCTAAGGAAAAGGAAGAAAACAAAACATTACCTCTCGCACATAGCTGCGATGGAGACGGGATCGGAGCCAAGTTTCTGCGGATTTCCATTACCAGAGGACAAGAAATCATCGGACGATGCATTGTTCAACTCGGTGTTGTTAATGGAGAGACCATTATTGCTTCGAAGTGAGTTAGTCCAATCACCGAGACGAACGGTATCGATCTCCACTAAATCGATACAGTCTTCGATCGAGTAATATCCAAAATGAAGACCACACTCTGAGCAACTTGTCTTCCTCGCCGCGTGATCAATCACAACCCAAGCCTTACTCTTACAGCTCCTGCAACACTCAACCCAATCCAACATCTTAGAAACCCTAGATTTTACGATTCCTGTGATTTCTTCTTCTTCTTCTTCTTCTTCTTTCATTGGTGTCAAGTGGGATTTGGAGGGAGTGAACAGAATAAACGGTTGTTTCTCCCATTTTATGTACAACAAAAAAAAAAAAAAGGGTAAGATTCAGGTGTGTTATGGTGCACGTTAATCTAACAATCGTGACCGTAGCTATACAGTGGGACCCATTGATATTTTAATTGACGACTCAGAATCTTCAAAAATGGTGTTAAGATTTATTTGAGCCTCTCTATTGGATGAAGAAACTTCGTGCCGTTTCAGGGCCACGTCATCAAAACATGTGCCGTTTTTTGGGCGGCATGCACTCTCACGAGTCACGTGACGACGTCCTTCTTCAGTAGTCGTGGGCCTTGTGACCCACCTTAACTTCGATTCCTAATTGGTCCATCTAATTTTTACCTCCTTTCTCATTTAATTAAATCCCCAAGAAAAAAATGGTCAGTCCAAGATCAAGAATGTTGGTTAGTCCAAAATATTTATTTAGTTTAAATATTTGGAAATTTTTACTTTTAATGAGGTTTTTTTTTACTGTGTACGAAAAAATTAGTTCTAATGGCATTTCATGTAATATCTTACACTTTTAAGTTTATATTCTGAAATGTATTTCTCAAATAATAATATAGAGATATAGGTTGGGACAATTTGCTTAATAACCAAAAATAAAATAAAATTAGAAAGCAAAACTCTAAAATGTGGAGCTAAGATTAGAGACACATAAGGGATTTTTTGTTATTGGGTAAATTATAATTTTTTTGTTTGATATTGTTGCCAATTTCTCATATAAGTTAACTAGTTTTTATTTCAATTATCAGAAAGGAAAAAAACTAGTTTTAATTTGCAAACCAAAAATTATTAATTTTTCAGAAACATCATACTAAAGTTTGATTCCATACCGCTGAGTAAATGTGCTTTAAAATTAGGGTTTTATAGAAGCTCATGCATGATGAACATTTGTCGTAAGGTTGCCACATCACGTGAGGGAAGAGCCACGTCATTTGAAAACGACATCGTTTCAACGCATCGATATCTGACTTTAGCTATAAATTTGTTCGTTACAATACGAAACCCTATTCCTCCACTGGCGTTTATGGCAGAGGAAGGATCCGTCGGAATCGGAGAAAGCGAAGAAGAAGCGGCAGAGCTCTGCGATTTCTTCTGCAGCCATCGCCAAAGGTGATTGGAACAATTTATAGATCGCGATGGGGAAGGGAACCTCAAGCATCCGTCACCGGAAGAAGGGTTCTGCGGTGAAGGATGAAGCCCAGACATCGACGCTTTTATCTCCACCGCCTCCTCCACCATCATCAAACGTGCTTCCGTTCCAGCTAGGGATTTGAGGATTCTAGGCCCTGTTTTCTCTCACTCTTCTAACATTCTCGGTAACAAAAATTGGACTTGTTTTTTTTTTCCGACTGATCCTAGAGCTGTCAAATGATCTTTTCGCACCCAATTGAGCTTGTCCACGCGGACCATTTGTTTTCGTGGGCTGTAACTGGGACATGGTCTAAAAAATGACAACGTCCAATAAAAACATGTCCAGATTAGTCTGACCGCCCAATTTCATTTTTTTTTACTAGTATTAGAGACATTTTGCTTCGTTTATAGTTTTTGTTTTTTTTTCGTTTAATATAATAATTATTTCTTTTTTTTTTACTATATATAAAATCACAATTCTTTTATACTTCAAAAAATGAAAAAAAAAATCCCATCTCTATTTTTTTTGGTACTATGTATAAACATATTATGAGTTATTATTTTTAAATAAAATTATTATTAATAAAATTTTAGTTTTTTATTTTAATGATTTCAAACGCAAAATCAAAACTAAAAATAAAAAAACATTAAATTTATCGTATATTTCAATTTTAATGAAATAAACCTATGTTCATGTTTAATTTGATCCTTCCCGGACTCGTCAATTTTGGATTTGTTTAGCTATATATTGTACTTCCTTTTTTGCAAATTAGCTTGGAAATTGTGATTCTGAGGTTCTAAGCTTGACTAGTTTCTTTTTGTGATCAATCCATGTCGGCTAAAGCAACAGTTTCCTGAGAGGAATGGATCAGAAAATGCACAATCTGCTCTTGATCCAGAAGCTGCAGAGGGCTTGCAGAGTGAGCTTACTCTTGAATTTCAGGTCCTGGAGATTGCACTCGAGGTCGTTTGCTCAATTGTTGATACCAGTGTGGCTGCCCTTGAGACAGAAGCTTGGCCTGTCCTTGATGAACTAACCAAGAATGTCAGCACCGAGAATCTTGAATACGTACGAAGTTTGAAAAGTAATCTCACCCGCTTGCTAGCCCGTGTACAAAAGGTATTGACTAAATTATTAACTACCATTGATACTATAATGTAGTGGTGACGGACGGAAACATAAATCTGGTGTACATTATTCAGGTGAGAGATAAGCTCGAACATTTGTTAGATGACAACCAAGACATGGCAGACTTATACTTAACAAGGAAATGGATCCAGAACCAGCAAACCGAGGCAATACTTGGTGGGAAAGCATCAAACAGCATTGTCCCCCCCACCGCACAATGCATCTAATCTTCACCGGCTCACATCAAACAGAAGCGTCAGTATGTTGACTAGCAATGCGGATGAAGATGACGTGGAGGATCTGGAGATGTTGCTGGAGGCATACTTCATGCAACTGGAGGGAATGCGGAACAAGATTATTACGGTGAGGGAGTACATTGACGACACGGAAGACTACGTGAAAAATCAACTGAAAAATCAACGTAACGAGCTGATCCAGCTGAAGCTGACTCTGACCATAGCCTCGTTTTCAATAACGGCAGAGACATTAATGGCCAGCTTGTTCGGAATGAACATACCATGTCCATTGTATAACATACATGGCATCTTTGGCTACTTTGTGTGGAGTATTACTGCGCTCTGCGTTGTGCTTTTCATGGTCACCCTCGGTTACGTGCTCTCTCTCTCTCTCTCTCTCTCTCACTCTCTCTCTCTCTCTCACTCACTCACTCTCTCTCTCTCTCTCTCTCTCTCTCTCTCTCTCTCTCTCTCTCTCTCTCTCTCTCTCTCTCTCTCTCTCTCTCTCTCTCTCTCTCTCTGTTTAATACTTGGGATATAATTGTCATAGTAGAGCTGAAATTAAGAAGTGATTTTTCTCTTTCAAAATTGACCAAATTGGTTTAGCTAATTTCGTAATTAAACCGTAACCACGGTTAAGTAAACCGAAATCGCGTTTTGAAAATCACTTTGTATTCTCCTCTTTAGAAGTGCAACTAGAACGATTTCCTCCCAAAATTTTACCTCTTTGTTTTACTATACGAATAATTTAAATCGATCATAAAACTACATAAACTTATTTATCTCTTTACGAAATAAAATTGGTTTAACTAATTTCAAAATTATGTTAAGTAAACCGTAATCGCGTTTTAGGATTCACGATTAGCCTGGCCAAATATACTATTTTTGCCGTGAAGATCTTCGGGAGGACGAGATGGGACCATCACACGAAAGAGAATTTAATCATGAGGTAAGTGTAGGTTTAGTTTAATGCCATCTGCCATTTAGGAGGTGAGACGAATAGAAAGACGTTCTTAGGGATAGTGGAGGGGAACTCTCTCCCAAAAAAAGCTTACCGAGGTAGGGATCTCTCGGTTCCAGTCCCCTCTCATTTGCCCCTTCTCTCCTCTTTCTTCCTTTCTCCTTCGATAAGTCTCGTCAAATGACCAATTGAGGAAGAATATGAGACGACAAAAATATATATTTCGGCTAGGCTAATCGTGATTCTTAAAACGCGATTACGGTTTACTTAAAATAATTTTTCGTAAAGAGATAAATAAGTTCATGTAGTTTTATGATCGATTTAAATTGTTTGTGTAGTAAAACAAATAGGTAAAAGTTCGGGGGAGGGGGGGAAAGGGAGGAAAATCGTTCTAGTTGCACTTCTAGAGAGAGAATACGAAGTGATTTTCAAAACGCGATTTTTGTTTACTTAATCATGATTACGGTTTAATTACGAAATTAGGTAAACCAATTTCATTTGGTCAATTTTGAAGAGAATTAGTTAGTGTAGTTTTTGTCGGTTTACATAGTCTGTGTAGTAAAACGAAGAGATAAAAAGTCTGGGGGGAAATCGTTTTAGTGGCACTTCTAAAAAGGAAAATACGCAGCCAACCCGAGTTAAGTTTTAAGTTTTTCAGCCGGATTCCGCAAAAAATCACAAAAAAATTAACGAGATTCTGCAATTCAGCTGCCGGTAACATTTAGACCCTAATATAAAAAACTGTACATATTTGTATTTAAAAATATTTTTAATTCGATGGACACAAATTAGAACAACTATATATACGAAATTTTTAATCACAATAGTAAATATACCCTTAATTGGGCCATGGCGATGGCCCACCACCAGCTGACCATTCCCATACCATTATCCCTCTGCGTAAATCACGAATTTTTTCATCACTTCAATTTAATTTTTCCTTAATATCCGGTTTACTTCAATTAATATTCTTATCTTAAACAAGGAATACTATCATCTACATTATTAACACTTTATTCCTTTAAAAAAAAATTCCAAATTTCATTCACAAATTTCAGTATATCATATTTAATTTTGTCTCTTTAAAAAAAAAAATCCAAATTTCATTTTTGGAAAAATAAGAATTAAGGGAGATTATCGATTACAGTAACGGAAAATTCAAAGATTAAAAGTAAAGCTTTCTTCTTCTTTGACACGTCTCTCCTTAATTGTTTCCATCTGCTGACGAAAAAAAAAATCTCGACGAAGGCCAAAAGATAAAAATATTAAAGAAAATTCATCGAAAACAACCTTCAAATTGAAACATCCTCTCTCAAAAGTCCCATCTTCTCTGTTTCTCTCTTGGTGTAAGAGAAAGCAGCAAAACCCAGAAAGAAAGAAAAAAATAACGTCTTTAATTCTCATCAGAGAGACACCAATCTCTCTCTCTCTCTCTCTCCTTTTTGGAAAAAAAAAAAAACTGATTTTTTAATTTTTTTTCCGGTGAACGTTCTTCTGTGTTTGCCTGATTCTTAGTCAGAATACCAAAAGTCGATCAGAACTCAGAAGCATCGTAAAAATAGAAACTTTGCTTCTGGGTTTTTTTTTTGTTCCGCAGAAAATGGTGCAAAACCAAAGATTGATCATCCACCATGGCAAAAAAGTGAAAAGGCTTAGAGTTTCAGTAGAAGAAGGTGGTTCCGGTGCCGTCGCCGTCTCCGGCGGTGGCTACTTAAAGACAGCCAAACAGAAGATTCTATCGATTATCTTTCTCTCTTTCCTCTCTTGCTGTTACATCTTCAGCTTCTCCTCTTTCTCTCTACTAGGTACCAATCACCTTCTCTGGTAATTTCTTTCCCAGTTTTTCTAAGTTTTTTCTCATCTTCTGATTGTGAGTTTTCTCTACCTCTCTCTGATTTTTTTCAGCTTGTTTCTCTTGTGCAGATTCTTTTAGGAGAGAAAGTGAAGATTTTGGTCCTTACGAACCTTTCATTGCACCTCTATGTTCAGGAATCTCAAATGGTACAATCTTTTCCAATCTCTTTAATCTTTTTTTTTCTAATTACACTCTTTAATACTGCCGAATCTGATGTTAAACAGCAGTTTTTTGTCGCTATCTGAAATTGTTTATGTTGTCTTAATTTCACAACCTTGGTTAATGATGATTCATCTCAAAATTACAGGAACAATTTGTTGTGACAGAACCGGTTTTAGATCCGACATTTGCATCATGAAAGGAGATGTTAGAACACACTCTGCTTCTTCATCAGTCTTCCTCTTCACTTCTTACCTAAAAAAAAAGTCCAAAATCTCAGAAAATATCAAACCTTACACAAGAAAATGGGAAACAAGTGTGATGGAAACAGTTGAAGAACTCAATCTCGTGTACAGAGATGCAAATTCTTCAGTCTCTGATGATGAACATAACAATAACGTCTGTGATGTGTTCTATAACGTTCCTGCTGTGTTTTTCTCTACGGGTGGTTATACCGGAAACGTTTATCACGAATTTAACGACGGAATCATTCCTTTGTTCATCACTTCACAGCATTTCAACAAGAAGGTTGTGTTTGTGATTGTTGAGTATCATACTTGGTGGGTTATGAAATATGGAGACATCGTTTCTCAGCTATCCGATTATCCTCCCGTGGACTTCAATGACGATAAGAGAACGCATTGTTTCAAGGAAGCTATTGTTGGATTAAAGATTCACGACGATTTAACGGTTGATTCATCGTTGATGCTTGGGAATAAAACGATTCTTGATTTCAGAAATGTGTTGGATCGGGCTTATTGGCCGCGTATCCGTGGATTGATTCAAGAGGAAGAACTCGAGGCAGCAAAGAAGACCGGTAAGAGTGTTCGGGACGACGGTTTGAAGAAACCGAAACTGGTGATTCTGTCGAGAAACGGATCGAGGGAGATACTGAATGAGAATCTTTTGGTGGAATTAGCTGAAGAAATTGGATTCATCGTCGAGGTTTTGAGACCGGATAAAACAACAGAGCTGGCGAAAATCTACAAATCATTGAATGCTAGCGATGTGACGATCGGTGTTCATGGAGCTGCGATGACACATTTCCTTTTCTTGAAACCGAAAACTGTGTTTATACAGATTATACCTATAGGAACCGAGTGGGCGGCTGAGACTTACTATGGAGCACCAGCCAAGAAGATGAGATTGAAGTACATTGGTTACAAGATTAAACCGAAAGAGAGCTCTTTATATGACGAATATGGCAAAGATGATCCGATAATCCAAGATCCGAAGAGTTTTACTCGAAAAGGATGGGATTACACTAAGAAGATCTATCTCGAGCGCCAGAACGTGAAGCTCGGTTTGAAAAGATTCAGAAAGCCGTTGTCTCGTGCTTACGATTTCTCGGTTAAGCGAATCGGACCGGTGTATAGCAGTCACTAACCGGATGTTACCAATTAAACTGGGTTTTGAGCTTCTATAAAACCGTTTTGGAGATGTAAACATTTTGTAGATAAAAATGCATAAATAGAAAATTGTTAGCTCTTTTATTTTTGTGTCATAGCTTCAAATGACTCAAATTTCTGAATAGAAATCACTAACCGGATAATACCAACTAAACCTGAGTTTCGTTCCAAATCAAAATGGGGCTAAAGGCCCAAATATTCTTTTCTCTGTAGGCCCAAAGTCCCAAACATGCTATCCTTGATGCTTCATTTCGTCTTTAAATTTTTTATTTTCTTTTTTCTTTTTTGTGCCCGTGATTACAAATTAAATCACCGAGATTTGCGATAGAAGTTGAGTTTGGATATTGCATCAAATTTTTTTTTTCTATTGTATAAGATTGACTTCAAATTTATAAGAAGAATATTCTATTTTTAGTTTTCTGTACCTTGTTATGATTATCATCGAATTTATTTGTTTTTCAAAAACATAAAGTTCATCTAGAAGTCCCAACACAAACAAAAAAAAAAAAAAATGGAAAGAAACTGCACGTAATTACGACAAGTGGCTGGTTCTCTTTTTTAGCAGGTTACAGAAGTGTCTAGTTAATAAAAAACACCAATAATTTTCATTTTATTTAATTTTTAATACACAAAACCAACCTTGAGTCAGTAATATCCCAAACCGGTTTCTTGTTAGTATATTTTATTTTTTATTTCATATATGGGAACTTCTATAACAAAAATTTCCCACAATAAATTTTTTTTCCTTTCGTGGAAGAAAACAAAAACTTAATTAAGAAATCACGTCATATTTCGTATTGGATGGTTAGTTTGTAAATTTCGAAAGAAATACTCAACGCGTTAATGCTTTCCCATTTTTAAAACTTTAATGTATACGATATGTTATTTTTGGCAACGACTAAAAATAGCAAATGTTCATAAAATTTTGTTTGCCTACGCAAAGTGTTATAAACTAATAATTAACCATTTCGGGAATACATTATATGCTATTAAAATTATTATTTTTGACTTGTATTAGTAGAACTTAGGATGTTAAACGCAAAGTGTCATTGAGTTTATTTTTTTATGATTTTGGATATTATTATTTGAGAAGTACGTTTAGAAGAAAATATAAAAACATATTTTAAATTGTCATTGCAAAACAAAAAGTGTTGAGCTGTATCAATATTTACTTAAATACTTCCAAATCTGTAAAAAAAAAATCCATCATAATATTTGTTTACAAAAATCTTAACAAGCAATTTGGCGGTTTATGACTTTCCAATATTAACATTTTCCTAATGTTTGGATAATTCCAAAACACAATATTTACGTTCTCTATTTATAATTTCAGTTACAATAGAAAGTCTTCTTAAAAAGGGATATTTTATTTTTCTAAAAATATAACAAACTCGGTTTGGGGAAAAAGTAATCTTCCTTGTGAGATTTTACTATCTATAGAAGCGTTAAAGCCACAGCTTTTGCTTTTCTTTATCATATTCCTCTTCAAATAAGGCCACGTTTGGCTATTCTATTCGATATCAAAAACTTAAAATAAAAACACAAGAAAACTAAATAAGTAAGTTGTTATTTTTGTATATCCTTTAAAGATATGAGTGTTGTATAGAAAATATTTAAAGAGAAACACTATATAAATAATATGAATTATTTATGTCGTACGCTATATTGAATGTCGAGTTGACCAATCAACCTTTTTCGAAAATATAAATTACATTTCTGTAAACCAATAAAAAAAATTAATTTTTGGTAGATTGAGTTTTTAAAACCGTATTAAAAGCACAAGCAAAAAAGAAAACCCTAGAAATAAATTTAAGAAAGAAAGAAAACATAAAAAAAGAGATTTATACAATTGGAGAATAGATCCCAAAACCAAACAAGGCGTTATAAAAAGGGGAGAAGATCCAAAAGAAGAAAACAGCCACTCACACCAAGCAAAGCAAATTAGCAAAGCCACCAAATATGGAAAATTGCTACTTATAGTAACTCCATCTTTTTATGCAATACCCTAATTTTGGTCTAATTTTCCTTCCTTAGCCCCTTTCCCAATTGTCATATCGATCAAAATTTCTAAAGAAAACCCAACTCCTCCTATATATACAAAATCTCTCTCTATATATATATATATAGACAAAGGGCCTACTACTTCCTCTGTATCTCTCTGTTTTTGATATACAGAGCCCAGATTGTTTCAGAGAATATGGGGAGAGGAAGGATTGAGATTAAGAAGATTGAGAATGTGAACAGTCGTCAAGTCACTTTCTCAAAAAGACGAAACGGGTTGATGAAGAAGGCGAAAGAGCTTTCGATTCTCTGCGACGCAGAGGTTGCGCTTATCATTTTCTCCAGCACCGGCAAGGTTTACGATTTCTCTAGTGGCTGGTAAAGAAAAAAATCTCATGATTTTCTATTGGGTTGATTTCGATACGGAAAAAGAAGTTTTTTTTTTGTTTTGCTTTTTGGGTTTTTGTGTCTAAAAGCGATTGAAAACAGAGTAAAGTAGTTTCCTTTGTTAATCTGGCTAAATCTTAGGGTTCTTGGTGATATATTGTTGGTGGGTTTTGGTCTCGTATTTGGAGAATCGAGATTGTTTCTCTGTAATTTAGGATTTGCAATCGGATAGTTGTGGGTTAATATAAACCCTAACTGTTGAGGAAACTGCAATTTGGTACTCTTTTTTTCTTTCTCTGGTCTTCATCAAGATTTGGTAGAGATGATCTATAATTTTAAGATTACTAGAGACCATAGAAGAGTTTGTTTGTTTTCGAGAGATGTGTGTTTATCTCATCTGTGTGAAGAAAACGAGAATGTATAGGAAAATGTTAAGTCTTTCTCATGATTTTGGTGTAATGATCAATCCGATTAACCGATTAAGCTAACGGAGAGTTTTTTTTTCTCCGATTTGTGAAGTATGGAGCAAATTCTTTCCAGATATGGATACAATTCTGTGCCGAGTGAACATAAACAAAGTGAACAACAACTTCTACTTTGTTCTTCACAAGAAAATGGAGCTGTGGTATATCTATATGCAGAGATTCTTTACCACGAGCTTTTGCATCCCTTTTTCTTGCTTGATTTTGTTTTTTCTTACATGGTTTCCGTTGTTGCAGTTGCGAAAAGAGGATACTATGAAGAGCGAACTCGAGAGATTACAGCTTGCAATTGAGTATGTATCTATCTCCCTGGATAAATTTGTGTTTGTTCTTGTGTAAAGTTTCGCTCTTTCATTTTGGTTTCTCGGTTTTTTCAATATGTTCCTGACCAGGAGACTGAAGGGTAAGGAGCTTGACGGTATGAGTTTCTCGGATCTTATCTCTCTTGAAAACCAGTTGAACGATAGCTTGCATAGTGTCAAGGATCAAAAGGTAAAGAAGGCAACGAACTAATTTATTCAAAGATGGAAAATTAGAAGCCGATTTGTGATTAATTCCTGACTTCAAAAGTTTTGTTTTGATTCAGACACAAATCCTGCTCCGCCAGGTAGAAAGATCCCGGTTACAGGTAACAACAGAGCTCCTCAAATTGTTTCATCAATCCTTATAGGATGTTAAATCTCAGTATCCTCGGTTCATTTGCTTATAATTTATTAGGAGAAAAGAGCATTGGAAGAAAACCAAATCTTGCGCAAACAGGTAAAAGATTCATCAAACGCTTAAACCAGCTCGGTCTGATCTGGTCTTCAGCATACATACTGAGGTCAGTCTAAATTTGCCTTCAGGTAGAGATGTTGGGAAGAGGCTCAGGGCCAAAAGTGTTAAGTGAAAGACCTCAAATTTCAAGCCCACAAGTCGAGCCCGAAAGCTCTTCATCAGACGACGATGAGAATGACAATGAGGAGCACCATTCCGACACTTCCTTGCAATTGGGGTAAACTGCAAACAAGACCCTATCTTACAAGCTTTTCGTTTTGAGGTCTCTGAGAATTCAAAAAAAAAACTTGTGGTTTTGTCTTTCTTAGATTGTCGTCGTCGGGGTATAGCACAAAGAGAAAGAAGCCGAAGATCGAATTGCTCTGCGATAACTCTGGGAGTCAAGTGGCTTCTGATTGATCGAAATCAATTGTTCTTCTAATTATGGTGTTTAGGTTTATTTCTGTGTATTCTCATTGTTCCTGGCTCTTCTTTTGCTTTACATCGTCTCAAGTAGAATTTTGCTTTTATGTGTAGGGGGACAGTTTTCTTAATTCAAGAGAGGATTAATTAATCAATAACATTAGATTTTCTTATTAAAAACTACATACCACTAATACTTTTTAAGAATATTTTGGCTTTATTGTTTAGTATTTTTTTTATGTATCTAAAACAACTTTTGAAAAACCTTAAATGTGTTTTCATCGAAATTCCAATTCGTCGAATCAAATCGAAGAAGGAAACATCTTGAGCATGTTGAGGAGAACGAGAAATTTACGGATAAGTTATTCGAGGAAGATAGTGAGAGCGACAATGATTCAGCACAAGAATCGGTCTTTTTTAGTCAACTCGTTGGGAATGTTCATATGACGACAAGCTTTGAAGTGGTAACGACGAGTGAGTCGGTTGCGGAAGCGAGTTCATTCGCTGAGTTAAGGACGAGAAACTCGGCGGCTTCTTCGATAAAGAATCATGATATAATACAAAGAGGTAATAGTAATATTATGAAACGTATTTGTTCTTCTAAATTAGATTCTTCTGTTTATAGTTACTGTTAAAATTAATCATATTAAAAAATCTGAGAATATGACTATATTACATTTTTATATTAGAAATGCAGGTAATGCATTATTTGTTTATCTTGTTATGAACTTGCAAATAATTAAGTTAAAAAAATAAAAACAAAAATCTTGCAAATAATTTTTATGGTTTTTCCAAAAATATATGTTCGTTTGGATAAATTAATTCTCAATATGTAGATAAGTTAAATCCACAAAAATTTATATCTACATGGAATATACATTTCCAAAAATTAATACCCTGTATTCATCTTCTTCATTAAATTAAGAACCAAAATAATTGGTATGATCTTCATGGAGAATTTGAACAAGAAAATCAGGTACATAAACCATGAAAACAAAAGATTGTATTTGGAGATGAGGCTCCTTTACCAAGCGATCCGCGGTTTTATGTCAGCTTCTAAATCATCACTGTCATCATGAGTTGTTGGAGTTGCAGGACCAGAAGTTGCAGGATCAGGACTTGCCGCATTTGAGATTCTAGAGCAGTGACGTGATCTCCACCTGAGACTTGACTCTTCTTCTGCATCAAGATCTAAGTCTAGATAGGTTTCTGGATGAGTATCATCTTCATCATCTAGGCTTTCTTTCCTCAATAACAAGTCTTTGTAAGATGTATTTTCTTGAAAAATGACATTTCGGCTCAGTACACATTTCCTCTCCTTTAGCAAACAGATCTTGTAGCCTTTTAACTCCAAGAGGATACCTAACAAAAACGCTTTTATTTGCTCTAAAACTGAGCTTTCCATAATCAGTGTGTACAAAGGCAATACATCCAAATCTCCTCAAGTAGCTATAAACCGGTGACTTATCCGACCACTTTTTATCAGGGATATCAAAGTTCAGAGCTGATGATGGTGTCTTGTTGATGAGAATAGCAGCTATATTTGTTGCCTCTGCCCAAAATTTCTTTGGGAGACCAGAGTCACTGAGCATACTTCTCACTTTCTCCATTAACGTTCTGTTCATACGCGCTGCAACACCGTTTTGTTGCGGAGTATATGCGCATGTCATGTGTCTTTGAATGCCTTTTGTTCCACAAAACTAATCAAATCGTTTGTTTCAGAACTCAAGACCGTAGTCGGTTCTAAGGGTCTTCACTTTCTTGTCACTTTAATTCTCCACCAGATTGATCAAATCAACAAATATTTCGAAAGTTTCATCTTTTGTTCTTAGAAAATAAAACCAAAATTCTACTTCGATCTTGATTTTTGAAATCGTTACTTTTTGTAAAGAAAACAGAGGGTATACAAGGAAACTTTGGGTTTATTTTATGAGAACAAAAGATGAAGCTTTCAAAAGATTTGTTGATTGGATCAATCTGGTGGAGAATCACAGTGACAAGAAAGTGAAGACCCTTAGAACCGATAACGGTCTTGAGTTATGCAACAAATGATTTGATTAGTTTTGTGGAACAAAAGGCATTCAAAGACACATGACATGCGCATATATTCCGTAATAAAACGGTGTTGCAGCGCGTATGAACAGAACGTTAATGGAGAAAGTGAGAAGTATGCTCAGTGACTCTGGTCTCCCAAAGAAATTTTGGGCAGAGGCAACAAATATAGCTGCTATTCTCATCAACAAGACACCATCATCAACTCTGAACTTTGATATCCATGATAAAAAGTGGTCGGATAAGTCACCGGTTTATAGCTACTAGAGGAGATTTGGATGTATTGCCTTTGTACACACTGATGATGGAAAGCTCAGTCCTAGAGCAAATAAAGGCGTTCTTGTTGGGTATCCTCTTGGAGTTAAAGGCTACAAGATCTGGTTGCTAGAGGAGAGGAAATGTGTACTGAGCCGAAATATCATTTTTCAGGAAAATACATCTTACAAAGACTTTTTATTGAGAAAAGAAAGCCTAGATGATGAAGATGATACTCATCCAGAAACCTATCTAGACTTAGATCTTGATGCAGAAGAAGAGTCAAGTCTCAGGTGGAGATCACGTCACTGCTCTAGAATCTCAAATGTCGGCAAGTCCTGGTCCTGCAACTTCTGGTCCTGCAACTCCAACAACTCATGATGACAGTGATGATTTAGAAGCTGACATAAAACCGCGGATCGCTTGGTAAAGGAGCCTCATCTACAAATGCAACCTTTTGTTTTCATGTTTTATGTACCTGATTTTCTTGTTCAAATTTTCCATGAAGATCATACCAATTATTTTGGTTCTTATTTTAATGAAGAAGATGAAGTTTAAAAAAAAAAAAACACAGAGTATTAGTTTTTGGAAATGTATATTCCATGTAGATATAAATTTTTGTGGATTTAACTTATCTACATATTGAAAACTAATTTTATCCAAGCGAGCATATATTTTAGGAAAAGCCATAAAAATTATTTGCAAGAATTTTTTTTTTTTTTAAACTTAATTATTTGTAAGTTCATAACAAGATAAACAAATAATGCATTACCTGCATTTCTAATATAAAAATGTAATATAATTATATTCGAAGAAAAAACTCTCCGTTAGCTTAATCCGTTAATCGGATTGATCAGTACACCAAAATCACGAGAAAGACTTAACATTTTCTTCTGCATTCTCATTTTCTTCACAAATACGAGATAAACACACAGCTCCCGAAAACAAATAAACCCTTCTATGGCCTAGTAATCACAAAATCATAGATCTTTCGAATTTCTAACAACTTGATCTAAAGACCAGAGAAAAAATATACCAAATTGCAGTTTCTTCAACAGTTAGGGTTTATTATAACTCACAACTATCCGATTGCAAATCCAAAATTACGGAGACACAATCTCGATTCTCCAAAAACGAATCCTTATCCCAAAACACACCAACAATATTTCACCGAGAACCCTAAGATTTAGCCAGATTAATAAAGGAAAACTCATATCTATGATAAACACTTTACTCTGTTTTCTATTTCAAAACCCAAAAAGCGAAAAAGAAATCTTTTTATTAGGGACTAAAAGTCTCACATCGGAAGTTGGAAGGGATTCTAAGTAATATATAAAGGATATGGGCCAGTCTACTCATTGCCAATTGGTTTTGAGTTGGAAGTCCATATAACTTAATATGGTATCAGAGCCCGATCCACGCATTCCAACCTGATCCATAATCGATCTGACCCAAAATTGATCCATCGAAACTAGGCTCGGCCCTAAAATTGGTCCCGCCACTCCATGCCCAATATTCCCAGATTAATGGCCAAAGAGCCATCCTCGAGGGACGTATTAGGGACTAAAAGTCTCGCATCGGAAGTTGGAAGGGATTCTAAGTAATACATAAAGGATATGGGCCAATCCACTCATTGTCAATTGATTTTGAGTTGGAAGCCCATATAACTTAATACTTTTTCCGCAAAATCAACCCAAACAAAATCATGAGATTTTCTTTTTCTTACCAACCACTAGAGAAATCGTAAATCTTTCCGGTGCTGGAGAAAATGATAAGCGCATCCTCTGCGTCACAGAGAATCGAAAGCTCTTTTTCCTTCTTCATCAACCCGTTTCGTCTTTTAGAGAAAGTGACTTGACGACTGTTCACATTCTCAATCTTCTTAATCTCAATCTTTCCTCTCCCTATATTCTCTGAAACAATCTCGGCTCTGTAAATCAAAAACATAGAGATACAGAGGAAGTAGTAGGCCTTTTGTATATATATATATATAGAGAGATTTTGTATATATAGGAGGAGTTGGGTTTTCTTTAGAAATTTCGATCGATATGACAATTAGGGTATTGCATAAAAAAATGAAGTTATTATAAGTAGCAATTTTCCATATTTGGTGGCTTTGCTAATTTGCTTTGCTTGGTGTGAGTGGCTGTTTTCTTCTTTTCGATCTTCTCCCCTTTTTATAACGCCTTGTTTCATTTTGGGATCTATTCTCCAATTGTATAAATCGCTTTAATTGAACTGGATCGAGGCAAAATGATCACGATTAACTAAGGTGAGTGCGTGACCGTGGTTACTGTTCTAGGGTCGTTTGATTTATAGATTTCATACTGTCATTGATTGCTTGGGTGATTCCGACTGTTTTGCTTGTCATGATCATATAATCTGCATTTCTGTCTTGATGCGCTGATTGTTTGATCGAGAGTCCGATCAGGCTCACACGCTTGGGAGTCAAGTGTTCTCGCCAAGGCTTACCTGGATCATGTAGTGACTGCTTGATATTCGGATCAGGCATGCTTGATGAAAATTCTGTTCATGATAAGTAATATTGACTGTTTGAAATCGATAAGTATGATTGCGATTCTGTTCTGTGGCCTAGTGAGACGGGATGACCCCATCACTAAACAATTTTGTTGATTATGCCTCCTTTATGGATGCAGGTTTTGAGTCTGGCCGTGAAAGTGGCTGATCGCGAGATTAAGGCGGGAAGGGATGGTGGATTGGATCGGGTAGATGGGTTCATTTCAATGTAAAAGTTTATGTAGCAAACTGATCATTGTATTTGAAACCTCCTTATTTAATCTAAGTTAATGTTTTATATTGCTTTAGACTTGTCAATTGAATTAAAACGTAAAAAATGGCTAAGTAAAACGAACTGAAAATTTGGCTAAGTATCCGGTTCGTAGTGAGGCTTAACCGCGGATGGAAAGCCCGGGTTGGGTCATCACAAGTTGGTATCAGAACGTTAATGGTTCTAGGACAGACTAGCATAAATGGGTAGTGGGTTAATCCATCCTTCCAATGCCAAGGTCTAGCGGTAAGGTTTCTGTTAAGTTTTAATATGTGATCTAAGTTAGTGTCAAAGCTAACTTATGAACCGGATTATGCAGATGGCAAAGAGAGACCGAAATCAGAGAGCGAATGCTTGGGAAACTGGTGAAAATTCGTAGAATAATGTGGTAAGAAATACGGCCGTGGACCAAGAAGAAGTCCATAACGAGGTGAATATGGGTATGCGGTTGTTGCTGATGCGGTGAATGGGTCAATGCAAGGAATGCTGCGAATGTTGTTGTAGCTCCAGTTGGATTGGAGGAAGTATTGATGCTATTGGCTCAAAAAGTGTTGGAAAGATTTCCGGGTGATGCACCTGCACCGGCAGTACCACCGCAAGTTGTGCCACCACAGGAAGTGGAGGAACCTGTTGTTGGAATAGTGGATCTGGTGGTTAGGATTCCGTCTTACCTTAAGATGATGGATCACATGCTGAAATTGGAAACAAAGTACTTTTTGGGTGGATCTAATCCGATTGAGGCAGATGAGTGGAGGACAAGACTGGAGCGAAACTTCTAATTCATTCGTTGCCCGGATGAGTACAAGAAGGATATTGCGGTTCACTACCTGAAAAGTGATGCACATATCTAGTGGAAAGGTGTTGAAGGACGGTTGGATAACCCGCAATGTTCTTGGGAAATATTCAGTGCGTTGTTTAAGACTAAGTATTTTCCACCAGAAGCGTATGACAGGTTTAAGAGAGCTTTCCTGGATCTGCGTCAAGGTACCAAGACTGTAAGGCAATATGAGACCGAATTCCATCAGTTAAAGAAGTATACTGGTCGTGAACTTGAGGATGAATTGGTATAAGTCCGCCGATTCATACGTGGGTTGAGACTAGAACTGAAAAACAATTGTTGTATTCGCAACTATGCCATTGTTGTTGAACTGGTGGAAAAGGAATCGATTTTGAAAATTGGTTTTACAGAAGAAAAGATGCTTAAGGATGGAGCATCGCAGTTCCATATTGTAATTGGTATTTTTCCTTTTATGCAAACCGACATTTGCCTCTTCTTATAATTTTTTTTTTGGTACCACAAAAGGAAATTGGGCTTAAAAGAAACTTGTAGAAAGAAAGAAATTTGGGCCACAAAAGGAAGTTGGGCTTATATCAACAATCTCCACCATGGCCCAAATATCAATACAAGCGGGCAATAAGTACAAGTTTCCTTTTTTTCGTCACTAAGTGCTAGTTTTGATAAACCAATTTTTTAATGGACAATAAGGTTATTCCTAGTTATTAAGATGAAAACAGTACACTAGGGCATTTGAAGATTTTTCAAAATTGGTTGTAGATATACCCAAAAAAAAACTAAAATAATAAGGTTAAACATATATTTTTAAAAATATTAGTGGGATATTTTTTTATTAGAAATATAAGGTTTTAAGAAAATTAACCAAAAAATACTGTAATTATAATTCTAAGATAGTTTATAAAACCGACTGTGAAATGCCACGGCTTTTAAGTAGTTTATAATATCAATTCAACCAATCATACAAAATAATGCATGATATAAATAGTTATAAAATATTAAATCAGTTTATAATTTATAAAGAAATTTTAAAATATTATATAAAATAAACAAAAAAAAATGTAACATCTTATATTTTAAAACAAAAAAGTATTTTTTAGCATGTTACGCATATTTTAAATAGTTAGTATTTTTTTTTAGTTAATTTTTTTTATCATCACTAGATTACAATATGCCGGTCCAGTAGTTTTTCATTCCTACATTTGTAAGGGAGAGACTCGATCCTGGGTGGTATGGTACCTGCTCGATGTGAACTTATGAATACCACTAGACTAAGATCACTTCTCTAGTTATTTTCATTTTAAATAAGTACTAGTGAAGTACTATTAATTACTTCTTCCGTTTAATAAAAAGTGTTATTTTAGAATTATTTTTTTTGTTTTACAAAGAGTGTCATTCTACGTTTTCAATATGATTTTTCGACTGCAATTTTACTTTTATTCTTCATTAGAAGCTAAAAAATATTAAATTAAAATCATTGTTATTTAATTAATAATGTATTAAATATGGACATTTTGATATGTTTAAAAGTTTATCAATCTATATGAAATGTGTTAAAATAATATTTTTTATGAGATGGAGGAAGCAGTAATTATGTATGAAAAACCATAGAAAATCATTTTCTTTTATGGAAAGGAGAAAGGAGATAGTAGTATCAAACATCTGTTTTACTACATTTATTTTTATTGGTAGCTCGCTTCGTAATCACCAATTAAATCCACAATTATTTAAACATTCCAGAAAACGAAACGGTGATGACTAGTCGACACAAAAAAATTTGGTAATGAAGTCTCTAAACACAATTTAAATCCCACAAACCTAAAAACGGAAAAGCTGCAGAAGAAGAGACGCCACGTGTGCATGAGCTTCATGAGAAGGTTCCAATGAGAAAATAAGATCCACCGTCAACACACACACACTTGTGCTCTCTCTCTCTCTCTCTCTCTCTCTAACGGAGTCCAAAACAAAAGTCAAATCACCGTTTATGGGTCCCACTTTGTGTTAATTAAGTAGACCCATTACGACCCTTCCTCTCATGTCTCCACCGTCCGATCACGGATCCTCGCTGTAATCAAGGGAGCAGATTTAATGAAGTGGGCCTAAAAACTAAGAGTACTAATAACTGCCTTTCATCACGTATATTATCTGACATTTATTTTTATTTTATTTCTTGTATTTTGCCATTTTTGGTTTATTATAGGATAATAATTATGTTCCGAAACTCCTCATTAACTAATTTAGATTTGATTGCTTAGTTTGTTTTTAGCTACTTGGAACAAGTTTTCAGCAAAGTCCAAGCCTCGATTTTCTGTTTTTATAAGCGTGTAGGATTAAAAGAATACTAGTATTTTCAAATTTTCATAAATTATAGTACTATTCAATTCCGGAAATTACTGACCATTTAACAAGAAAAATATGTTGCTTAGAATTCAACTCGTTTCATTACTCACCATTCAACTGTAATTAAACAAAAGTATTTTGGCATCAATTACTAATTGCATTTGAGGATTGTCTAATCGTAAAACAAGATACTAGTATGTAGGTAGTAAAATTCGATATAAAACGATTTCTTACACGGAAATAAGAGAAAATCACGTTGGAAAACGACATTCCATAAATGATAAATCATGTTAATTGATGATAACCAGTACTTCCATGTAAAATCGCTTCAGAAAACGTGTAATGCTAACCGGTCAAAGTAATTATTTACATGTACCTCAACTTTTCAATACATGGAGTGAGAACGGTCAAACTTTTTAAGAAAATTAGGCACACCCTTTAATAACATTTTTAATCAAATTGGTTTTAATTTTTAAGGCTCGATACACTGAATTTATTAAGGAAAGCTCTCGTGGATATGAGTACTATTTCTTTATTAGGCAATAATAAACATGTGATCGTAGCCATCATAGCTAATGAAGGCAACCTACCATAAACATTTGATTACTGTTATTTAACCATTGGAGCTTGAAATTATGTAAATTAATAATATCCAATTATTTCACTTATTACTCTTTATATTTCTATAAATGTTAAATTTAAAACATTCCTTTGATTAATCTACCCATATTTTTGTTGTTGTTATCCGACCTGTATGACCCGACCCGACCCGGTAATCCTTTTCAAATTAAATAATTTCGATGCAATTTAAAAAAAAAAAAGGCAAATTCGAGAAGAAAGCCAAAAAAAAGCGAATGCTCTCAGTCTCAGCCTCTCTTCACCACTAACCAGAGAAACTCTTAGAGAGAGAGAGAGAAAGAGAGAGAGAATGGGTTTGATATCAGCGAAGGAGACGAAGAACACTAATGGTAGCGGAAGAGGAATGGGTTTTCTCTTAGTCTTCTTCCCCGACCATAACTCCTCCACCTCCAGAAACCCATCGGCTACTATCGCCGTCGACAACAACTCTCATTCTCCTTCTTCTCCGGCAACGACGACGACTCTCTTCCGCTCCAGATCTTCGCGTCTTCTACTATCCAAAGCCCAATCCACAATCTCAATCTGCATCCTCCTCCTCTTCCTCACCCTTTTCCTCTTCACTCTCTCAACCTTCGAACCTTCCTCTGGTTTTCCCGCCGTTTCTCCCCGTTCTCACCGTCGATTTCTCCTCAATCGCGATGTCGTCGGCGCTGGTATTGTTCGTCGCTCCAATCGATTCGCTCTCCAGGGAATGGGTACTCTGTTTCTGAGAGGAACTAAAGGCATGCACGATTTGGTTGTTGCTCATATCGCTTCCGATACGACGGAGGAATATCTCCGGCTATTCATGCGGTTGCTACACCGGTCCGGAGTCACTTCCCGATCCGACGTTGTTCTACTCTTCAATTCCCCTTCGTCGGCTACGAGATTCGGTGAATTGATCGAGGAAGAGAACGATTCCTTCTCCAAACTCGTCGATATTCATCGAAATTCGAATTCGTCGAATCAAATCGACTCGGTTTGGGGATTTAATCTGACTCGTTTCATGAAGAAGCAATCGAAGAAGGAAACATCTGAGCCTATTTGGGGGAAGAAGACCCATAGAGCTAATAATCTCAACGATTCGGCATTGAACATGACCGAGTCAGCCGAGTTGACTCATGGCTCTGTCGTGGGTTTCGACGTGACCGAGTTGGATCCGGAAAACTCGCTATCTGGGTTTATGGATCACGTTCCGATAAGCTTGAGGAGATGGGCTTGTTACCCAATGCTGCTCGGCCGAGTCAGGCGCAGTTTCAAGCACGTAATGCTTGTTGACGCGAAAACCTCCTTGTTCCTCGGTGACCCGTTAACCCGGATTCGAAATCGGAGCCCCGAATCGATCCTCTTCTTCTCCTCCTCCTCTTCCTCTAAACACAGCAGCAAGAAAACCTCCGAGATTAACCCGGCGGTTTTGATCGGCGGAGCCAAAGGAATCAGGAGATTATCGAGCGCGATGCACACTGAGATCGTGAGAGCGACGATGATGCAGCACAAGAAGAAGAACTCGGTTTCGGAATCGGTTGTGCTGAGTCAACTCGTTGGGAATGTTCATATGACGAAGAACTTTGAAGTGGTGACGCCGAGTGAGTCAATGGTGGTGCCGGAAGCGAGTTCGCTCGCTGAGTTGAGGACGAGAAACTCGGCAGCTTCGTCGATAAAGAATCACGATATAATACAAAGAGGTAATAATAATAGTAATCATGCTGATATTATGGCGATTATTATGAAACGTATTTGTTCTTCCGAATTAGATTATTCTTCTGTCTATAGTTACTGTTAGCATTATTAATTTTGGAAAATAAGAAAAAATACAAAACCAAAATAGGGATATTTTTCGTTATTATTTTTTGTTTTTAGATTTTTGTACACATTTGACATTTGTTATGTTGTTAGATTTTTTTTTGTTTTTTTTTATGTTTATTTATGTCCACGTTTCTACATTCATTATTGATTTGTGGTCTCTCTCTTGAAATAGTTATATAAAAATCTGAGAATATGACTATTTTACATTTTTGTATTAGAAATGTCGGTAATGCATTATTGTTTATCTTGTTAGGAACTTGCAAATAATTTATCTTTGGGGTTTTTCCTCAAAATATATGTGCGTTCGGATAAAATTGATTCTCAATACGTTGATAAGTTAAACCCACAAAAGTTTATCTACATGGAATATACATTTTTTTAAAAGTAAATATCCTGTGTTTTTTCAAAAAAAAATTTAGACTAATGTTTCTATTTTATTCTCTTTCAAAATAGCATAATTTTAGAAAGAAAAAAAATCGAAATAGCATAAACAAATATTTAAGGGGACTTAGTTTTGTTAGAAAGTGTCATGCAACCGAATTATGATAGTTTCTTAAACGTTTGAAAATTCCTGATAAAATATATTTTAAATATTAAACAAAAACAATATAAAAATCATGGTAGAAGACTATAAATTATGGCAAAACCTTCATAAAAAAGACTATAAATTAAAGTCTGATTTTCAGAATACTCTGGTTTCTTTTCTATACCTAAAAATGGGAAAGACTATCTCTAACGATTTGCCTTTATTTTTTACTTTAAAATAGATTAAAAAATAAAATAAAAATTTATGATTATCTCTATTTTAGAATTTGCTATTTTTTATTTTAAAACATATTATTTTTTTTTATTTTTTCCTCTATTTATAGAGAAAAAATAGTATTATTCTATTTTAAAGATATAAATAGAGATGGGTTGGAATAGATTTTATTTAAAATAGAGTTTAGAAAAAAAAATAGAAGTGGCCTAAGTTGAAATATATTTTATAAAATAAAAGTGGATTGTATTGAAAAAAAACAACCAACTTTTAAAAACCAAATTTTAAATGACATACCATGATAACCTATGACTCTGCTAATTAATCAGTCTAGGAAAGGAAGCTTTAAGACTTATGATGATATCACATGTTTCATAATTAGAAATTTTCATTATTATATTACTAGTAGTTTTTTTTTTATTAAAGACACACGTCGCATGTGTTTATTTGGTCTTTTGAGCTGGTTAAAGTCAATTTGTCCCACTTTTTAATTTTGTCTAACACTGAAAAGTTTAGAAAACGTCTTTCTTCAATTATTGAAACTATTAATTTAACAGAAACAATAATGCCAGCACGAGATTCATCGTTGGAATCGGATTCTCAATCCTTGCCAATTATCATCAAAGCCTCAAAAGGTGACATAAACACAACAAGAAAAAGCTCATCATCTAATGACTTTGATTCGGTTGAAACTTTTATATCTCCACTCATTACAGTCACTAGTTATATATCAATTTTTAGCTCAGTACATTAATTGTATACTTATTTTATTATTGTAATGGTCAGAACTTCGTCCAATTGATTAAAATTAATACAGAGAAAATCATTTATAGTTCAATTATTGAACTATGTTCTTTGTTTTTTTATGGTGCAAAACTCCATTAAATGTTTATCATTTATTCACACTAATAATATCGATAAAATTTGGTAATATCGGGTCACATATTTTCAGATTGATTATGATATTATTATAATGTATATCAATAATTGTTTTGGATATAGATGAAGTCAGTATCTTTGTATGTCCACACATTAAAAGCGTGAGGTTGTGAAAACAAAAGAAAACAAAGGAGAGAATATTAAAATAACTAAAAGGTGGGGTTATTTCAAGGAGTATGGAGTTAACTCTATATACAATGACTTCATTTAGAAGCCAAGAATTCTCATTTACCAAAACAAGCGTGCTTTGCTTTTCTTTTTCTTTTTTACAATCTCAACGACTTTATTCGTTTTAATCTAAAGTATACAATTTATGACTTTAAAGTAACAAAACATAATATTTGTATTGAAAAATCCGTTTGATACTGATCTTATATTATTGTCTTAAAACTTAATTACTTAGAAGAAGAAGAAGAAAAAGAGAAACTAACTTAATTAAAATAAAAGTTGGAGGTTTAAAAGCTCGCGCAGTTGCGGCTTTGTGTCTTTCTTTAATAGTAAAACACTGACAAGTGACAAACTTATAAAATTCATTTAATGCAGTCCAAAATAAATAAAAAATCATTTAATAAATTTATGAAGTAGTTTGCCGAAAATAAAAGTTTTTTTTTTTAAAAAGAAATACGTTTATGGCAATGGAGGATTATTATCTTATGTTATACGATGATCCAGAGGATGAAAACAATCTTCCTACTAACATTATATTATGTACATGCATGTTTGTTCTAATGATATTCGTTGGTTAATTTACAGAATATATGCGGAAATGAAAGATTACAAGAAACTTGAGATTTCCGATATGTTGATTCATAAAGAATCATTATTTTTGTTTTTTCTTTCTTTCAATTTCCTAGTAACTTTTTAAAAAGTAGTATTTCCTTAAGAAATAAAAGTATTTGACTTCAATACTTAAGATTTTGTTAGTTTAATTCATCATGAAAAGAGTAAGCCGGACAAAAAGGAACCGACACTCTTTTTTCCATACACGTGTCGATAGATAATTTGTCATATAGGTTTCATTTTCCTTTCGGAGAGTGGACCCTCTAGCCCACGTAGAGAGTTCGTGCAAAGACTGTATATGGCTACTGATCTGTCTGCCTCAAAACGACGTCGTCGATTCCAAAATTTCTGTGTGTCGAAAATTTTAGATCAATTTTTACAAGTTATAAGAGAAAACAATTTTCTTTTATCTTTTCGTTTTATTGTTTTATAAAGAAAACGATTTCGTTAAGCATAAATGATGGTTAATATGATTCTTACGTAGGTTATGGTTCAAATGTTAAAGTTTGTGTAATTATAGTGACTCTAAACTATTTGCGTAGGAAAAGTCGCAAACATGCGTAGATTTGCGTCGCTAACAACCATTTTCTCCAAAAGAAGATTTAATATCGGATCTTATACGTTTGTTTGAGTCCAACAAATCTTGTATGTGTTTTACTATCATTATCACCTTGGAAAATAATGCAAATTTTGACGTAATCCTTTCTGATTCCCAACTAATTTTTTTTACTTGATTTGTTGTGCAGTAAAAAATAAAAAGATGAGAAAAAGATACCAAATTAGTGGAGACCAGGTCAGACATATAAATGTGGTAGTTAGCTCTATAAATTTCTTTCTTTTCTGGCCACTTAATGATTCTGAAGAAGAATTTAACTGCATTTACTTCATCACACATTATAGGCTTCTCTAGTTTTGTTATGTAACTAAATTTCATAGATAAAAAAAAAAAAAAAAACAGACTGATTCTGCGATTTTATAGTTGCCATATAATATTGAATGGTAAAAAATCTACGGCATTGTAGAAATTTAATTTGCCAGCAATATATAGTACATAGTGGTAGAAGAATACACTGAAGTTTCATGAGTTTACAAGTAGAGATTGTTCTTTAATAATCAAAATAATGTGAAATCCAAATCAAAGAATTTACTAACCATCACCACACAACTGTCCTGACAAAAAACAAAGAACACCAGTTTGTGATCAATCAATCATTACAATAACACATCACGGTAATAAGAATATGAAAAAATCAAACCCAAAACCCAAAACCCAAAACCCACGAGAGAGCAATTTTTCTGAAAAACCAAAACAATACGAGGAAAAATGAAGGGGACGAAATAGGAACTGTTCATTGTCTTCAGAGCTGCAGCACTGAGGTCACTACATAACCAACAACGCAATGGCAAATCGTGTCTTTGTTCTTAGTATATCTGATTGGAGGATCATGATGTTTGTGATGTTTCCACCTACGATTTTTTCGGGAGAAGTATTCTTAGAACAAGTCGAATTTCTTCTTGAGCAAATCTTGCTTCCACCTAGGCAATTTGTAGAATGCTTCTTTCTCTATCCCGAATACAGTTTTGAACTCTTCTTCAGATAGATAAGCCTGATAAAATCGATTCGAAGAATAAGATACCGACACAATTTATGCTCAAATAATGACGAGATAAAACGCTAATTCAGCTCAATTGATTCACCTCTCTGCGTTTGAAGTCAATTCCTGTCACTGGGTTCTCGGATTTGGCTTGTAGCTGTTCGTAGGTGAAGGTTGCTCCAGTTGTTTCTGCTTCAGAACCACCCTGCTTTGCTTTTGGTTCCTCAGCACTCGCTTCTGCTGCAGGCGAAACTTCTTCTACTTCCTTGGCTTCAGTAACTTCTTCGGAAGCCTCCACTTTTGAGAACGCTTCAGCTGTAACCACATATACTCACAGTGTTATCAGCGTATTCAAGCTGCTTTTTAAAGCGATAGAACAGTTCAAGGCATGTCGGGATAAAGGACTAGGCCTGTAGTATACAGTCTGTTTCTGCAGATAACAAATTCTATTCTTTCAGTCATATGAAATAGATCAACACCCGTAAACAACTTACCAGAAGGGCTGGTATCAGGTGATTTCTTCTTCTCAGCAGTGAGAACTTGTGAGAGAGCAGCCACTGCTGCTGCTCTTTGTGACGCCTGACTTATCAATCCTGCTCTTCGTGGAGGTGACTTTGATGACGGTGAAGAATTGAATGCGGATGATAAGGCGGCTAAAGCTTCAGCCCTTTGTCTTGGACCCCCTTGACTTCCATTTGATCTCTCCCGGCTCTGCAGTTAAAGCAATGAGCATCTTAAGTGAAGAGATCGAGGACATGGGACACTAGTAGCTGTGATTTGCTTAACATGTCAAAGTTACGAAAAACAACTGAAAACAAATTAATGCCAGTTTCTGATTGGATTTACGTTCTGTGCATAAGCTGACAGGCCGTAAGCACACCACCAGTTTCCAGCAAGATAGGCGGCTTAACCCCTAATATAACTGGGGACTTGAGAAATTATTTGATGGCAAGGCAAAGTTTTGCATAATTTTGAGAAATCTATGACAGAGAACCTCATGAAAGTTCACATAATATGCCAATATCATAGATGTATGAGAAAGAATTTAGTAGAAACATCAAAAATTGAGCTTAGGTATTTACCGGAGAGCTTGTTCTCTCGGTAGAAGAATTAAATGCAGAAGTCAAGGCAGCTAAAGCAGCAGCCCTTTGCCTTGGTCCTGAGTTCCCACTGCTAGACTGATCCTGCAACAGAAGGGTAAATCATACACCAATCTTTCAAAATGTAATGTACTATATTACAAAGGAGAGGCATCAACAACAGTTTTTCCATCGTCACATCTGTTCTTATCTGCTACTATTATACACAAAAGCAAGGAAACAGAATACACAGGAATGTAGTATCTCCAACTTTCCCAAGCAAACATCTTAACTAAGTGTTTACCTCCACAACGTGGTGTGTACCAAGTAATAGTGCTGCTTTCTTCTGGAAGGAATTTCCTTGTGCCTGTATTACAGGTAAAAATACAAAGCTTACATTTAGTGAGAAAAAGAAGTGGAAGCTAACGGAAAAGTCAATGACAATCAGAGTTAATTTCGCATGTTATGGCAACTTTCCCCTCAATAAATGCAGAGTTTCCTCATTATTAATTAATCGAGTGCGTAATATTAACAAATGAGAAGTGATCTCTAACTTACTTCATTCTGTATAAGGGTGCTGAAAACAGGATTGGCATTCGCATACAGTGTAAGTGTGTAACAAACTTATTGCTTTTAAATGAGTATGTTCCCAAACCCTCTCTAACACTATCACATTAACTAGCACCTTATCGAAAACAGACCAACTCTCATGCTAATTACCCAAAACATATCTTTGAGGACAGAAAACCTTACAGTGGCTTTAGTAGCATCCCACGAAAAATAAGTGGTGAAGAAGCACGGCTCATTCCCCTCAGTGATTTTGTATAATGGAACTTTTGGAGACAAGCCTTCTAGGGAACCAGCCAGATCTATGTACCTCTGCGCAAAACTATACAATGAGCAAACAAGATAGAAAAGGAGAAGCAATCGATAACTTATGCTGAGAAGCGAAATTGATGAAGCATATTACTTGGCCAATCTCAAAGGCAGTTTGTTTTTCCTTGGCGTCCACGCATTGACCAACCCAGACAAAAACTTCAGCGTGAGTATCTAGTAAATGCATATCCTCCGTCAAGAGGTCATCTTGATCAAAGTTGTGAATCTCTTCAACCTGTGCAAAGTAATGTTAAAACATGCACGCATCTTGATAAAAAAACATTGAATTTTTTTTCTTCTAAATTCTCACCTGAAATTTTCCTGAGGATCCATGTAGACACATTGACAAGAAGAAGACAAAGTTAGAATAAGCAAGTTTATCAACAAGTTAAAACATAAAACACTGTTCACTTATCAGATAATAGTGTCGTATATAAGACTAAGAATCAATATGAACCTATTAGAGATGCTTTGACCCTCATAATTGATGTCCAGATTTAAATTACCTCTGTTGAATGAAAAGGAGAACAAGTGAGGATCCCTGACAGTCTCAGAGGAAACCTTCTTGCTGGTGAAGTTCTGTTTTCCCCCAAGTGCAAACCAAAAGGATGAGCTCTCCGTTCCCTCTTTTGCGTGCTTGATAGTAATCCCGGGCTGACTTAGCAAGAAAGAAGATGATTAAAATTACCAATTAAACAACTGTGATAAGAAGGAAAATTTGTTTTATAAGCTTCATATAAAGTTGTGCAACATCTACTTAAGACAATTTCAGCTAAAATAAAATGAAAGACGATACCATTTGAAACTACCTTTAAGAATTCGGCAACTTTAGCAGCCAGTTCTTGTTGCTCATGCGTACTTTGGTTTCCATGCCATAGGAACATGGAAGTACCAGATTGCAGAAGGAAGCAATCATAAGAGTTCAAAGAAGTTGCCACCTGCAAAAAGGATTGCACAAATATCATAGACAATACGCAACAGAATAGTAAAACCAAAGAGTAATACATGTCGTTCTAAATACAAAATTAAACAATAACCACGCATCCTTATTCAAATGCTAATATTACACAATAGGTAGCCAAGTTTTGCACAGTGGAAAAGTAGAAAATTCACTTGGCAAGAGAGAAAATAAGGTTGACACGTACCGCTTCAACTTGTAATGCCTTATTATTATGTACTCCAGTTCCAGATACTTGAATAAGTGCAATTGATTCTGGCGTGTAGGTTTCCTCTGGTGAACCTTTCTCTGTCATACTATTTTTGTAACCAGAACTCAAACCACCCTAAAAGTTAATGTAACCATATCATTCACCAGTATATTGTCTAGCATTAACAATCAACTTGCATTGACAGTCAAAAGAAATACCTTAAGGACCACCGTGTGTTGAAAAAGTGCCACAAATTGTGGAGGCTCTTTACCCTCAAATATACGGGCCTGCAAGAAGATCAAGTTAATCAACAATCTTTTAGTTCTAGTGGCCATTACTTACAATAAGAAAACATGGTACCTGCACTGGTCTTCCCTTCAGCGAATTTGTCATTGTGCTCGCCAGGCGAACTGCTGTCTCTTGATCCTCCTAAACTCGGGAGAAAACAAAATTTAGATGGCTAAAAAAAGAACATGTTCAAGTAAACACATGAAGCCATAAACTGAATAGCTGAAATTCATCATAATATGTACCCAAACTTTGAGCGCTACCTCAAAAGTCGAGAGGCAACAGCTCATAACAATAAAAATACAATACTAACAGCAGCCTCCAATAACGAAAGAGCAAAACTGCAGCACATTCACAATACAATATAATTTGCAAAATCTTGCTCAATATCGATATCCAAACAAAAGATAAAATCATACAGAAACTAAAACATGCCGGCTTAGTCAATACATTAAATGTCTTAAGATCCCATTTGCAGTTATTAACAGAGGAGCTAAAAATACTAATAGAAGCCAACTAAAATAGAGACTGTTTTTTATAATAATATGAATACTAAAGATGCACTTTCCCATGATTACCTGAACACTATTCTTTCCGAACCAACAGCACAAGAAGTAATCTTCTTTCCTTTCACCAGAATGGTAGGCATAAAGGACCAAATAGCAGTCCCCAGAAAAGAGTTTTCCGACATCATCTTTCGATAGAGGAGTCTTGGATTTACCATCAATGAGCCAAACCTATTACATGAGTTTAATGAGTTTTGGATAAACATGACCAATTAGATTTAGCAAATAATAGCATAACAAGCCAGGAGACACAACAAACCTCCAACTTTCCACCTCCTTCGAGCAGTGGTGGAATATCCTCATTCACTGGTGTGCTTTTTGACAGGCCCTTTAACCCAACACCTTGTTGCTTAAGTAGCGCTAGACAATAGCAAAGCACCAAGTAAGTCAGGGCTAAGGGATATGTTATTCATGATTTGAGTATCAAAGCAATTTTTACCAGCTACTTTTCCTCGTCCTTCTTCGTTAGCAGGAGTTGCCGAGCCTGATGGCCAAGAGTCAAAGTTAGACTTGAAAGAATGGGGCTCATAACCTTGGATAACACGGGTTATGCGTGTTGCCTTTGGCCTATTTTCACTAGCAACAAAATCCTGGAGAGGAAGGTAAAAAATGAGAACCAATGCTCAGATATTCTAAGGCTAAGCATGTTAGGTAATTCCAGTTTTACCTCAGCAGCTTGGATAGCAGTTTTCCTCTCTTCCACTTGAGTTACTCGGCCAACCCAGATAAATACCTCAGAACCGCAGTCCAAAAGGTAGCATTTATTGTTTTCCAGCATAGATTTGGATAAGTCGCCGTCTATAGGTTCCACCTGACCATCAGCGATACTAAAAAAGGGCAACAATAAATCAACTTCCATACAGTAAGGCCTAAAATGGGTAATACTGAATAAGAAATGACTATCAGAGTTGCGTTTACAACAGTGTTTAGAGCAGAAAGCATTTGAAAACCAACAGAGCAGAGGAAGTACCTATAAAGCTTAGGCGAAGTTGTCTCTGGAACAATATCATCCTCACTAGCAACTTTCCTTGCGATTGGAGCAAAACCCCCAAAGAGGACCCAGAACTCGCCAGAATCTGATTCTGTATCTAATTTTCCATCATCTGTTATGCAAGGAAATTTTTATGCATGCATGAGTACAAATGTACAATAATCTGTGTACAGATAAGTTTTGTCAAGCATCCAACTGCTGCTTGATTGACTGAGCAAAAAGGGAAGAAGAAGATATTCTAATATCAACTGTAAATGCGTTTAATACAACTTACCAACAATAGCAACGTCACAAGTTCCTTCATGAAACTTGTCTTTCAAATATTGAACAACTACCAACGCTTTAGCTCTCTCTTGGATATTTGAATTTGCACCATTAAACTGATAAATCTTTTCCTTGGTGTCCAAGATAAACACATCATCATGATTCAGTGATGAGCGAGCAAAAGGAACCTACACAAGAAAACAGATAAGCTCGTAAACACTCATGCGAAGAGAGTGCAACACTTCCAAAGTTCTGCAGAAAAAGAAACCTGCTTCAAGTGGACGGCACGTTTCCCTTTGCAGGTATACAACCGGGTTTCAAACTCCTCCTCCTCGGGTTTTCTAAATCCAGACGCGACACCACCCTCAAGCGGTATAATGCAAGGCTTGAAATAAGATAAGAATTTGTCAGATTCATGACCTTGAATTTCACGGTATTGGACAGCTCGGCCTCCAAGTGCTGCATCAAGTTCAACTGTCTTGACAGCTGCTGTTCCAGCTTCATCCTGGGATCATCATCACAGATTAGTAATAACAACGATTCACCTTTGGTTGTCTACCAAATACACAAAGTTAGAACATGATATATGCTATCATGCCAAATAATTCCGAAAATCGATACCTGGCTTGTATCTTTACCAATCCAAAAGTGTATATCAAATAGATAAGCACCCCCCTTATTCTGTGTTGTCTGCACAGATGAAAGATAAACATGTTGAATGTGAAATATAAAAAAGAACATATTTATTATACATATGATCAGACAAGAAAGCATGTTCTTCTGTTCTGTAAGCTAATATCAAGGCATTATCTTATAGTATGTATCTTGATGAGCATATACAAAGAGGGGGAAATAACAGTGGAAAAAATCCCAAACCTGCAAGACAATGTAAGTATCTCCCATATAGAACTTTCCATGTTCAGACTTCGGCACTAGAACTGGCTCAAAATTTTCGATTCTCCAGATTTCAGTACCTCTAAGAAATGTTAAGTTCAACACCTCAGCCAGCAGTAAAACATTCAACAATACCAAGAAGCCTAGTGCACACAAAAGCGATACCCACAAGAAATGGCATTTTCTTCTCTGTGCTTCCATTCATCAGCAGGAAACAATTATATTGCTTACCTGGCATCTAACATTAAAGCAAAGCGGAAAAAAAAAGATTGTGAAAGGATACGGTTTCTGCCCAGCTCCTTGAAATGCAGGATCCAATACTTTTGTTGACCCAGACATTTTATATATAATGGTCAATTTCTTCCTTTAAGTGAAAATACATAAACTACCTGCCAAGAACATATAACAAGCGGAACAATAAGAAGGTAAGAGACTGTTTTATGCTGAAACTGGCGATTGGAGATAATGCTGCGAAAGCAATAAGTTTCTTGGCGCGCTGCATATTCATATATAAAGGGGCAATTCGATGCCTTTTGAAAAACTAAAGAGCAACAAAAAGGTCAAGCTTCTATAATTGGATTTCTAAAATGACAATCATACATGCGAATAAACAGTATTACGCAGAAGCACGTTTGAGCTATATATCAACTCAACAACAACCATGCAAAGAGTACTCAGTTCCCTCCCACAATTCATTATTGTCCGGCAATCATTCAAGAAATTCAAGTTTATCGTTGTTAATGAATTTGGAGAGGGATATTACAAAATTCAACAGAGTTACTCTTGGATTCTTCATTGGCAAACAAAACATAGTGCTGCCATTATGCTGGGGGTATTGGAGAAAAGGCCTCCACAGTTTTACACCACAAAATCCACTCAACATCTAGGCCTCATGAAGCCTCAATGACAAGTGATCAATGGTATATAAACAATATCATGCTATATGAAGGCTTATTCAAGATCATACTTGAGAAATTATAATGCATTTCCCAGTTTTTATTATGTAAATGGCTCAGAAATCCGCTCCTTTGTAAGAAAGGTGGAACAGAAGAGAAAATTTATCAGCCAAAAACCAATTTCATGGTAACTAGGAAATGCATCAGGATAGCCTACGCTTCCTCGAGGATAGTAGTTCAGGGGTTCTAAACTGAGCCTGACTATCACTCGGAGTTTCATGTCTACCTACAAGATCTGTTGTCTCTGAACATGAGCAGAGGGAGTGCAGTGAACTCTTATAAGATTATTAGCCTCAACAAATATTGAATCAAACCTTCCTTTTGCCATACAATTCCCGCCACCAATTTATGGTAGTAATCCATTAAAATACAGTAGCAAGGCTCTAAATTTTTTTTACACCTAACCTTTATTTCCATGGGGATCTCGAGCATTTCACGCTATAGTGACCACAAACCACTTGCTTCACAAGAAAACTCCAAGACATGAAGCAGTGATCTAGCTTTGCAGCAATATTGTTTGTCTACACTATTAATCCACCTCTTGTTTTGGTTTCGAGATCACGCAATATTCGATTTTTCCTTGGCCTACTTTTGACCGGATTTCGGTAGCTAGAGAGATCAAAAACAAATTTCCAATGATCAGTGTACCAAGTACTTCATCAACTTGTTCTTCTTCCTTCTAAACAGCTATGGCTCTATAAGCCTTAATTTTGATAGAAATAACTCTAAATTAAGCTGTTTCCAGGAGATAATCAGAGATGACAACAGAATTAGAAAAACCCAAAACAAACGATTTAAGCAGAGATCAAGCACGAAGCAGATCGAGAAACTCCGATTCAAGTGAAAAAAAACAACCATGGATCCATTTCATGAGCAGGATAAACAAAAAAACAGATATGAATGCTGCTAAGTGAATCGGAAATCAGCTAAATCCATACAAACCCATCATACCTGAAAAGACAGATCTCCGAGTAGCACTGTGAAAGACAAAGAGATGGCAAAAGAGAAATGGAGAGAGAGATCAGGAACAAAAAAACATGAAAAAGGAAGAAGAAGAAGAAAAAGAAAGGGGAAGCCAAAATTGAATATAATTGAAAGGAGTTGTGCGCTGTGTTATAGCGTCTCTCTCTCTAAATACCTTTTTTTCTTCTTTTGCTTTATCCAATTTTAGATTGAGATTTCTGATTTACAGTATGTAGACGATGCGAGGTAGAAGAAGAAGAAGAAGAAGACGAAGCAGGCAGAGTTTGAGGAAAGACGAGACACTAAAGAAATTTCAAGGCGAAAATAAGATCCGGTTTTATATATTTTGTGCAATGTCTTTTTTTTTTCGATTTAAAAAAAAATAATCGTAAACATTATACTCCATAAATAATAGTAGTATCAATTTTTCACAGAAATAGCTGAAAATTGATGATTTGCCTTTTCAAAATAAAATTTTGTGGGGGAAGTAATTCACATCATTTTAACACATTCAAAGTTTCGAAAAAATTGTTTTTATCGGTAATATGCAGAATAATAGTTTAAGCAGCCAACGCGAAGGTGCCGAAACATTAATATAGATACCGATTTTGAGTATTATTGGCTACGAAAATTTAAGAGAAAAGATTTTAAACTATGAAATCATGCTGAGTGTGATATTGTGTGAAGCTTGAACATGAACAAAAAAGGAAAAACAAAACAAAGTTAAGCATATTATAAAATACTACTATACACTAAGCTATTATTTAAAAAATCTCATCATTTCAAGGCGACATTGGGTCCATTTCGCATGTGAATAGGCACAAAGGAACTCTTTTTAAACAATACATTACATTAATATATTATGCATATGAACTTTCCGTACGTATAAATGATAAACAATATTACTTTTATCTTCTTCTTTTTTTTTACCGGGCTCAACAATAATCATCGGAAATATAGAAAATAACCAAATAAAAGCAGAACAGCCTTATTTGATTATCTTAGCAGAGGACATGGGTGGGGGCTTTATGCTTCTATATAAGTTTACCTTTTTTTATTTTCTCACTAGAAATTTCAAAATAACCTATATATTTTGGTATTCAATCATCATCGTATTTAATTATTTATATCATTGGTCTTTTTAGACTTTTAAATTTTTTAAAATAGAGTCGTGTGGTGGCGGTCACCAGATTTCCGCCGGTGCCGACCAATTAACCTCAACCAAATTTGTATATACTTTTGCTAAACTCCGAACGTTAAGAATGGTAACATAAATACTTACGAGAATACCACTCTTTTTTTTGAAAAAAAATTATTTAAGAAAATAAAACTATGCGTGTTGAAAGAAATGATAATAAAAAGAAATATTTATATATACGTCAGAAACAATATATATATATATATATATATATATATATATATATATATATATATATATACATCAGAAACAAAAGGCCAACTCATCATGGAGGTCATACAATGACAACTCAAAAGAAAAATTAGAAATTGGTCGTTTTCATTACTCATGCAGTCCAGAAATTTATTTTAACGTTCATCATATTAAAATAATATTTTATTTGTCGCCGGGTCGAAGCTAATGATAATATTTTTTGTTTTTTCGACATACAGATCAAATTTAGTTGGTAAAAATATTATTCTTTAGAACACACCCTACCGTCTCGTTATGACTGTTGGGGATGAACTTCGTCCCTCAACAATGAGTCCACCCCAAATTCATCTCAATCCACTAAAACCAGATTGGCCCGCAAAAGCAAAAAAAAAAGTAACCAAAGAAGCCTACAAACAAGGAAAAGGCTGGTCAAAAGTACAATTAATGCTGAAAACTATAATTCAAAACAAACTATAGTTTCAAACCGATATTTACCTATAAATACAGGATACCTTATTAAGAGATGGGACATTAATTACTCCTCAAAGAAGGGATCCGAGACTCCGAATATCAGGTCTCTAACTCTAAGTTCTTTTCGCAACCGTCCTACGTCGCCTTTCGATCGAGCTCGGCAGCTATCTCAACCGATCTGATTCGTCTCTCGGTTAGCCCGGCGAACAACATTAAAACGTCTCAACTCATTGTAATTTCATATTGTCTTTTCATTCAATCGATTGTATTTTCCGATCTGAGTTTCAATATAACGAGAATCTCCGAACTACTTTTCTTCTTTAAACCCGAACTCATTTGGAACCCGAGTTCAACAATGACTTACATGAGAAAAAATAAAACTTCATGCTCACGCCTTTTTCGCAATGGAATCGGCAGGACATTCAAGTTTCGTGGTATTAAGTTCAAACGCATACAAAAAATCTCTTAGAATAAATAGAATAATATTTTTTATTCACTCTCAAAAGGGATAAACATATATTAAACATGGATAAAATTATTGTAAATGGATGATTATCCATTTAATATTAAAATAATATTTTTTTCTTTATGTCGTTAAAATGTGATCGACTTTCTTCACCTATATATATGTGTGATCTCTTTTGTAAGTGAATGTAAAGAAGAAATGATAAAATTTTATCTTCTCATTCTCTCTCGTTCCACTCATATAATATTATAACACAACATCATCATATTTACTCTCTCTCTCTCTCGTTTCCTTTTACTATAATATATACATATATACACAAATACATACATATACAAATCTCATCTTAGTTATAGTATCATTAATAACACGTTATTAGCACGATTGTCTCTTTATCCGGTCATATATCGCAAAGGTAAAATTGGTTCATGCCGGAAATGGTCAGATTTTAATTTATGTTTATTCGATCTAAATTTAAATTTATGTATTATTTACGGAGTGGTAGGTTTGTCTCCTCCTTGATTTTATAGTAGGCTATGCCTGCTAATTAATTATGAAAATACATATGATAGGCTATGTTTTTCCGGATTGATCGTATTTATGGTAGGCACTGCCTCCTCGATCAAATTAAAATTATGTCTCCGTAATTTTATCGTATGCGCTGCCTCCTTGATTATGTGGAAGATTATGCCTATTGATTTATTATTTTCTTTAATTATTATTGCAAAATTATATGGAAAGCTTTGCCTCCAAATATTTATTTTAAACTATGTTCATTTATTTTCAAATTTTTTATCATGTTTATTTGAATTTAAATATTAAAAGAGAAATTTTCTGTTATGAGAATTTATGAGGCACGTGTCAATATAATATTGGACAAAATGCAAACGCTCCAGAAGAACGAGATGCTCCTGAAGAGCGAAATACTCCAGAAAAGCATATGGCAGAGACATAATTGTATGTAAACGTACATACAAAAAATAAAGATGGCAAAAATGTATAGTAAACCTTAAGTTTACTAAATTGGTTAAAATATAATCGGTTAAGCCATCCCGGTAGAACAATGATATTAAGGATCATTGAAAATTTATGTGAAAAATCAAAACTTTTTCACTTACCATGTCTTAAACAAAAATAAGGCCATCATGAAGAGATGGATGGATAAATCACCATTTTTTGTAGAAATAGCTCATTGGCTATAATGGTAGATTTCTTTAATCTCCAAATCACACCCCGAGTATAACCGTTTTAAAAGAGATTCGGTTCAGATAAATGGGCCAGAAGATCCATTATCTTTAAAGGGGTATTATGAAATGTTAAAAGGATTCTAAAATAAATACATGATCCCAAAATGGATATTTTTTTGATCCTAGAATGGGACTAAGCACGAGATGAATGAACTAGAAGAGTTATCATCTTGAGGGGGAGAATTAAAAAATCTCACATCAACAAGTAAGTTGATAATTTTATTTTAAAATGAACCGTTTACATAAATGATAACAATGATTACATAAAGCATTATTGCATAAAAAAGTACACTCATATTTATGTTAAATTTTTCGGGAGTAAATTCTCCAACGAAAAGACCATAAATAAGAGTAAAAATTACACCGATAATAAAAATAAAAAACCAGCGAAATATTTTTCTTATAAAATAAAAACTAAACATTTTTTTTTGTGTGAAAGTATTTGAGAGAAGATAAAATATTTGAGTGATTTGAAAGTGTCAAATATGAGTGTATTTATAGATTAAAATATTGTTCATAGCCGTTTGAAAAGTAGAAATTTTTGAAAAAAAAATTATTTGTGACCGTTGGAGCTAAAAGAATTAAAAAAAAAAATCAATCTAAAAATTTTAATGAGTAATGAGATAAAATATTTTATATATATGTGATATTGATATTTTCGGTTAGCTTATATCCCAAAATTTGATCAATTTTGGTGATTTTGCATCTCAAAATTTATTACTTACTATATGTCGAGAAAAAAAAATATAGAACATAAATAAGGTTATGTTTAAAATGAGCAGAATGAATAATTTATAAAGCATATCCAAGGGATTAAAAAGTCCAAGGGATTGCAAAGTTATGGTGAAATATAATCTCAATGTTTTGGCATAGAACATACAGTTGTGAATGAAGTAATGACATATATATTAATTATATTAAGCCATCAATCAGAGATGTGATTATTGCAAGATTTGCAATCATCATTTTGATGAGAAACTTTTCCATGGAAAAATTAAAGAATAGTTGGTATCCTTGAAAGTGTTAATGTGAACCTGAAGTTCAAAAGTTCAAAGGATCACTATTCATAATATGATGCAAATCAAATGCCTGAAGCATTTATGAGAAAATATAAGTAGCTGACGAATGAGATTTTATGAAATGAATTATCATTATGGATCCTCATGAATATGAACTTGAAAGTTCAAAGGATAATTCAGGAGAAAAAAAAATCTCATATTCCAGCTGAAAAATGCTCCAGTAAAAATAGATATCTCTGAAGAAGAATCTATTAAGTCTATAGCACGTAAAAGATGTGATAGACTAATTTGGTTCCAAAGATAAAGAAAATCCTCAAAAAGTAAAAGGAGCAAATAATTATTGAAAAAGATGATTAAACTCCTGAAGTAAAGAGATCGTTTACATGGTTAATAATGAAATCAGGTACCTGAATGAAATCAATGAAAATGATAAAGAGATCTTGATTAACCATGTCATTACGGGAAAAAGAGGAACCAAAGATCAAATAAATGTCGACAAAATAAATGATATAGCGCGCGGTATAATTAATGAGGATCATGAATCTCCGCTCTGTGGATGAGTATAAAGAGTAATTATTGGCCAATAAGTGAAAAGAGGCAATCAAGTTTGTATTAAACTCGTTTGAAGAACGAGAAGTTTTTGGACTAGCTGTCCAAACATCAGAAAGATTTGTCCAGGTAAGAGAATGGACAAAACGACTTGAATTGCGCCTCATGGGAAAATCACTAAAGGATTTGATCCCTGAAAGATTTATGATATCATAATTATGTTCCCGGGAACTCTAGCTATTCGATCGAAATAAGAAAAACATGTTGCATGGGGAAAATCATGAAAGTGAATATTATAAATGACACAAGAAGATGTCACAATTTGATATCAAAGACGGAGATATATGTCTGGCAGACAGTGCGACAACGCAGACAATAAGTACTTCTCCGATCTCAAATTAAAAGACTCCGCTAGAAGCGTGAGTACTATATCTGGTGATGCAAAGATTATTATGGGCTCTAGAAGAGTCAGATTTTAAATGCCGAGGGAAACAAAGTTTGATATTTCCCTGATTCATACAGAAACTTGTTGAGTTTCAAGGATATCCGAAGAAATGGATATGAATAAAGATGACATTGAACATCTTTGCATTATATCAGAGCGGAAACATACATTGGAAGAGTTACCAATGATGTCCTCCAGATTATATTGCACAAAAATAAATATGACTGAATCATATGTTACAGTAAATCAGAAGTTTACTAGTACATTTAAAGTCCAGCATGAAAGGCTAGGACATTCGGGATCAGTCATGATGAGAAGAATTGTGCAAAGTTTTAGTGACCACCCATTGAAAAACCAAAAAAAATTTCAATCGGCAGAGTTTTCAGGTAAGGTATGTTCTCAAGGAAAACTCATAGTGAGGCCGTCTCCAGCCAAAGTTGGGAATGAATCCCATGTATTCCTAGAGAGAATACATGGTGATATATGTGGACCGATTCATCCACCGTGCGGGCCATTTAAGTATTTTATGGTATTAATTGACGCATCTATTAGATGGTCACATGTGTGTCTGTTGACAACACGAAATATGGCTTTCGCAAGATTCGTTACCCAAATAATCAGGTTGAAAGCATAATTCCCTGATTATACCATAAAGAAAGTGAGGCTTGATAACGCTGGTGAATTTACTTCACAGGCTTTTAATGATTATTGTATGTCAATGGGTATAGATGTTGAGCATCCGGTTCCCCATGTTCATACACAAAAGGTATGGCTGAGAGCTTGATAAAATGGCTACAATTAATTGCAAGGCCATTGATACTGAGAACAAAGCTCCAAATTTCTTTATGGGGAAATGCTATATTGCATGCGGCAGCGTTGGCCCAGGTAAAGCCAAATAAATATTCTCCATTACAGTTGGCATCTGGCCAAGAACCAAATATATCCCATCTCTGATTTTTTGGGTGTGCGGTCTATGTTCCGATAGCACCACCGTAAAGAACAACGATGGGGCCGCAACGGAGATTGGGAATATATATCGGGTATACGTCACCAAGTATAATTCGATATCTTGAACCGGTAACTGGGGATATATTTACGACACGTTTTGCCGATTGCCTTTTTTGATGAAAGTAAATTTCCCACGTTAGGGGGAGGAATTAAACAAATACCAAAAGATGTTTCTTGGTGTATACAATCTTTGGTATATCTTGACCCCCTACAAAACAACGCGAGGTGAAAGTTCAGAAAAATTGTACACTTGCAGAATATGGCAAACTAGTTACCTGAAGCGCGGGAGACCAATGGGATTTAAAGATAAAAATCCCCGAAAGAAAAAGAGATTGGGAGAAAAAGTTCTAGAAGAACCACATAAAGATATATGTCCAGAAGACATATATGAAAATGTTCCAGGAGAACCAGATAAAGAGATTCGTCCAGAAGACGAATATGATACAAAAATATGAGATTTCCATTAGTTTCGCCCAAATTAGAAAATTATGGGATAAAAGTTAAATAGATGATACAAATGAAATGTTTTCTCTTCTGTATCTAAAGAGATCGTTTTTGAAGATAATATTTTTCAGGGGGAGAAATATGATGATGAGCGTGGCTGTACTCTTTTTTCCCTTATCATGGTTTTGACCCATTGAGTTTTTCCATGACGAGATTTTTAACGAGACAGCAAAGAACACGCAAAAGATATTCATCCAAGGGAGAATGTTATAATCCCAAATGATGAAGGTCTATCATTTTTCTAAGAGTTTTGTCATACATTGATGATATCAAGACAAGCGAGGAAGATGATCGAGATGAATCATTTACGAGATCCATGAAGAATAATTTATTTGAAGGGGAGATTGCGTCATCTACACAATTTACGAAGATAAGATCATATCTGTCTTGCCATGGTTTTTATCCTTATTTACAAATGCGTTTCCGACTACAACATTCAGAAGACATATTCAGACTATCGGGATGCGTCATCTTCGAGACCTATAAAGAAAAGATTATATATATGTTTTCCAGGGGGAGGCTGCACTCTTTTTCCCTTACATGGTTTTTATCCCAAACGGGTTTTTCCATGATAAGGTTTTTAATGAGACAGTCCGTAATATATTTTAGTGATGGATAATCAAGGGGTATTATAAATGGATAATCATCCATTTAATATTAAAATAATATTTTCTTTCCTATGTCGCTAAAATGTGACCGACTTTCTACACCTATATATATGTGTGATCTCTTTTGTAAGTGAGTGTGAAGAAGAAATGATAAAACTTTATCTGCTCATTCTCTCTCTCGTTTCACTCATATAATATTATAACACAATACATACATATACAAATCTCTCTCTAGTTTTCTTTTATTATAATATATACATATATACACAAATATATATATATATATATATAAATCTCATCTTAGTTATAGTATAATTTATAACAAAAATGTATTTATTCCATAGAATATTCACATTTTGCGTCAAACTAATTTTCCATAATCCTTTCTCTCTGTTGAATCAAAGTAGGTTTTGCACAATACGCAGAATAACTATATACACCAAAACAGAACAAAACATAAGCGTCACAACAACAAAGTCTCGTAATAGTTATTTCATCATTGAACCATTTTAGATGAGAAAGTTAGAATCATCAAAAAAGGAAAATTATATGATTACATAGAAAAATTACGTCAAGAGAACCCAAAAGAGAAAAAGAAATAAAAAACAATCGATGATTGGATTTTCGTATAACACAAATGGTAAAGCTGTTATTTGTAGTTTCTTTGTAATTGATTTGGAAATAAAACCAGCCGTTTTCAAATAAGTGTTTATAGGTCATGGGGTTGACTATTAAGTCATGTGGTTGACATTGGCGAATTTGGAGAAAACAAATAATTAATGAAAACTGCCGAAATTACGGGGAAAAAAATTATTCGTATCCGCACTCCATACATATGTATTCATGATCTGAATCTAAAAAGTGTGTATAAATATATCTAAGTTCTTATATATTTTGAATTTTCAACACAAAGTTTTAAAATAAAGCTTAAATCAACCCGAATTAATAATTCTGTTAACGATGCTGAGTCAGATGCTTAACCAACACCTGAATCATCAAATAAAAAAAATGATGTTTTGAGTGTAATTAAAAAAAAAATCGGTGGAGAAGGTTCTGATGTTTGGGTTCGTCGAGGAAAAGAGGTTTGGGGATTTTCGCCGGAGTTTATTCCCTCGCATATCTCGTCTCAAATCGACTTGTAAATTATGGTACGCTTTCCTCTCTTCCAAAACTCTAATTTCACTCTGCCATAGACGAGACAACAACAATAGCCTCTCCCATCTCCTTTGCATCTTCCCTCAAGATCATTCGATTTCTCCTCCTTTTCTCTTCGATCCAGTCACTTTATTCTGGAGATCGCTTCCTTTCATGCCCTGTAACCTTCACGTTTACGGTCTCTACAATTTCGTAGCCGTAGCTCTTGGACCGTATCTCTATGTCCTCGGTGGTTCAGCTTTCGACACGAGGCCTTACCTTTTGGATCTGGATTTGGGAAAAAAAATTCAGGTGAAGAACCATGAATTTGATGTGAAATCAGGGACTGATTTGCCGACGAGAACTCAAGGTGAGGAGAAGGGAGATGAGATGCAACAACCTAATCAGAGCAGCTACTGATCAGATCGCATCAGCGACTCGTCGATGAAGAGAAATCCTATTGAAGCTTTGAAGAAGAAGCCTCGATGAGGAAGAAGCCTATTTTTTTTTTTTTTTTAATTAAACTCAAAACCACGTCGTTTTGGTTCATATCGAATCATAAAAAAAAATTTAAAACGTCGTCGTTTTATTTATTTGATGATCCAGGTGTTGACTCAACATCGTTAGCAGAGTTATTAACTTCGTTTATTATTGGGTTGATTTAGGCCTTATTTAAAAATTTTGTGTTGAAAATTCAAAATATATAAGAGTTTGGTATGTTTATACACGTTCTTTAGGTTCAGATCTAGGGGTGGGCAAAAAACCCGGAACCGAAAAACCGAACCGAACCCGACTCGAATTATCCGAACCGAACCCGGACCGATTCTCTAAAATTACCCGAATGGATCCTGAACACATAGTACCGAAAAACCCGAACCGAACCCGGAACCGAACCGAGAACCGAACGGGTACCCGAAGTACCCGAAACATAAATTAACCTAAAGATATTTAGATTTAAAGTCGGGTATGTTCATATAGTTTAGGTAATTTTTATAGTTTTTTCATTGTTTTTTTCGATCAATTCGAGTATTGTGGATATATTTAGGTAAAAATAACCAATTTAGGTATATTATTTGCATTTTTATAATTTGTTTTATTTTTATTTTTCGGGTATTTTCGAATAATTCGAGTAAAAAATAGTTAAATCGAATTAAATCCGTAAAAAATTCGGGTAGTTATGAGTATTTCGGATAATTTTTGAGTATTTTGGATAAAAAATCCGAAAATACCCCAACCCGAACCCGAACCCGAACATATTTCGGGTATTAGCGGGTTTCAAACTTATACCCGAACCCGACCCGAACCCGACAAAACCCGAACCGAATCCGACCCGAACCCGACAAAACCCGAACCGAATCCGACCCGAATTTTTTTAATACCCGAATGGGTCTTATATCCCTAAACCCGAAAACCCGAAAATCCGAATTACCCGATCCGAACCCGAACGGGTACCCGAATGCCCACCCCTATTCAGATCGTTATAATAACACCTGCAAATTGCGGATACGAATAATTTTTTCCCCCGTAATTTCGGCAGTTTTCATTAATAGTCAACCCCATGACCTATAAACACTTATTTGAAAACGGCAAAAAGTAGAAGTTATATGTTTATAGGCTATGGACGCGATGTACAACGACGAAGCCTCTTCATCATCTTCTACGTCTAACCCCAATGCTACTCGAAGGGTTTCACGAGTTGGTATTAGATTGCGACAAGGGAACGACAAGCCGAAGCCTTAGCTCTTCCTCAAGCCTTGATTGATCGTTTCTGTTATGGGTTGTTTCCCTTTCGTTATTGTAGTTGCCCTCGCTTGAAAGTTAGTTTTTTGTGTGCTAAAAGTTTGGTTCTTTAGTGAAAATAATCGATGATTATTTGACCTAAGTCTTAGGTTTTCTTTGATTCAAAACTAGACAAAGGAAAGTCACTGACTTGCATTGCTCTGTAATTTTAAGTGTTTTGTTTCTTGGTTTTTCTTGTTCTTTAGGTTCTTGAGAGAAAAAGAGCCGCGGGTCAGAATGTTTGTGTTAATGATCTTGCATTGGTAAGTACTATGAATTTTCAAATGATTTATTCTTGGTTTCTGTTCAATCTCTGTTTCGCCACTGTTTGGTTTTTGGTAGCGATACCACAACTTTCTCTGACTATGCTCTTCTACAGATTTATGCTTATGCTGTCAAAGAATCTTTAGCCAATGTAAGCCAAAAGTCCCCCGATTTTTTTTCGCATTCTTCAGTTTACAGATTTTCTTACTTATAACGATGTGATTATACAGGTCTATCGTCATAACCTTGGCTCCTTAGCGACAAGCTTTGAGAGATCATTTAACAGTAGAATCATGGAAGGTAGCTCAATATGCGAGCCTTTTTCTTGGTGGGTTCCACAAACAGAGTTTAACATCTTGATTTGCGGGCTTCGAGCCCGGGGTCCAGATCTGTTTCGCTGTCTTGATGACCCTCGTCCTCACGTACCTGATAATCCTACGTTCATGAGCTACAAAGCAGACAAAGCGGGTACCTTTTACCGTTCTTTTCCTCGCTATTGTTTGCGGTTTAGCGGGTAAGTTTTGTGTGGACACATTGGGCGGTAACGGCAAACTCTGGCTCTTTCTCTGGGCCATGTTTTGCCTTTTGCAATTGGTTGCAAATGTCTTCCCGTTGGCTTTGTATCGTCTAATGTACGGTCCTATAAATGTGACTCAAGAGAGACCACCAAATCGAGCACTATGGTTCCGTATTGGGCACGGCATATTTTCTTCTCTGGAGTGCTTTGATTTTGCGACGTTTGGTGAATGGAGAGATCATCTCTCTGTTGTTCGTGTGTACGAGTGGCTTTGATTTTCGAGGCGATTCTCCCTTTAGATTATTCCTTTTTTTTTATTGGTTTGCATTTGGAACTTTTTATTTTAATTGTTAGGGTTTTTTTTTGGTTTTTGGAACTTTATTGTTACCATTTGTTGTCTCCAATAAGTTATGGTTTACTTTGCCATCTAGTCTATTACTGCTTCTTCCTTGTACTTTTGATCTGGTTTTATCATATTTGTAACGAAAGACAAGTTTTGATCTCGTGTGAGTTAACAGAGAAGACGATTAGAAACATAAAGAAGGAAAATTATATGATTACATGGAAAAAATTACATCAAGAGAACCAAAAAAAGAATCGATGAAGCCCATTTTCGTATAACACAAATGATAAAATTGATGTTTCTAAACAACCATTCATTGTTGCAGCTATTATACTCTTTGTTTTGAATCATACCAATTCCATCAAAAGCGGATCACCTTTGGCCATCCTTTGTACCAATTTGATAAAATCTTGTTCGCTCGAGATGCTCCAAGGATGAACCGCGGGTGTTTCCGCAGAATACAAACTCAAAGAAGAGTTTAATGAAGCTGGTTCTATCTTCTTATATACCATCGAACCTAGAACCGGGTCAAAATTCTGAGGCGAATCCATCGACAAGAAGAACATAGGCACAGCCACTTTGTAATGCAAATCCATATCGCCCACGAGATTAACAAGATCGGTAAAGTCAGCAACGAAGCGTGTAGGGACATAGAATACTTCTGAGCCGCATACAGTTAAGGTTGTTTCATCGGTCTTCTTTGTTGCTTCCTTGTAATTGACTTGGAAATGAACCGGCATTGTACTGACAATTTTCTTGACTAATTCCGCCTGAACCGAATACCAATCAGCACTCCCGTCTGGTCTCACCGTTGTCCATGACTCTGTTACCTATAATATATCATGCTAAATCAACTTCTACATAACCAAAACTAACATTTTTTTTGCCAAACCCTAGAATCGAGATACATAGCAACTTGATGAGTACCTTGTCTGTAGTCCAGAGTTTAGTTTTATCGGCTTGAAGTAAATTCCAGTAATTGAGAACTGTATCATCTTCAACAAACAAAAACCCGTCTGCGCTGCTGTACCGATCAAATATCTTCGGTAGATGCCTGAAATATAAGTAACAGAAATTACAGTTACAAAGCTCACATTGCAAAAGAATAGATTGAAATCGAGATTACAGAGAAGTTTCTTTTATTACTTGTAAATGTGGTCGAGTTTAGCTTCTTCGACGTAAAGATCTGCGTTTTTGTGCGGCGACAGAATGACAACGGTTTTGAATATCCGCCCGTAAAGTAATCTCCATTCAAGAGCAGTGCGTTCCACAGGTCCGTTACAGAACATAATAAGCACGACATTCCCGAAATTCTTCCTCCACTTAATCAAATTCCCGATTTCAGAGCTCACTGTGCCTATCTCCTCGACCCCAAGGTGAAGCGAAGGCAATTTCCTAGGAACAAACTCTTTTCTATCTCCATGACCGATGGTTGCTCGTGGGCGATCCAATTCAAGTGACATTAACCGAGGTTGTTGGTATCCAACAGTAAGCAAATCCTGGAGCCAAGCAGCTGTGAATTTCACATCGAGTTCTGTCCAAAACCCTTGTTCAGCCATAACAAAGCTCAAATCAAGAATAGTCTCGAAGAATCTATGCTTATCTGATCTCCAAGCAAGCAAAAACTTGATCAAACGACCGACATTGACATGGAGATCTTTCTCATCCGAGAAAGGGTATGCTTCGACTCTATCATACCGGTGAACGGTAGGCGGATAAACAGCAACATAACCACCAAGCTCCCATAAAAGCCTTTGTCCCCAGTAACCTCTAAGCACATCCGAAGCCATGGAGCTAACCGAAACAGGAAGCATTAACCCCCAAAACGCTGAGGAATGGTACAACGTGTTGAACGAATTCAAAGGCACCATCGTACCTTGAGGCAACGCCACTTTAGGAGAATGCTCATCGAATCTGATATCAAACGGTTCGAAAGTAGTCTTCCTAGTGAAATAATACACAGAATCAACATCCGGTAAACCGTTCGAAATCCCTTGCTGTATAAACTGTTTACCACCAAAAACCTCAGTGTAATACTCCTCGTGATTGATCTCCCCTACATTCTCTAATGGCAAACCTCTAGGCCAAACCGATCGTTGCCCGAAATGGATATAAGGATTAACCACAGTTCGATTCGGGTTTTCGTGGCTATACTGCAAGATTGGTTCTTGCCTAGCGTCTTCTCCTACTAACTCTACATCGAAATGTTTCCCAAGATCTCCATCGATCACTTCACCACGATCATCTGCATCGTAGATCTTCTTTGCACCGTGCTGGATCGCGAACAAGTAACCAACACTTTTGCGTACGAAGGAATCGTAAGGCAAATGATCCAAAATCCGGAAATTGAGCTCGGCTTGAGAATCGAGAGATAGAAAAATCGCACCTTTGAGATTCCAATCTTTAGGGGTTAAAGAGTTTCCGATCGCTAAAACTTGCCATCCTTTAATCTTCACCATACCCTTGAGCTCCTCCGTTGGGTACTTCGTCACAGACACAACGATCCATTTCTCCGCACGGAAATTAGCGTACGGCGAGGTTTTGTCGGAGACGACTTGGATTTTATTCCAGTTGATTTGAGGACGAGTGAGAGATTGAAGCGATTGAGTTGATTGGGATTGGAAGCAAAGGAGAGAAGCAGTGTCGGTGGTGTTGTAGAGGAAGTAAAAAGCAGCGACGGTGACAACGAAGAGGAGGAAGACAGCGATTCTATAGACATTGTCGGAAAACCATGAAGAGAAATCTAGGTTTCTGGGTTCAACGAATCGGTGGCTAGGAAGTTCTCTGATTCGAGATTTCGGCGGCTTAGGAGCCACACGATCCTGAACCAACATCAGATTTTCAAGCCCTTAAAACCCAGAAACCAGATTCCAAATCAAGTCACACCCAAAAAGCTAAAGACCGAGGATTTTGCGTTAATTTCCTTTCCCGGGAAATCAAAACAGCGACTCTTTGCAAATTGGTTGTTGTCGGAAATTGGATGTTGCTTATGCTTCAATTCAATGCAAACTTGTGAAAGCGAAGTCGTTCGTTGAGCTGTGAGGTCAATGTCTTCGTCAATCAACTTTTTTGGGAATTTTTTAATATTTCCTTTTTTTTTGTTTACGTTTGATCACTGAACTATAATGCATCACTGATCTATCCTTCTATGCATCACAAAGAGACAACACCTAAAGAGTAATGGTGGCTGATCTGTAGGACCAGTATCTAATTTATTTATTTTTTGTTTAAGTTAATCTAATTTATTTCCTTAATGATAAACATATTGTTATTGTCTGGTAAATTATTCTGTGATCATGTTTTCTCAACTGTATTAAATCAGAAGAATACAAGTATCAACACTTTTACAAGATATATACATTGAAGAAAGAAGAGACGTTTTTATGTATCCTGTCTCTCACCAATAGTCTCCACAAGAGCAAGTTCCATTCTTGAAATGATGAAACCTCCTAACATCTCTCAAGATGATCTCTCTATCAACAATCTTTGAGATAAACTTTGTAGCAAGATGACAGTCATTACAAACTCTGAGGTTTTTAGCCACCCTAATAACCGTACCGGGGGATGTGTTAAGTATCCCAAAGGCAATTGCTAGCTTCTCGCTGTGTCCACAAAGCAAAACCTCTTTTTCATCTTCTTCTACATTGTGAAGCACACAAGATGTATCAGGTATATATCCTTCTTTTCTCATTTTCTCCCACAAGGTCTCGAGATATCCATGGAGCTTTTCGCTTTGCGGGTGAGATGAGTCACCGGCTATGAATTTATGTACTTCGTCGCCATACTCGATCCAGCTACATCCAGGTTCTTTTCTCACGCCTTTCTCTTTCATTTTTCTCCTTACCTCTGTTGCTTTATCCCAGAGGCCTGCTGATGAATAAATATTGGCAAGTAGCACATAGTGACTAGCTACATTTGGTTCCAATAGAATGAGATTCTGAGCAGCAATTTCTCCAATTTCTAGGTTATTGTGAATTCGACAAGCACCCAGGAGGCTACTCCAAGCTCCAGCTTTGTCGAAACCAAGAGGCATCATGTTCGTGAGCTGATATGCTTCTTTAACTCTACCAGCCCTTCCAAGCAAATCTACAACACAAGCATAATGATCTGAGCTAGGTTCAACGCCATAGTCGTTTTTCATATTGTAGAATATCCTTAATCCTTCATCCACCATGCCAGAGTGGCTACAAGCTGCAAATACTGAGATGAATGTAACCTCGTTTGGTTTTACTTTCTGAACCATCATCATTTTGAGCAGATCTATGGCGTCTTGCCCGTTTCCGTGCATCCCATAAGCCATTACAATCACATTCCAAGTTATAACATTTTTTATTGGAATCTGATCAAACACTTTTCTCGACATGTGTAGGCACCCGCATTTTGCGTACATGTCAACTAAAGCGCTTCCTACAGCCACATCAGTTGCCAAATTGTTCTTGAAGGCGTAAGCATGGATTTCTTTTCCCTTCGCTAGTGCTGATAGAGCAGCACAACTGGGGAGGATTGTCATCAGAGTGATAGAGTTAGGTTTCAGAACAACTCGGCTAGCTCCCTCGCTCGCTTTTCTTTCAAAGTTTTGCATCTTGTATAGCATAAGAAGTGCGTCCTCATGGCGTTCTGAGAACACATAACCCGTAATCATCGTGTTCCATGTAACTATATCTCTATCTTCCATTTTACCGAATATCACCTTGGCGATATCGATCTTTCCCAGCCTAGAATACATATCCATCAGTGCATTCTGCACAAACCTGTCTCCATCTAGACCTCTTTTCATGACAAATCCATGGATAGCTTCTTTTCTGGAGAATGCATTAGAACGGACACAAGCAGGGACAACACTTGCCATTGTGGTTGTGTTAGCGAGAAGCCCAGCACTTTCTTCCATTTCAATGAACAAAGACAACGCTTCCTCGTCATGCTCGTTCTGGGCATACCCAGTGATCATAGCATTCCAAAGACCAATCTTTCTATCAAAGATTCCATCAAATACTCGACGACCACTCAACACTTGCTTGCAATTGCAATACATGTCAACCAAAGCACTGCCAACAAAAGAATTCTCATCCAAAGAGCCATTTTTGAAAGCATAGGCATGCATTTCTTTCCCCGTCCGAAGCATCTCCAAGTGCGAACAGACAGGAAGAACACTCGAAATAGTGAACCCATCTGGTTCAACACCTTCGAGCACCATTTCTCGCAAATACTCCAATGCTTCAAGAAATTGCTCGTTCTGACATAACGAGCTCAACACAGTGTTCCATGTGACCAAGTCACGGCCTTCAAAAGATCCAAGTAAGACTTTGGAAGATGCAAATTTCCCCAGCTTACCATACATAGCTACCAATGTGTTGATGATAAACGAATTCAATTCACCCTTTCTCAAACTATAGGCGTGAACCTGCTTACCCAACATCAATCCCTCGGGGATAGGCAAATTCGAGCAAGCAAGAGCCACACTGACCAAAGTAAACGAACTAGGCTCAACATCTTCATCCAACATACACCGAAATGCTTCTAACGCCATTTCCCACTTCTCAAAACTGCACAAAGAAGAAATCATAGAATTCCAAGAGACTTGGTTTCTCTCGGATATTCTATCGAACACCTTGTAAACAGCCCCGAAATCTCCGCACTTTCTATACAAATTCACAAGTGTATTAGCAACAGTCACGGAATCCACTCCGTACCCAAATTTGTAAACATGGGCATGAATCTGTTTCCCCAAATCCATATCCTGAAGATCAGCGACAGCTTTCAACAAAGCAGGGAACGCAAAATTATCGGGTTTTATACCAAAAACAATCATGTCAACGTATATCAAAACAGCTTCACGGAGCAAATTAGATCGAACTTTCGACCTGAGGGAATCAATCCACCACTCCGGAGACCGTGATTGAGATATAAGCTTCGAAGGTGCGACATCAACGGCGCCGGTGACTTCCGCTGTCGCAGAGGTTGGTGTGGCGCGAAGAAGATAAGAAGGTTTGTGGCGGGAAAAGAGAAGCGGTTGAGAAGGAAACGGGAAAGACACGGGAGGGAGAAAGTGAAGGCAAGACGACATGGCATCAATAAAATTTCTCGATTTTATATATTTACCAAATTATTAAATATACAAAATCGAGTTTCAATGAGATTTCTGATTTACAGTACCCGTAGACGAAGCGAGGAAGAAGAAGGAGACAGAGGTTTTGAATGTAAATGGGCCATAATTAGGCCATTAATGGGCTTTTTAACAAAAAGTCTGTTCCGCTGGTATATAAGAGAGTGCACATCAACTTGAGTGAGTGAGAGAGAAAGTAGAGAGAGAGTGGAATTGAAAAGAAAATCAAATCATCCCGCCATTAGCAGAAGCTCAGAGAAAAGCTTCTTTCGGAAGTAAAACTTGGAGATGGTGGAGTTTCCTTCAACGATCGAGAGAACGGTTGCTTCTTCTCTTCTTCTCCTTTCCTATGGACCAGTGTTCTTCTCACCTACAAGGTAGCATCGCCACAACCAATCTGTTTCGATTTCTGTGCTTAATCACGAAGCTCGCGATCGTCTCAGATCTGTGAAATCTTCATCGTTGTTTCTGATAATCGTGGTTGGGTGATAATAGGTTGGAATCTGTAGAGGAATCGAGCTATGTGAGGAAGTGGTGCGACGAAGGAAGCTCGAACCTGAGCTTGATGTTGGGATCTACCGGATCCGGATCGAGATCGTGCGGCTCGGATCTGTCAAGCGATGGCTCGTTTGGGAAGAGTAACGATCGCGGATTCGAAATCAATTATACTGGCGATCCGTTTCATCTCGTGGATTTTAAGGTGCCTACTCTTTTCATCGCTTCTTCTGGATTTTATATGTTGATTTGCTTCATCCATTTCGTTTTTTTTCTGGAGGAGTTTTAAATTTCGAATAACATGGAGAGTTGTTCTGTTTCTGGTAAAATTCGAATTCCTGAGAATTTCGATTGAGTAGCTTCTTCTGGATTTTACATGTTGATTTCCTCTGTTTGAGCTAATTTTTTTTGTATGTTACTGTTTCGTTCTTAACCTGAATGACAATCGCTAGCTCTTATAAGTTCCAATTCTGGATTAATGATTATTTTACCAGAAACGTATCATTTCTGGGATTTGAAATTTCGAATTTCATGTGGACTGTTCGATTTGCTATGCTCTGATTTTAGTAAGAAAAAGAGAACAAAAGTTGGAGTAGTTAGGTGTGGAAAACTGACGGAGCTAATAGATATTTCAATGTATGGTTTACGCAGACAGTAAGAAAACGCCGTTCTCAGGTCATTTGGGGATCTTTCGATATTAAGCAAACACATTTGATGATGAAATCTGTGTGTGATCTCTCCACATGCTCTGTTGATTCCAAAGATGAGTCGTCGTGTTTGTCGACTGGTTCGAGCGAGGTTTCGAGCATAGAAAGCAGAATCAAACTTAGAAATCAGAAAAGTAATGAGAAGCTAAGAGTAGAAGGTGAGAAGATGAAGAGAAAGAAAGAAAGTAGCAGGTCGAGTTCTATACGCCGTAGAGCAAAAGACATCTTGGAGTTTCTTTCTTCAGTCTCTTCTTCTGAAGTTCAGATCCGTCAGATTCTCGGCGATAGCCCCGATACCAGCAAAGCTCTCAGAATGTATACTCTGCTTCCCTCTCATACTAAATCACACACACACACACACACACATGTTACAAGTTTTATCCACGAATAAGTAATACATTCAAGCCTCTTATGCATGGCTGGAGTTAATAGAAGATAGCTATAGACTTATACTACCGATCAAATCATCGCAAACTTATGAAATCGATAACCTGATGCAGGTTGTTGAAGATGGAGGAAGTGAAGAGGTTTGGCACGGGAGGAAGACTTGATCCCTATATTTACAAGGTATGGAAACTCGACTTTCATATTCTTCCTTATGATATTTGATTGAAAGAATTGTTTGAAAATTTTAAACTACACAAAATTTCGGTTATGATAGCCTTACATCGATCACAGGCTCATTTGCCTCCTTATTTTTGTTTTGTAGATTGCATGACAAATTAAGGACACTGCTGGAAGCAGGTAAGACTTATATCCCTTTGCAACCTTCTGGTTGGTGGATATATACAATTTAATGTTTGCATGATATGGATTAGGGAAATGAAACTATATATATATATGGTCTAAAACGCTAGATATATAAGAAGTGGGCTCTGTTACACACCTAGAAATAACTAAAGTAATTAGAGCCAAGGTTAGTTAAGACGTCATGTTTGTTTGATTATGCGAATCTCGGACTTGGTTTTCCTTGTGAGCTGTTAAAGAAAATGGGTTGATGGCTAATCATATAAATTCCATCTAATAACTTCTGTGGCGACATTAGATTTACTATATACTAAAAGTGATTTTGCAAAAAAGTTTTAAATCATCAATTAATTCGATGTGTGTAAACATGTGTTGTATCTGTATATATCCAATATGACATGTTTTATTTTCATCTTATAAAAGACTAAATCAGTATTGATTTTTTTTTTTTTAAAGAATCACTACTTAAGAAATATATTTACTTTAACTTTTTCTTATATATAATTCAAACTTAATAAATTAAGAGTTTCAAGATATATGTAAACTAATAAATTTTAATATAGGTTTTAATTTTGTGATAATGAAATAAAAGTATATCTCAAAAAAATATTTTAGTCTAGATTTTTAGATTTAAAAACTGATATAAACCCTAAAACCATTTTACCTTATATAGATCAATTGACAATTGTAATTTGTTGTAACAGTTATATACGTTCATAATGGAACGTGTTATGTTATGATGTTAATTAGGTTTCAAAAATTAAACGTTACAAACTTTAGAATTAAATAAAAGTCCAAAAGTCTTAAAAACAAGTCCAAAAAGTCGATGATATTAGTCCATCCATCGAGAAATATGCTTAAAGTAAACGCTTATTTTTCAAGCGACTTTTTGCGGTTTTGCCGCAGTCAAAAATACGCGGCGACTGTTTGGTATAGTGACGACCCACCCTGACGCGGATTCATTAATTTCCTATTAATTATTCGAAATAATAATAAAAAGGAAACATTGAATTAAAATTTGAAAACTGGAAAGGAAACATTGAATCAAATTGGAAAGGAAGCTGTCAAGAAACCCTAAACTGATTCCAGCTTTTTCAGTTTCTCCTAATTTCGACCCTATACTTTTATAAATGAAATTTTAGTCCCAGATTTTTTTTTTATTAAATTGCATATTAATACCATAATCTAGCATTTATCTGGAAAACACTAATAATTATTAAATATATGATGAATAGTGATAAGCTAA